>CM055406.1:113506898-113541110 GCA_029228625.1 Pseudolycoriella hygida | reverse complement strand
AAATGCCGGACCCACCAATGTAATAATTTTCTACGCTTTCAGCTCTCATACGCAAAAATTTGATTTCCTGTTCAAAAATACGCCATACATAATGACAAATTTTTGCGTTGTGAAAGCTGAAAGAACAGAAAAACTATAACATTGGGGGGTCCGGCATTTGTGACGCTTTTTTTTAATCAAAAATGAAAACATTCCAAAAGAATTTTTGCGTTTCAAAGCTTTAAGCGTCACCCCAAATTGATATCAGTTGTTTTGGAAGGAGGAAGAAGGACTTGCGTCACATTTCCCTTTTAAAAGGGTTTTTGTTGTGATTTCATTGTTTCCACGAAAAAGACTAATGGGAGGGGTGGTCCTCGACATAAAACTGCAAATACAATGCTTACAGTTTCGGTTTGTACGTTACGGTAAGCGGGTGGCTAAGAGGGAGCAATACTTGGTCAATTTGTAGCCTACATTTGGGCGTGTTTTTTATATTGTTTCTTACAACAGACTTCATATTTTCAGAAGATGTAGCCACAGTTCCCTCCTAAAATAGGCTAGTTTTGAACTAAAATAATAAAATCGGAACTGGTGATTCGACCCACTCTTTGAAATTCTGCATTTTGTTGAAAATTTGCATTAAATGTAAGCATTTTAAAGCGTAGGCCAAATCACCATTTCCGGTTTTATTTTTAGTTCAAAAATAATCCATTTGGGGGATTGTCCCGAAAATGGAAGCAGCGTTTCCCCGTTGATTCGCAAGGCTAATGCGTTGCACCAGAAAACTTTTTGATCTTTTCTCTCCTGTAGCTTCTTTCAACTTTTTTCCGATGATTTTCATGCCTCGATTTTCTTTCAGCACTTTTTTTAGAAGCGAGTCCATGTCATCCAAACTTATCAACCTCTTCGCCACACAAACACTTATGGAGGTGCATACTGGCAATCCAAGTCTTAAAGACACTGAAATTCGAAACGATTGATTGTCCAGTAGAGTACCAAGTGAAGCGCAAGGAAGTGTATTCAACCATGAACTAGCATATTTCGAAACATTCACTAAAAGTCTGGCCTTGTCGACTTCCTTTTAAGTTAAGTAAGCAGATTTTTTGGTCCCAATTACTTTGTAGTTTATTTTGCGGGGTTGTTTTGCCTCAGCTACTATCTCAACTAACGGTAGTATATATTCAGGTAGAATTCATTGCCACAAATCTATTGTTGAGTAGTAAGATCCTAAGAAACTAGAGTAACATAGATCGGTAGTGTTTCTTATTCCCATCCCAAACTTTACTCCACTTTACAGATAGTGACGCTTCATTCCACACCTTCGAATCCATATCGCAGTTGATGATTGTTGCGAGTGATGACTGCGAGAAAGAGTCGTATTTACGTAATTCGTCCATTGCGGAGGAGCCATATATACGCGAACTTTTGAGTCTTTTACCCTCACTCCCTTCCCCCAGCCGATCTTCCTGAAATTTTCAGTCGTGGCATATGGAAAAGTGGTAAATTAGAGAGTTTTTCACGTAGTTTTCGAATTTTAGCTCCGGAATGACAATACTTAGAAGGTTGGTTTCTTCTACAAAGTTATAGAGTTTCGTCAGGCAAATTTTTTGGGATCTTCAGAAGGTGTCTGTCAGCTGTCATAGCGGCGCCATCTTGGGGTTTTGTAGGCAATAAATTGGGCTTTTTTGGTTTTTGAATTTTAGCTTCGGAATGACAATACTTAGAGAGTTGGTTTCTTCTCAAAAGTTATTGGTGAGGAGAATTTTTTGCGATCCTAAGAAAATGGCTGACAGCTGTCAAAGTGGCGCCATCTTGGATTTTTTGCTGTCTTCTGAATTAGAATAGTTACACAGTTGGTTTCTTCGGGAAAGTTATGGAGATTGGTGAAAAGAATTTTTAGCCTGAAGCCTGAAAATGTTTTTGAAATTTTTTTATTTCCGCTGGAACTTTTGTTCGTCGCAGAAATCTCGATTTTTCGACGACAATTTTTTTGCCTAAAATTTTTTTTTTGTCGAATTTTTTTTCGATCCCAAAAATTTTTTTTTTTTTTTCGCCGGAATTTTTTTTTTTCGCCGAAAATTTTTTTTTTGGATTTTTTTCGCCCCAGACAGAATTTTTTCCCTTTCAACGGAAATTTTTTTTGTCGAAACTTTTTTTTTCGCCAGAAGTTTTTTTCGCCGAAAATTTTTTTCTTTTAGTTTTCTTTTTCTTCCAAAATGGTTTGACACTATGTGTTCAAAAAATTGCGTCACAAATGCCAGACTCACCAGCGTAATAATTTTTCAAAACTTTCAGTTTGCACACGCAAAAATTTTAAAAACAAAACAATCTTCTCACAACGAAACAAAAAAAAATTTTGCAGCGTAAAAACTGCAAGTACAGACAAATTATTTCGTCGTTGGGTCTGGCATTTGTGACACAAAGTAATTATGTTTTAGAAAAAAGTGAAGCAATTTTTCAAAGAATAACAAATTTCTGCGTATTATCAGCGATAGCGTCACCTCAAACGATATCACTAATTTTGGAAGTGGACATTAGGGACTGCGTCACACTGTAGCGTTTAAAAATAGATTATTTCCACGCTCAAATGTAGGCTGCTAATTGACCAAGTGTTGCTTCGTTTTAGGTAAAGATACAACTTCTGATAGCTGTCAAAGTTAGCTCGCAAGACTAATATGAGTACGAACCACTATGTGCTCAGTACACGTACTCCAATCGTAGACGAGTTTCTGTTAAAGCAAAATTGTTTCTTTGATGTCTCCAAATTTATAAAGAAAAATTATGCATCTTTCCTATATAAAATCTTCGGCAAAAAATTTTACCAAATCCTTCGTTCAAAGATTTTTGGCTTAATAGCCAATGCGAAGGATTAGCGATGGCTAGTAGCGACCGCTATGAGCGCGCTAATTTCAATTGCATTAGCGAAACCGATTAGCGACGCTAATATTTTTCGAAATTAGCGTTACGGTCGCTAAAAAAATTCATTAGCGAGCGCAGCCCTGGTATCTCGTATTCAACCTTATTTGGGTATTGTTTAGTATGCCATACGTAACGAACGTGTTATCAGCTCACATAATAGGTACAGTGCACGACGTTCGTAATACGTGCACCGCGGATAAAATACGTCAGCGGCGTATATTACAAACACAATTTCTACATCGCTTGCAGATATTTTCTTCAGTGTAAGGGCAATAAATATGATGAACGACGAGTGATGCTTTATTCTAAAGTTATTTGTCCCGAATTTCTTTATTTTCTATTCACATTGTACCTACAACGAAATCGGATGATAAATTTGACATTGGAACAACAATAAATTTATCAAGGACAATCCGCTCCGGTATTTTCGATGTTTTCTGAAGAGCATTGTTGAGAGTTCCTAGCTCTTCAACCGTAAGAGGAAGTTTCTGTTCATCGGGTTGATAAGTAGCTCCTACAGGATAATCTACGCCGGATGTGAGTGTCATTTCGATGTGAGTACCGACTATGTATGAAACATCATGCTGCAAGGCAAAATTGTATAATTTCTGTACGCTTTGCTTAAATGTCTCCCATTCGAATACGTAAATTCGGCCTGGGTAAAATGTGTCGCCAGTTACTAGCAACTTGGAGGCGTTGTCATAGAATGCAGTAGACGCAATTTGATGGCCAGGAATTGCGAAAATGTTAATTATTCGATCGCCGAGATCCAACGAAGCCAAGCCATCAGGCCATTGCGTGATATTAAAAAAAGTGCTAACATCTTCGACACCTAATCCGACAACAGAAATATTAGTTTTTCCTCTGAATTGACTATCCGCTGCGAAATGATCGGCATGACTGTGCGAATGAGCAACAATCAATGGAAATTGTATGTGAGTCTCAAAATTCAACAGATTCACGATTGTGTCGAACAATGGGAATTTGGTCTCGTCTTCTGTTGCACCGGTGTCGATGAGCAGCGCCTTATCTTTTCCAACAAACAAATATATGAATGGACCTTCGTAGTGAACACATTTATTTTGACGAAAAATCCATGTGTTGCGGTCGTATTGAACTACCTGAATCGCTGGGTCACTCTGTGTGTTACAATCAGCAGCGCCATGTATCCAGTCCTGTTGTTCGAGTAGAATGTGTGTAGCTTTGTCTTTCTTTTCACGCAGAGTAAACGCCAGACACACGGATATTATAGTAACCGCCAAGAGAAAGAATGTCGTAATGATAATCGAAGACTTATTCAGTTTTTTGAAACACATGATAACTAAAATAACTTTACACTACAATCAACGAAATCGTAAACGTAGATACGATTCTTGTAATGTATAAGTTCTGTGATTTCTTCGAGATTTGAAACCCACACATTGAAAACAATCAAGTTTGGCGTGTTGGTGATTTTGGCTTTCGCTAAATGCATGTCGATATGTAGTTTCATTTAGTTCGCTAATTGGCGCAATTTTTTTTTTTTTTTTGAATTTAAGAATATGGCTCATTCCATCGGTATTTTACTCTAGTAGTTGAGCTACTTTTTTAAGATTGCTATCACTATCAACAAACTCTCGTTAGAAAATAGGTCTGTACTTTCAGCCAGGACACAGCCGAAAATTTGAAATTGCCAAAATGCATGAAGTACCGTTACGTTGTATAAGTTTATAATTCGACAACTGGCTGTGTACTTTGGTCCCTTACCTGAGAATATAGAAGGCAGTCTGGTGCTAAACATCTGTCTTCACCAAAGTGTACACATTAGTGATATCTATACGCCATATAAGTTTCAACTCCGCACTAGGCTGCGTCCTCGAGCTAAGAATTTCTAAGGCAGAGGGCAGCAGCAGCCTGGTGTCGATTTGAAACTTATGTGACGTATAAAACTCACTAATGCCTCGAATTTGGCGAAAACAGATTTTCAGCACCAGGCTGCCCCCTTTATTCCCAGCTTTAGGGTCCCAACTACGCAGCCTGGTGCCGACTTCGATCGTGTTACTAACTATTAACCTCGCTTCTTCTTAAAGATAGGCGTTGTCAGAATTTCAGCACCAGACTGCCTTGGTTTGACAATGTCTTATATTTCGTCGGTAAAACCTTTTCAGACCATAACGGCTGTGGCTGGGTCCAACGATTCGAAATCAAAAAATGTTCTTCCATAAATTGTCGGACACGCCTAGACCTTTCAAACAAAAAAAAATTATGAAAATCGGAAAAGATTTACGCTGCTTATGTAGGGAAGTCCAAAAACCACTTAGGCGGCCCTTCATCCAAAAATGCCCATCTGCAACACCAAACCCACTTTTGGTGCTACCTTTCAGGGAAAAGAAAGATTTTGAAAATCGGTTACGCTTTACTCGAGTTATCGTGCTTACGGACGAATGGACGGACAAATTTTTTTTGCTAATTTGGCATCTAGGGACCATGATCGATGCCCATCTTCTCCCTCGTACTTCGTAAAGGTGCAATATAATATTAACATGATGACCAGTGCCTATTTTTCAAAAAAAAAATTGAGAAAATTTGAGAAATTGTAAAAACTTTTCCCTTTTCTCTAAAAATGTATAGAAACTTGAATACATAAGGGGCCATCCATGAAGAACGTACACAAAAACTGACTATTTTTAGACCCCCCTTCCCCCTCGTTCGCAAAAATATATGGATAAACATATGAAAGAAACCGTACGTATCAGAATAGATGCGGTAAACAGAGTCAATGTTACGAAAAGACTCGAACGTATTTAAGTAAATATTGCCTTACGTCCACATTAGATTGTATTGGAAATTACCGATTGGACAATATTGAAAACCCCGTCCGAAGCAACGGTGTAACAAATCCTTCCGAAAGCACAAAATCCATCCCCAAATAGACGAAAACGTTCACCTCATTTTTCTCTACAACATAGCAAAAAACCATTTTTTGGCCTAGGGCCGACCTTACACCGGCCTAGGGCCCTCAGGAGAGGCCTCGTAAAAATAGACAAAAGTATTTCTCTCAATTTTCTCCAAAATATAGCAAAAAACCATTTTTTTGTCTAGAGGAGTGCTGAAAATCGACCTAGGGCCCTAAGTAGAGGCGTCAGACACATGCGTCTATAGACAAAAATGTTTCCCTCAAATTGCTCTACAACATAGCAAACAATTTTTTTTGTTAGGGCTGACCTTAGGACCAACATGAGGCCCACCTGAGTCCTAGGCACAGGCAAAAGTTTCTTTCAAAATTGTCGGCCATGCCTAGATCTTTCAAACAAAAAATTTTGTTCGAAAATAAGAAAAGATTTATTCGAGTTATAGCAGAGATTCGTTTGTAGTGCCCTAGCTAAGTCCAAGGACTCAAACCCAAAAAAGTTTCTTCCATAAATTGTTGGTCATGCCCAGATCTTTTAAATAAAAAGAAATTCATGAAAATCGGAAAAGATTTAGTCGAGTTATGTACAAAAGACGAAAACCACTTAAACGGCCCTAGCTCGGCGGCCCTTGTGCCGACAGTGCCCAAATTCAATCACGTTAAAGACTTTTTTGATTAACTTTCAGTGAATTTTTTTTTTGAAAATCGGTTGAGTTTTACTCGAGTTATCGTGTTGACGGACGGACGGACATTTTTCTATTGTTGATTCGTCATCTAAGGACCATGATCGATGCTCCCACCTACTCCCGGTTCGAAATTTGACTGGTCACAAACGTCAATAGACGCAATAGACCCCTTTTCGAAGCACTGCGTACGGGTCTAAAAATGATGAAATGTATGGAACGTATGCTTTCGTCATAACCTCCCTCCTCTAATGATGTACGTACTTTATGGCTGACCCCATAATTGATGTTCTTTATCCAAAAAAAATGTCCAAACAACCGATTTTAGGTGTTTTATACAAACGTTTTCTCAAAAATAGGCGCTGATTATGACACAAACATTATGGACTTTTCCTTTAGCAGCTCGTTAGCTTTACAGTTTTGACGTTTAAAACATCACTTTGACATTTGGGATAAACCTACTTTTGATCCCAGCAAACTAAACCATAAAATTATCGATAATTATCAAAGTATCTGTATAATTATGAACTGAACATATCGAAATTGGTAGCCACGTTGCGTTTCTATAATTAAAATTTTGGATTCTTCACAATTTTTCCGAAATCGAATTTCTACCTAGTCTATCAAGGCTGAAAGATCCAGCAGTTTCATTCACTAGATCAAGAATCAATCTAGTCATAGCACTACTGTCAAAATAAGGGACATTCTTTGGGGAGTTGCCGACTATATTATTTTGAGACATGAGTCGAGTGCAGTGAGTTGTTTCGCGGTTATTCAAATTTATGTGAAAACTGCATAAACTCGTTTCTTGTTTGAGGCTCATATCTCATAAACAAATTTTTTGACAGTGTTACCATCGGTACACTGTTCGTTTTCGTTACCTGATTTTTTCTATGGGGCTGTCCCTAAATTACGTAACGCTGTGGGGGGGGGGGGTTACAAGAATTTGTGACAGTTGTTACGGGCTTTAGGGGAGGGGGGGGGTTTGTAGAAATATTACGTAAGAAACACTTTTACAACCAAAAATCGCATTCAAAATCGCATACGAGAAGTTTGCTTTTCACTTGGTGACGCAATGCTATTGTTTCAAGTTATCTTTCTCTAGTTTTGACAAATCATAAGATACCACTTTGAACGGCATAACATTTGCTTGTTTTTGTTAAAAAAAATTTTTGTTACGTAACAGGGGGGGGGGGGGTCCAGTGATTGTTACAGTGTGTGACAACGACGGGGGGGGGAGGGGGGTAAGTGGGCAAAAATGTGTTACGTAATTTAGGGACAGCCCCTATGGTCATGCTATACATAACGCCATCAATTTGTGAAACACGCCCTTAGTGTACTCAGCCAATTAAGTTCTTTCAGTTTTTCCAAAATCAGCAAAATTAGCAATGGGAGAATCATACAAGGAACGATGATGTCGGAGAAAATTTCAGGATTTCTGAAGAAATAGCAAGAGCCAGCCGTCTGCGCTGGTTCGGGCACGTTCAAAGGATGGGTAGTGACAGCCTGTCAAAAAGGATTTTGGATGCATAGGTCCCGGGTGTTAAGCCAAGGCGTAGACCAAGGAGAAGGTTTATTGATTCAATTAAGTCAGATTTAGAAGTTAGGGCACTTTCTCAGGACGAACAAACCATCTCCTTGGCGGGCGATGGGAGGCTATGGGTGGTACATCTTCCAGGGTTGCGACACAAGACCTCACACCGAAAGCTAATTTTCTCTTAAGTTCAACGATGATGATTTACATTTCTTAGATTTTCTTTTTTGACTAGGTGGGAGTTGGGAAAAGGGCGTAGCGACGTAATTAGTATATTTATTTTCTTGGCGCCTATAACTCAAAATCGCTGAAAATAATACTATGATATGCCGATTATAGTCGGGTTCCATACTTCAGCGCAGGACCATAATACTGTTATTATGATCCACTCGACTATAATTAGCGCTATTATAGTCTACTACGACAATAATCAGCTCTATCATTGTCGAGTCGAATTATAGAAACTCTAAAATCAAGAGATTTTCGGTTAGAGCTGAGAAGGAAAGATGACAGTTCAGATAACAAAAGGAATTGTTATTCAATAATGATGAGTGTGATTCATGTATCAAAACAAATGAGAAACATAACCAAACACCCGTACGTATCAGAATAGATATGACAAACAGAATAGATGTGGCAAATAGAATAAATCTTGCAAAAAGACTCGAGCGTATCTTAATATAGTAGTATAAGCAAACAATCCAACGTCTTATGTTCTTTTATAACTATAAGAATTTCAAAGATCCATAGAAATTACCCAAGGTAATGTCAAAGGCCCTACCGAAGTACATCTCAGAACTTTCAAATCTAGAAATGTTTATATCCAAGGATCCTAAAACCCTGAAACACATGTTCTCTAAAATTTTGTTCTATCCAACTTTGCCTTTGGAAGGAACTTTGTACCTCTTATAGTTCTAGAGATATGGATCATCCCTCCCAATTCTTGAAGTGGTCATATCCCAGGATTGGGGCAATTCTACCCAAAGCCTTGAGAAACGTGTTCTCCAAAATTTATTCTCTACAACTTTGCCTTTGGAAGGAACTTTGTACCTCTTATAGTTCTAGAGATATGGATCATCCCTCCCGATTCTAGAAGTGGCCATATCCCAGGATTGAGGCATTTTTACCCAAAACTCTGAAACACATGTGCCCTAAAATTTCATTCTCTACAACTTTGCCTTTGACAGTGAATTTCCATATTGCATAGTTAAGGAAATAAACACGAAAAACTGTTTTCGTATATGGCCAAGAAACTCAATTCCGTCGATTCCATTGGTCCCAGTGCCCCGACCCCTTACCCGATTCCCGCAGAAATTTTTTCCCAATTTTCTGACATCAAATCCTTTCATTTGACACCAACATGAACAATTTCCGTGCTATACTTGCTGAGATATTTGCGAAAAAGCTTCACCGACCCTCGAAAAACCATGTTTTTGGTCACTTCCTCAACCATATCTCCGGAACCATTTGATCGATTTTGCTCATCTTCGAACTTGAATCATGGAAGGCATGTATCCTTCAGGGAAATAAAAGTTTTTTAGACGATAATAAATGCATCCCCCAACTGCCACCTCGATCTACACCATGTTACAATAAAATTGTTTGTAGTAAACGTATAGGACCTTCGCACTTCGTACGGGTCCAAAAATGGCACAAAGAGTTATACATTTTGGACCGTAAATTTTTCATTTTCGGTTCTTATGATTCGAAGAAATCGAAAAAATTCGTTTAATGAATTCGTGAATGGTTTCGTGCAAAATTGGCTTATTATAGGCGCCGGTAATAAACTATTGTATAACACAAGGGCAAAACCGCTCGATGATAGTCTCGGTACGTGAATAGACCTCGAGTTGAAGCTCTCGGATCATTCACTCCACCTCGACTATATTCACGCGATTATAGCCCTTGTGTTATAATATACTATAATAAAATGTCTGAGTTTTTATAGGATGTCGTACGGGTTAGCGTAGCATATGTCGTCTGCTTACGTGTTTGCTCGGAACAACGAACTTCTTACGTTAAATGGACTTTTCAACTTTCTATCCCCTGTTATGCAAACAATAATTTCTACAGATTTGCACATATTTGACCAATTTTGTACTTGAAATGTCTCTGTTCAGAAGTTGACTTTTTTTCGTCTAGACGAAACGCGTAATAAATCAACTTTTATTACGGAATGCGACTGAAAGACGTTACACCACAAAAACAAGTCAAAACAGATTCATTCCAATTTTCCTATAGAAGGCGTTACTATCTCATTTATCCTTTTGTTGAACATATTATCCTTTCATAAAATCATTCAGGTATACACCATTCATGTGGCTTGATTCATGTGAGGTAACCAAGAAATTGTTTAAATATTCCTTTGTTAATAGCTAGCTATTGACTAAATCAGATTAGTTTCCGTTCGGTTCAAATGATCCAAATGGCATACATATTTAGCAATTTCAATTCTCACAGAATGACGGATCAAAATTGTTTCAATTAGCGTACACAATCCCGGATATGGAACTATTTTTCTATAACGATGATTGATTGAAAATTTTAAGTGCAACAATGGATTAATACGATGAGAGCTTGAGTAAATTAAAGCGTTCATTTTTTTTGTTCATTGGGCGCTTATTCAGTATTCATTCCATGTTGAAGCTTTCATATCAATTAATGGAAACGATTTAATAAAGTGATTTGGTACGAACGGGGGGACATTTCGATGACAAAAAATAGCGCTATGCTGTTTTAAATAGTTATAGACGATGAGCTTGCATGAAACGCACAAGCGTATCTTGTGTACCCTCATCAAAATGTCATTCACACGGGCCGTCATGACGGAGAAGGGGAAAACTCGCGTCATAATCAAAGAAAACGCAGAAAAAATTAGCGATAAATGATGGATTAGAGATGACAAATATGCAAAAAAAAAAACATATGCTAGGGACCCGTACGTATCAGAATAGATGTGGCAAACAGAATAGATGTTACAAAAAGGCTCGAACGTATCTAAGTAAATATTGGCTTAACTCTTAAGTGTATGAAATTACATCCACAAATTGGATTGGAAATTGCCGAAAGGGCAGTATTAAAAAACCTGTTCGAAGCAACGGCGCAAAAAATTTCTCCAAGCCTAGGGCACACCCAGGGCTACCAAGCGCAGAATTTAGAACCGACCTAGAGCACTTAGCAGAGACCTCTGACCCATACCTCCATTAACGAAAAAGGAATATTCACGAAAAAAATTGTGTTGGGTCGTGAAGCGTGATTTGGGCCCACACTAAGGACTCTATAGTCCGAACCACTCGACAAATTTTCAGTAATTTAATTTTCGTCATTTTCTGATGTCCATATCTTTCATTCAAAACCTTGAAAAGCGATTTCCTTTCTAATTTCGCAGTGATATAATATCACAACAAAAACCTTTTAAAAGGTAAAGTGTGACGCAGTCCCTAATGTCTACTTCCAAAATTAATGATATCAGTGGAGGTGACGCTTGCGCTGAAAATACGCATACATTTCCTTGACGACAACGTTACCCTGTGTTTCAAAAAATCGCGTCACAACGACGAAATAATTTTTCTGTACTTTCAGTTTTTACGCTGCAAAAATTTAACATTCGTGTCTTTTTGCGAAGATTGTTTTGAGTTTTAAATTTTTGCGTGTGAAAACTGAAAGTGTTGAAAAATTATTACGCTGGTGGGTCTGGTACTTGTGACGCGATTTTTTGAACACAGGGTAACGTTGTCGTCAAGGAAATGTATGCGTATTTTCAGCGCAAGCGTCACCTCCACTGATATCATTAATTTTGGAAGTGGACATTACGGACTGCGTCACACTTTACCTTTAAGAGGTTTTTGTTGGGTCTATCGATTCCGACGAAAAAAATTTTTTGGCGAAAACTTTCGCCTCAATTTTGGCCAATTTCGGCGCCTCGGCGACCCCACTTTCTATTCATCAAAATGATGCGCAAGTCAATATCTATCGATTCCGACGAAAAAAATTTTTTGGCGAAAACTTTCGCCTCAATTTTGGCCAACTTCCGCGCCTCGGCGACCCCGCTTTCTATTCATTAAAATGATGCCCAAGTCATCTATCGAACTTTCCCGAAGGAACCAACTCTCTAGCTATTCTAATTCAGAAGATAGCAAAAATTCCAAGATGGCGTCACTTTGACAGTTGGCAGCCATTTTCTTAGGATAACGAAAAAATTCTCCTCACCAATCTCTATAACTTTCCCGAAGAAACCAACTGTCTGGCTATTCTAATTCAGAAGATAGCAAAAAATTCAAGATGGCGTCACTTTGACAGCTGGCAGCCATTTTCTGATGATCCCAAAAAATTCTACTGATGAAACTCTATAACTTTCCCGAAGAAACTATCTCTCTAAGTAGCGTCATTCCGGAGCTAAAATTCGAAAACCGAAAAAGCATAGACAAAAATCCAAGATGGCGCCGCTATAACAGATGGCAGCCATTTTCTTATGATCCCAAAAATTCTCCTGATGAAACTCTATAACTTTCCCGAAGAAACTATCTCTCTAAGTAGCGTCATTCCGGAGATAAAATTCGAAAACCGAAAAAGCATAAACGAAAATCCAAGATGGCGCCGCTATGACAGCTGGCAGCCATTTTCTAATGAAACCAAAAAATTATCCTGATGAAACTCTAAAACTTTCTAGAAGACACCAACTCTCTAGGTATTGTCACTCCGGAGCTAAAATTCGAAAACTCCGAGCATTACCTGAAAAACCCTCAAAATTGACCGCTTTTCCACATGCCACGGCTTTTCCAGAGTTTTCCCGGAAAGCGGCATATGAAATTTTTCATTTTGGACCGATTCTGACGTTCCCTGAAAATTTCATCAAAATCGGCTGTCTAGTTCTCGAGATCGAAAATTATTTATAGAACATAGATAGATATATAGAAACCGACAGATCAGAAAAAAAGTTTACGTAATAATGAGAACAATGGAATTCTGGTAAGATGTATGGGAAAGTACCATTTTCAAACCTCGATATCTCAGCCAATTTTCAACCGATGTTGATGAGTGAGGGCTTGTTGGATAGCTGCTGCTAATTTGGAGGGGGAGGGGGCGAGGGGAAAAAACTCAAAACTTCGCCTATACATTGTGTCTTGTCCCAAAGGTTTTTGGGTTTGTGGACGTTTTTTTTTGGGGTGTGAAGACTGCGTCCCGCTCTCCGCTACCGCTTCGAGCATGATGAGAACTGGATGTTATGAAAAATGTGAAGAATTCGTTTCGATGATATTGTGAAAAATGTCCAGAATCCGTCTCCAATGGTGATGTTTATGAATGCGATTACCATGTGTTTTCGACCAATTTTTATTTCAGATTTATTTTAATTTTTCAGAAATTTTTGGATAATCTCGTGCTGATGGCCTTTCTAAATGCGTTTTAGTGAATAGAAGATGAAAATATGCCGGATTCCGCTCGATGATCGTGGATATTTATCTGCTGACCATGCGTTTTGAATAATTTTTCTGATGTTGCCAGAACATTATTTTTTTGATATTTTTCCCAAATTAACGTGAATTGCGGTTGGGATGATGTTTCTCCACCAGATATTTGCGTAATTTGTTGAAAATGTCTGGATTTTAGCCCGATGATTGTGGATTGGCGAATGTCGCCTTCTGTGTTACGGCTAATTTTTGACTAATTTCACTATTTATGTTCGTCAAAATTATTCAATTTATTACACTGTTGTTTATATTTTGATGTTTTAAATACGTTTTAGGTTTCACTTAATTATTTTCAGAAATTTTATATAATTTTGTCCAAATGTCGGACGGTCACCAATGTAGAAGTAACAAATAAAACGTCACAACTTATTGTTTTATACATTTATTGCAAATGATGTTGTTGCGTTACAAGTCGACGATGGATTGATCGTCGTTTGACAATCACACATTATCTACCGAGATATGTGTGAACAATATTTGTATTGGGAGTGACGTAGTTGCGGTCACTACAAGTAAACCCCAGAAAGCCTTACGAGCGTAAATTAAAATCGAAAACAATTAACCTGAGTGAAAGAGTTTCTAAAATGGATAACAATACTGAATATTTGGATTTTGAGAACAATCTGCTAAAATCAGATTCCGAATCAAGTTCAAATGGTACAAGTTCGATTGGCATATCAATTTGTACAGGTCCATTGATCGAAAATGCTAGAGACGAAATGCTAAATTTGTTAAAAGAAATACGTAATTCGTAATCAGAATTGTGTACAAAGGAAGATTTATAAAGTTACAATCGAAAAATTGGTAATCGTTTCAACGAAATTGATAAACGCGTAATATCTAACGCGTCATCAATTAGCTCAATGGAGTCTAGAATGTGTGCAATTGAAGCACAGCTACAATCAAATAAATACGATGCAGAGTTAATGAAGCAAAATACATTATCGCGCAATCTAAGCATCATCGGCATTCCTGCTATTGAAAATGAAGACCTGAAGGACATTGCCATGAAAATATATTCGTCATATGGATGTGTGATGAAAAAAACAGACATCTTTGGTTGCTACCGCGTCAAGAAAGGCAATACCAGCACTAACATATTCATTGTCAAAATCAACGATTTCGCCAATAAACATCGAATCTTGAAAGCTAAAATGATCAAAGAAATTAAGGTAAAAGATGTGATTACTGTAAGTGGCAATAATGGCGACGCTTTGGTGTATATCAACACTCACTACACACAACAATCCATATTTTGGTAATTTGTTATCATAGGGACGGAAAATGGTGAAAGCCAAGAAAGTTCAAGCGGTTTGGCTAAGTAAGAACGGATGTCATCTCCGACTTGGAATGGATGAATAGCAAATGTGCTACCGTAACATTGATGAGCTTTGCAGTCTAGTAGCATCTCATGACGATAAAACAGTTAAAAGATCGAAGCCTGATGACAGTGAAATATCGCCGAATAGCAAACAGCAAACAAAGAAGTAAAAAAAAATTGATTTAGATATTGAGAGTGTTCGTGAAGTAATGGTTTCAGAGCGGCAAGAGAAAAGAAAATCATATCAAAAGAATATTAATTTTTTTTTCGGAAGTATTATTTTGTGCTAGTTGTAAAATTGCTTCGTCAAGTTAAAAATATATGCATCTGTCAAGTTATTTATTTATTTGTCCAGTAAAATATATTTTTTCTTTAAGTTAAATATTTACTTGTCAAGTCAAAAATATTTCTTCTTCAAGTTGAATGTTCATTTGTGCAGTCAAAATTATTTTTTCCTCAAGTTAAATACATAATGGAAGAACAGTAAGGATAGTATTCCGCAAAATATAAGAGGAGAATCGGGAAATATCTTGTAACTTGAAGATTTTTTAAAATTTTTAGGAACCTTGAATATTCACGTCAATTAACATAATTACTTAAGATAATTATTACTTAAATTCCTGGTAGAAGATATAAATCTATTTTTTGTATTGTACTATGAGTGCCCGTTTGGATTTAGAAGGTCAACCGTCCTTACGTTTTTCCCCTATGAGAACATTTTTGGCCTCCTGTGGTGCACTAATTGCTTTTGTCCTAAGTAAAATTCCAAGGATGTGCTTGCACACAAATTTTTTAAAAAATGCAGGACAAGAACAAGTGCTCTTTTTCCAATTGGTTTTATCAATTGTCATATTGTAGGTCCTGAATGCATTCGTTTTGAATTCTTCAAATGTATTAAAAGATGTATCTATTACCAAATTTTCATTAAGTGCTGGAATGCGATATTCCGTGAATTCCTCATGTTGAGTAAATTTCACTGACTTATTTAGCTTAGCCCACTGATACGATCTTGTTCAAAGTGGTAAATCGATTCGAATATTTTTTTTGTACTGGATCGACCAGTCTCGAACACAATCCATTTCTGTTGTTAAAAAATGAGCGAGGCTTTTCCTTTCACGAAAAGTGTGATGCGACTGAATGACGCTGTTAAAAGATTCTTGTGGATTGTTGGTGGTCGGTGTAAATTTTAAAATGCCTTCGAACCAGTGCCCAGTGCCCAGACCCCTGAACCGATTCCCACAATTTCTTTTTCCAGTTTTGTGACATCAAATGCTTTCATTCCAAAATGAGGAATTTCCGTGCTATGCTTGCTGAGATATTTGCGAAAAAGCTTCACCGACCCTCGAAAAAGCATGTTTTTGGTCACTTCCTCGACCATATTTCCGGAACCACTTGATCGATTTTGCTCATCTTCGAACTTGAATCATGGGAGGCATGTACCTTACAGGGAAAAAAAGTATAGGCTGATCGGTTGAGCCGTTTGGAAAAAAAAAGTAGAAAAGAAATTGAAGAAACTAGTTTCTATAAAATGCCCTGCTAGCAGCTCAATTTCGTAGTGGCAAGTGGCAAGTACAGTGACAGTAACGTAAACTATTTTCCAAACCAGTTTTACTATAATTTCCTTGCATCTACAAATGAATTTTTAAGATACGAAATGAATTGTTCATATCACAAACGCGCCATCGATCACAAAGCCATAATATATCTTGCTCATAAAAATTATATTGGAGTAATATGTTTGTAGGACATATCAGTTTTTCAACAATAAGTTTTTCCACAAGAAACTTATATTATTGATTGAACAAATTTATTAAAAAAATGTTTTCTTTAATTTTTTCGTTAATTTGAGATTTATATTGTATTATATTAAGCGAAAAAATATTTATGAAAGATTAGTATGGAAATTCATTCAAATATTGGCGGTAATATACCGAAATACCGCATCTGAAATTGTAATAGATTACAATGCGACTGTCATGGCGGAGAGAGAGAGATGTAGTGTGCTCGTTCCCCATGTTCAAAATTGTTAAACGGCGAATACAGCGAAGTTTTCTATTGTGTTGTCTTTTGTTCAAATGTCATTTTGCTAGTCGGTGTTGACTTCTACTCGAGTTGTGTCAGTTGAGTTGATTTTTATCTAATCTCACTGATTAGAAACGTCGTGTCCTGATTAACGTATAAGACACGTATTTCGTATTTCGTAAGAAGACATGAACAGAACATGCAGTTTTCCAATTTCTAATTTTACGTTAATTTGTTTCAGAGCGAAAATAACGATAACAAAATGGAGGGACGTACCGACGTTTTCAATTTTTCGAAAAAAATTGACATTTTAAAGAATCGAGAAGCCGAAGGTAAGTACATTCTTATTTCTCAAATGGTGGGCGGAGTTGCTTAGCAAGTTTAAATTGCATTTTCTGAAATAAGGGTCCGCCCTAAATTACGTAACACCGATTTTGACCATTTATTCCCTCCCCCTTCGGTGTCACACGTCGTAACAATCACTCAGCCCCCCCCCCCCTCTGTTACGTAACACAATTTAAGAAATATCATAGAAAATTGCTATTATGCATAATTTCGTCCAACGCTACACCATCTTAAAATGACTTGTCGAAAATTATAAGAAAAGTTGGAACAAAAGCATTGGTGATGTCACCAAGCAAAAGCTCATGAGGGGTTACCACAAAACGATTACTCGTGTACAATTTTCCAGAAAATGTAACGCAAAGATGTGCGTTTGTGGTAGAAAAAGTGCGTTACGTAACATTGCTACGAAACCCCCATGTAACAGTCCGTAACAAATTTTAGTCCCCCCCCCTCCGTAGAGTGTTACGTAATTTAGGGACAGCCCCTAAGTGCAAATTTGGCTATCGATAAATTTCAGAATTCTGAGTCACACGGGATAGTGAGTTCGAACCATTTCTTATTTTTGCAAGCGTTTTATTGTTGAAATTAGAAAGTCGACTTTTAAGCAACTTTCAAACAGAATTAATATTGTCGACGTATCTTAACAAAAAAACTTAACTTTAGAAGGTTTCATATAAAAACATATGCAAGGACCCGTACGAATCAGAATCGATGTGGCGAACAGTAGGCCCTAGTAGAAACCCTGACTGAGTCCAAGGACTTCTAATCAAAAAATTTTCTTCCATACAACGGAAGACAGTATTAGACATTTCGATCAAAAAAAAATTTTAAAATCGGAAGAGATTTGCTAGAGTTATGCACAAAAAACATTTGGAGCGCTAGCAGAAACTCGTTTTTAGACCCCGAGCTCTATCCTAGGGCCTAATCTCAAAAAAGTTTTTTTATTTAATTGTTGGGCTTTCATAGACCTGTCGACTAAAAAAACAATTGTGAAAATTGGAAAAGATTTACTCGAGTTATGTACAAGAGACCAAAAACCACTTAAACGCGCAATAGGCGAATAGACTTAATTTCGCTATGCGCACATTGTGCGAATAGACCTTATTTCACTATTCGCACAATGTGCGGAAAGCCTTTTCTTTTTTTATTGCTGATTCGTCATCTAAGGACCATGATCGGTGCTCCCCTCCTACTCCCGGGTCGAAATTCGACTGGTTACAAACGTCGTGGTAACACAGATTCAAGCAAATCCAAGCAAACGGAAATAAATATTTAAATTCTTCATAATCATAGAATCCTTTGGATTCTATGAACACTATATAAGCAATGCATTTTTGTTAATAAAATCAGATTTGTTTCAACCTCGAATGAGGAAACATCTCTCTTTCAATTGTAGAATAGAATTCACTACAGCATAAGACGAACTCTAACTCAACAACGACCGCTTCTCCGCTTGGTTGTGCACACATCTACACAATGAAAATGTTGATTAATCACTTTACCTTTTCTTGATGGAAAATCGCGCAAGAAATAGCCGACACCTTGTGTTTGATTAAATAGAGAGAATGAACAAAGGTTGATAACACAAATGCTCGTAACATTCAACTTGCGTAAAGTGTTGTCGCAGTAATTATCAAATCAGTGCTGGGAGAAAACCATTGCCTTCCAAGACGACCCCTCAATCATTTAATCCACACATCTCCCGAAGTAGCTTGTGCCTGGCGGGTGGCAATAGCTTCGTTAGAAGGTCTGCCAGCATCCTTTCCTTTGGACAGAAAACGCACGTGACCATCTCACGATCGACGTATCCTTAACGTAATCCTAGCACCTGTGACGCAATTTTTTGAATTCAACGTAATTTTGTTTACAAATTTTTTTTGCGTATCGAAGCTTAATGCGTCACCCCCCTCTGATTTCATAACTTTCGTAAGCAGACATAAAGATTTGCGTCACACCCCCACTGGAAGTGTTTTTTGTGCGGTTTTTAAAATATGCGATCGAAATGAAAACACGTGCGTCCATTTTCACCCAGCCTACTCTCCTTCTCCAAAGTCAGACTCAGATATTTGTACACATGTACACAGAATTCTTCGAATATGGGTGACGTCATATTCATATTTTTAAATCACACAAAGAAACGAGCAATTCAACGCGTGAAAAATTATGATAAACGACTATCAGTTCAGATGAGAGACAAAATACAACTAAAATTTTTACATTAGATTAGATTCATCAGTTTGGGCGGGTCCATTGCTGGTCCATGAAACACAGATCCGGTGATCCTTTGTTTCGTCACCCTCTCATCATATAAATCTCGGAAACCGCCCGGTCCCAACCAGAAACCTGTCCAGAGCCGCAGGTCCCACGCTCGATCCCGTTGCGGGTTGAACCACATGACCTCCCAAGGTCCTAAGCCTCAGTGAGGAGAACTTCGGGCATTCACATATTATGTGTACCCCCGTCTCCTCACCTAGGCCACAGGAGCAATTGGGATCATTGGAGAGCCCCATTCTAGCCAGATGCTTGCCCAGCCCACAGTGCCCGGTGATCGCACCCACCACCCGCCTGATGCGGCACCTGTCCATGTCTAGCAGCTCTCTGGCCCACCTACCATTGGGCACCGGGAAGAAGCGCTTTGTGTGTACTCCTCCCTCATAGGCGCTCCAGTGATCGACGAACTCCGACCACACCCAACACTTTATCGCTTTCACACACGCTGAGTGTGGGATGGGTATGAGTGGCTCTGGGCCGCAACTCTGAGTTGCCGAGCCCTTCCTCGCCAGTTCGTCCGCCTTCTCGTTCCCCTCCACGCCCGAGTGGCCGGGGACCCAGATCATTCTCACCTGGTTCCTCCGCCCCACCCGGTTCAGGGCCTCCCTCAACTCCTTCACCAACCTGGACGCCACTACAGACGACTCAAGCGCCCTGATCAAAGCCTCGCTGTCTGTATAGATTGTCACATCTATCCCACAGGCCTCAGTGGGGACTGCCTCCTGCACTCCCCTCAGTGCAGCGTATGCTTCAGCCTGTGCGACATCGGCAAACCTACCCAGGTGATACCACGCCTCCACACCATGCCCCGGGGAAAACACCCCGGCCCCCGCGCCTCCTGAAGCCTCAGAGCCATCAGTGAATATCACCGCTCCCTCATTCGACTCCCGGATCGGCCAGCCTTCCAACCACTCCGACCTGCTGGGCACAACGGTTACGAAATGCTTCACGAAGTCCGTCTCCGGCCTCATTCGGTCTCTGGGCATCGCAAAGACTTCATCAATGATAGCCTCCTTGCTTTTCCCATGGCCCGAAGTGAAGTTCGGAGTCCACAGACCATTCTGCGACAGCCTATCCGCCGCGGCAAAGGCTTTCGCCTTCAGTTCCACGTGGACCGGTGGCAGGTCGATCAGCACCTCAATAGCCGCCGTCGCCGTCGACTTCATGGCTCCGGTAACACAAATGCATACCAGCCTCTGAACGTCGTTCAGCTCTCTCCTTCAAATCCCGACGTCGAGTCTCGGCCACCATACCACACAGCCGTGACTCAACATGGGCCTTATAACCGCCTCATAAATCCACAGCACGGCTTTGGACGGCAGGCCCCAGTTCCTTCCGAACGACTTCCTGCAGATCCAAAACGCTGCTATAGCCTTCTGTACCTTGTGCTGGACATGCTCGATCCAACTCAGCTTACGATCCAGAATAACTCCCAGAAATTTTTACATTAGCTCAGTGTAGGCAGCCTGGTGTCAAAAATGAAGTATGAGACCGTCCATAAATAACGCCTGCCTTTTCAGAACGGAGATGATTGCGAGTGTTTTAGATGTAAAATTGTAGTAAAGATTTTCTCAACCTACGGTTGCGATGCGGCATGGAGACCCCAAGCCAAAAGATACACTAATAATCCATAAAGTTTGATGATGATGATGAAAAGTGATATTGTAATTTTTTGAAATATGACGTCATTTTCGGGTTTACACCCCCCCCCCTACCTCACCCATGTCATATTTGGACTGTTTCCTCAGACCCCCTCTCCCTCCTAAAAGCAGACGTCATTTATCGACTGCCCCTAAAGCTTTAATAATAATATAACAATCCTTGAAGGGTTAGAGGCTAGATCATTATTTACTAGTTTTCGCTGTTTGTGGTTCTACTTTTGAGATTCTTTCATTACCGGAAAATTTTACTGTGCCAGTGGTAAGCTGTGCGACAAACCCAGTGCCATCTATGAGATGTAACTAGGAGCGAAACTAGTAGGAGTAGAATACCGGTTCTCCCAACAATGCCTTTTTCCGATAAGCCGTACGATGGCACTACACTTCACTTGACTTGAACGATTCAATCAGTTTTGTTTTTTGTTTACAAATCTAACAATCGGTACAAATCCGTCTGCGGCTGAGCTTCGAACCAACGCACTGGTAACTCAATCTCGTAGTAGCAAGCAAAAAATTCCTCCCCATACCCCAGGGCCTATTTTACAGAAAGAACTTTCTTTAAATTTCGTAACTTTGTGCAAATTCCAGAAACTCAAGAAACAACTCAGAAAATGTACAATTTCCTACTGTTTAATTATAATGAACGACAAAAATTGTTCTGCATGCAGAAAACTACTCCTGTTCCGTTCGACTTTTTCGACTTACAACTGTACTTCTCGTTTCTGATTAGTCAATTTTCTGCTGCAAATATCTTTATTGGATTTGAAGAAAACGAGGCATTCGCAGTGACGATTTTCATTATTAAAACAGGCGAATTTGGGAGCATCATTACTTCTTCTATTTGTACCATTGTGACCAACGATATTGAGAGACACACACCTCCGAAACCCATGTGAAACCCAAACACGACCATTTCAGCTATTTTTCATTTCTTTCTTTCAAACCGATAACTCTCGAAGGTGCAGAAATACATCCTAAATACTAGCGTTTTCGAGGCATAGAGTAAAAGAAATTCCTCCGGCATCATCGTCAGAAGTGTTAGTCTTTCAGATTGACTGTGTCAGGGCCCATTATCGATAAATTTAATACAGAAAATTTACAAATTTGCCGAAAATTGAAAAAATTATCGAAAAATATAATTTATGTTCAAGCAGACCAAAAACGTCACATTTCCTCACCAGATAGAGAACCGAAACGTCAATATTTTTGCCTACTTTTTTTGCCTCACTTTTTTCTTCCTACTTTTTTGTCCTTACACTGTCATTTATTGTTTGAATTTGAATGCGATTATGTGTTGTTAGAGATAGTAACATCATGTAACAATATTGTTATCTTCATAGCAATATTTTTATCGGCGTAGCAAGATTTTGAACAGGCATTTCAATATGTTGTTATGTATTGTTCGGAATGTGACTTTTGGTCCACTTGAACATAAAATAGTATATATTACGTGGACCGAAAGTAGGCCTTTTATGACATTTCACACAACCTTCAGAGTATTTGGGAAATGTTCTGAGATTTTGAGCGATATCGGTCAGAGCCTACTTTCGAGAAAATTTTTTTCTCGATTTTCTTAAAATTTTCCTGACTTCCTTTATATTTTTAGACCCGGACGAAGAACGTAAGTGAAAAGGGGTCTATTGCGTTTACCACGACTTTTTAACCAGTCGAATTTCGACCCTTGAGTAGGGGGAGCATCGACCATGGTCCCTAGATGACGAATCAACAATAAAAAAATATCCGTCCGTCAACACGATAACTCGAGTAAAACTCAAGCGATTTTCAAAAACTTTTTTTCCCTGAAACGTAATCACATAATCTTTACTGGAATTGAATCTGGGCACTGTCGGCGCAAGGGCCGCTGAGCTAGGGCCTTTTAAGTGGTTTTTGGTCTTTTGTACATAGCTCGAGTAAATCTTTTCCGATTTTCATAATTTTTTGTTTGTTTGAAAGACTTGGGCATAGCCGACAATTTATGGAAGAAACTTTTTTCAGTTTGAGTCCTTTTACGAGTCTGTGATAGGGCCCTACGTGTTTTTTGTACATAACTCTAGTAAGTCTTTTCCGATTTTCAAAAAAAAATTTTTTTGAAAGATCTAGGCACGACCGACAATTTATAAAAGAAACTATTGCCTGTGCTTAGGGAACAGGTCCTAAGGTCGGCCCTACCAAAGAAATTGTTTTTTTGCTATGTTGCAGAGCAAATTAAGGAAACATTCTTGTCTATGGAGGTATGTGTCCGGGGCCTAGGTCGGTCCTAGCCCCAAAAATGGCTTTTTGCTATGTTGTAGAGAAAATTGAGGAGAACATTTTTCTCTATTTGGGGGTCAATTATCTGCTTTCGGGGAGGTTTTTTTACACCGTTTCTTCGGACGGGTTTTTGAATCTTGCCCTATCGGCAAGTTCCAATACAATTTAATGTGGACCTAAGGCAATATTTACTTAAATACGTTCGAGTCTTTTCATAACATCAACTCTGTTTGCCGCATCTATTGTGATACGTATGGGTCCCTTGCATATGTTTTATTTCAGAACTTCAGAAATTTTCCCAACTTTCGAGGAATTTTCCTGGCAGAGCTTATTTTCGAGAAAATGCTTTCTCGATTTTCTTGACAGTTTTCAGGAAAGTCGAGTAAATATTTTCTCAAAAATTGGCTGCGGTTTAAAAAATTGCTACCGGAATGCTAGTATTCTGGTGTGAATGAAGAGGTAATGACAAAACAATGCCTCAGAATTTCTTTATCAATAAGAAATTTTTTCACAGCTCGCACTGTTAATCAAAGAGCAATTTGTTGATGAAATCTATTTGTCGACCCATGTGCCCGAGTTGCTCGTCGGACGAAAAGATTAGTAGATTATGTACCTCTTGCCAAATTTTTTATTTTGACGTGTGGGGTATTGTGGCGCTAGAACAGATATATCGAGTTAAGTAAATTTGCCCCAGAGGGATAAGTTCGAGATTATCGTTCTAGATAGATGAATATAGTTGCAGGTCAGGCTGAGCCGCTTAAAGAAGAAAATGTAGTAAAGAAAAACTCAGTAATCAGTAAACCGTTGTCAAGTAGATGTTTTGTGTTACAGAGTATTACTGTTCTTGTGCAATTTCCTTCAATTTCGTACATTTTCTTACAATTTCTTAAATTTTCTTACAATTTCTCAAGTTTCTGACATTTGCAGAAACTTTCTTCAAATTTCTGCAAATTCTGATTGCTTGTGGACAAATGAATTGTAGGATTTCCATAATTCCACTAAACTCAGTTTTCTAACAAATATTTTATTTTTATTGAATCATTGCTTTTTTTAGGATATGTTGATAATGGTGCTGTTTCAATTTCACACTTTGATTTGATACAATTATTGGGAAAAGGCAGTAAGTTCTTTGTAATCACCAGTCAAGGGAAGTTTAAATAATAGTTTGTATTTTGCAGCATTCGGAAAGGTATTCCTCGGGCGAAAGAACCGGGGAATTGATAAGAATGTGCCTTACGCTGTGAAGGTGATCAGCAAAAAAGACATTTTTAATGACAACAGTGGAAAAGCAACCAATCAAGCAATTAACGAACGTCAGGTAATTTGCTAATATTTTTCACTTAAAAGAAACTTTTTACGTTACGAGGCAGCAGTGGAATGAAGAGGTTTCGCTTATTCTGCAAGGCGGGTGTTGTAAAATAGAATTCTGAAGTTAATTGTGCTTGTGCTAACTTCAACTTCTTACAAGTTGAAACGGGTCACAATCAGATCACAGATTCTTAATTTCATTCTATTCCCATGATTTTCTCGCCTTTGATTGTATCCATTCCTTGAAAATGACCGGCTCTGGGCTATGGTTAACAGGCTTGGGCAAGTTAGCTTTTCCATTCCATGAACTCTTTCAGCAGTTTGGAGCTGGTAACGGGTGACGTTCACTTTCACACATGTTGAAGAACTGACATGCTGCGGTAAAGGTGATAAGTCACTAAATGTCAGTGAAATAAGCATGAGAAACTGACCATGGCTTCTCTGTCAGAGAGTATCATAGCTCTCTTGTCTTACGCTTCCGGCCACAGTTAGCTGCAAAGGCTTGTGCCTGCAGGACATTATCAACATTTGAGAGTGTAAACTCCGAATCCCGTTCTCACCAGGTTTTTTGGGTCATCAGTGAAGCTTATGAGTCCATTTCATGATGTTACCCTACGCTACGTTGGAGAATTACTCAGAGAGTAAATGCATACTTCGAGGTGTTGTTCGGAAGTCACGTGGTCCAGACTGAACTTTTTATTATCCGTAAAAGACTGTTACTTCAGATTGCTGTGAAGTTAGGCCGTGAGAGAATCAGCCCGTGAGAGTATACGTGCACGTAAGAGAATTCGATCATCAAAAGTGAACGCATCCATAATGTCTCTCTTCTCAATAGAAACAAATTACATGTAAGTCGAACGTTACAATTATGTTATTTTAATAATCGAAAACAAATTCGCAGATGGAGTTGTGTGTTTACTGTTGCGTCAGGAGTCAGGGGTCGCTGGTTCGGAACTGTGAATGTATTTCTTTTAAGCTTTTTTACGCAGACTTGGACCCATTAATGAGTAGAGTCAATTGAAAGGTGATGTTTTGGGCTACGTAGCACACATAATACCCAATGAGTCCAAGCCTGCGTTCTCAAGGAATGGCCATTCGAAGACCAGCCCGTGAACATTTCTTTGTAAACATATGAGAAGTTCTGCTACAGTCTTTCCTCCACGTAGCACCCAAACGCAGGCTTAGACCCATTAGTGAGTATAGTCAATTGAAAGGTGATGTTTTAGGCTACCTAGGACACACAGTGCCCGATGAGTCCAAGCCTGCGTTCTCAAGAAATGGCCGTTCGAAGACCAGCCCGTGAACATTTTTTTGCAAACATATGTGAAGTTCTGATATAGTATTTCCTCCACGTAGCACCCAAACGCAGGTTTGGACCTATTAGTGATTATAGTCAACTGAAAGGTTATGTTTTGCGTTCTCAAGGAATGGCCATTCGAACTCCAGCCCGTTAATATTTCTTTGTAAACATATGAGTCACCCCTCTCTGACTTCAAAACTTTTGTAAGGAAACAAAAAGACTTGCGTCACACCCTCTTACAGAGGATGTAAGATTCTGGAGGATGTTTTTTAAGAAAATGGATACTTTGTAAGCTGGTGAATCATAGCTAGCGATAATGATTCTCAAAGGATTGCCTGACTTATGAACTTTTGGTTGACCGTATGCTTTCGGTATAGCTGCATTCTCCATAATCAAGTGTCTAAATTCCTCTTCAGTAGTCCATTTACTCTTTACCAATCTTTTGGCCATATAAATTGCTCTTGTTTGTAAGGAATTAGACGCGTTAAAATTTTGTGTACGTAGTCACATCATTTAGTAGCTCTCGCATCTTATCTTCATAGTCAGTTTTCAACATGCTGGGACTATCACTCTTTCTTTGTTACGATTTAGAAAATCTCTGGCAATTTTATGAATCCTAACGATTTCTGCTTGGACAGGATCGCTGACATCGTTCGTATATCTAGCCTTATTCAAAATGTTCGCAATTTTCGATCTTTTGACTTGTCGTGATTCTTCGTCGTCGTCGTCACATGCCAGTGCGTGCCGTGTTCGCGATAAACTTAAACATAGGAAAATCTATTGATTCTATCGGAAGGGAAAATTTATGTCCTAACGATAGAAGCCAGCAAATTTCGTCCGAAATGGCTACACTGGTCAAGTTCACAAACCAGTTAAGAGTTAAGGCAATATCTACTTAGATACGTTCGAGTCTTTTTGAAACATCTATTCTGTTTGCCACATCTATTATGATGCTTACGGGTCCCTTGCTTATGTTTTTTTGCTTTTAAATGAATTAATTATCTATCTCTAGAGCTGAAGTGAGTAACTTCGGAGATATTGTGTCGCGTTGTCTCACACCTCGTCCGATTTTGAATTTAGCCGCGTTCTCACTAAGCCTTATACATGACTTTGTATTCTCGTACACATATCTAATCATATTGTAGTATCTCGAGTCTACTCTGCATTCGTCCAGAGAGTCCAATATCGACCATGTCTCCACTGAGTTGAAAGCTTTTGCGTGGTCTATAAATATTAGGACTATTCCAATCTTGCACTCATTACACTTCTCAATCAAGGTTCTCATCACCTCCAAGTGATCGTTTGTGCTGAAACCGGATCGAAATCCAGCCTCGTCTACAGGTTGGTAGAAGTCCAACTGTGTACAATTCGGGAATTTTATGTACAAAATAATTTGTTTTTGTACAAAAAAAAATTTTTTTAGTACACAAAAATTGTTATTTTGTACACACGTTTTATGAGTTTCTACAATAAATTGTTGTCATTTGTACACAAATTGTACAAAAAAAATCAGAAATGTACATCGCAGTGAAGAAAATGTACACAAAAAAAGCAACGAGTTGGTGTTTTTACTCAATAAAAAACGTTTGTCACATGATTAAACTGTACGTTAAACGTACTTGTGGATATTTAAATAAATTATTGGGGGCTCTACCCCCTCACCCCATGCCTGCGGCGGGCTTTTTTCACGCCCTGCAGGCGGTCTTATATCCATGGGGCTCTGCCCCTTAGACCCCGCAATGGGGGCTGTGCCCCCCTTGACTCCCCTTCGCGGAGGCTGCCGCTCCTCGACCCCGCTTTTTATGTTTTTATTTTTCACGGCCTGCGTCGCTACCTTATGTTAATACAATAGTCATTTACTCTGTCGTTACTCTGTCGGGAACTGAGCGCCGTCTTCTTATGAACGTTCTTCTCATTGTTCTTCTTCGGGGGCTGTTAGCGTTAAAACACCACGCTTGCTAATGGTGTTAGACAGTAGTCCATCTAACTAGGACTTTGCATGCTGCCGTTGTCTCTTGCTGTTGAGATCTTCCGCCACCATGCTAAGTCGCCATCCTATCTCGATAGCGGCCCGGTCGGAAGACAGTCCCCCTCATCATTCAGCTAAGTGACCCACACTAATACACCAGGGTTGTTTACCTGATCGTTCATGGGGTTGCTCACTATAACAGGTGTCACCACGGGTAGGATCGTTGGATGGGATATGAGGATGTAGGAGTAGGTGGACAGAGGCTAAGGTATATAAAGAAACAATATTTCACCTTTCTGCGTTCGTCTTATTCTCGAGGCGTTTTCGCCCAGGTCCTTGAGAGTTTGGTCGCCTCTTATTTTATTGAGGATTTCAGCGTAAGTTATTCCTTCTTCCGCCGCCACTATCAGAGCATCAGCTTTCGGTCTCAGCCTTTTAAGCTTTGGCATCTTATTCTTCTCCTTTTTTTTGCTTCTCACCTCTCTCCACTCATTAACACTGGGTTTCGGCGTTTGTGTATCTGTTTTCTTTGTAGTCTTTTCGTTGTTTTTCTTGTCATTTCTGCTACTTTTCGCTGCGTTTCTTGCTGTGGGCTTAACATCCGACGTTTGTTTCCTTTTTAACACATCTATTCTCATACGTACGGGTCCCATGCATATGTTTGTTTTCGTCATTACTATTATTTCCTTCCATTCTCTTAGGTCCCCCCTCCAAGCCGCTATCTCCATCTCGTAGTGCAGTTACCTTCGTGATCTCATAGTTACCTATGCAAGCAGTGAGGTCATGCTAGGGTTGACACGGTCCTTCATGGGGCACCATGTTCAGAGCCAGATCGGTATTAGTCAGGGATGTTCATCTGAGCCTACACCTCCATTTCACAGGACGAGCTTTCGAACGAACTTGGGGGCCTGTCAAGGTTTTACCGGGACCTGGCCAAACATGGTATTAGCCCAGCAACCGTTTCGTGAAAGTGTCACCCTTCCTTAGTATGGTAGTGTAATACCACAGTTGTCAGCCCTTGCCTACATATCACATCCGTTTAACCAAATTCATTGTCCGCGTTCCATGCTTTGCCAGTATGCCATAATAAGGACCTTACTGGCATTGGTCTTAATGTGCCCGTAGCACTCCATCCGTGTTTGTTGGTAGTTTGATGGTAGTCCATCTGACTAGAACTGTGCATGCTGCCGTTGTCTCTTACCGTCGAGATCCTCCGCCACCATGCTAAGCCGCTATACCATCTTGATAGCGCCTAACTGTGTTCGACCCTCCCTAAACGTAGCGTCTAGGTACTACCCGAAGACAGCCCTCCTCATCCTTCAGCTAAGTGACCCGCACTATTACACCAGGGTTGGTTACCTGATCGTTCATGGGGTTGCTCACTATAACAGGTGTCCACGGGTAGGAGTAGGTGGATAGAAGCTAGGAGTCCTATATTACGCTTAGCACACCATTTGACATCCGTGTGTATCTCATAGCATGGATTATTCATTTATTCATATTGAAAGACGTGGAAGTCCGTTTGATTCATTAGAATTTTTCATTTTACATCAACAGATATTGGAATTACTGCGGAGCTGCCCTTATACATCGAGCATGTGCTATGCATTCCAAACAACAGAAAATTTATTTCTAGTGATGGGTGAGCATATGGCATCCTTTTCAAAACGCTGTATGATTTCAATAAAACCATTTTTTCTTAATATAGAGTACCTTCCAGGCGGAGATATTTTCACTTATCTTGATTACGGAGTACTGAGTGAGGATGTAGCTATTTTTTACTTTGCTGAATTAATCGTTGCTCTTGAGCGCATGCACGAACAAAACATCGTGCACCGTGATATAAAGACGGAAAATGTGATGATAGATAAAGATGGCCATATCCAGCTAGTTGACTTTGGTTTATCCATAAAATTGCGTCCGAGACAACGAACGAATACTTATGGTGGATCCGTCTTATATATGTCCCCTGAAATTTTATCTCACAGTGAACATGATACAGCTACTGATATGTGGTCTTTGGGGGTATTGGCGTATCACGTATTAACATTAGAGTTTCCGTTCGGCGAAAACGAGAAAAGAGCTCCTGAAAGAATTATAAATGACGATCCGATCATTGAAGGCCTTTCTTTGGAAATGACGGACTTCATATTAACGTTGCTGGTCAAGGATCCAGCCAAAAGACCTAGTACGTTTTTGCTATTAGAGTAATAAAAAATAAAACTAAAACGTTGATTTATGTTATAGGTGCGAAAGAAGTGAAAAAACATCCAGTTTTCAAGGGAATCGACTGGGAGAAGCTGGAAAAAAAAGAGCTGGAGTCAGCGAATGATCCTCCTTTCATGGAGGATCCTTTCGACACTGGCAATTTTGACAAGGAGTTCACACAGGAAAAACCAATTTGCGAATCATCGGCTGTTCCGACGAAACAATTTTTGGCTTTCAAAGGTTTGTCAATTAACTACTTTTGTAACCATCGTATCAGTGTCAACGAGGATGTTCTAATTCGGGCACTAAGGGAGTAAGTTAGCGTGCGATGCGAACAAATCGCGTAAGGATCGTTTGAATGCTCAACTTCACAGAAATAAAAATAATTTTGCTCAATTGAGTTTTCAAACAAACCTTATGCGATGTATTCGCATCGCACGATAATATAAATTCCCTAATTTTATTTTTTGTCAATAAAAAGCTGACAGCTGACCTATATGAAGAAGCCGACAAATTTTCTCAACAAACTTTTTCGAGAAAAATTACCGGTTACTTCTACCTGTAGACTGAATTAGTTCATGCGAAGCGCTGCTGTTGATCAATGAACTGTGAATTTGTGTCGGTTATCTGTAAATGCTAAAGTAGACGACAATTTCGCCTGACAAAATAGGATTTTTTTATTAATGTTTTCATCTAGAGGAAGCTCTGCTCCGCCTGCGGCGAGCTTTTTTAACGTCCCGCGGTGGCCCTACGTGCATGGGGATCTGACAATACAACAGGATGTGTCTTATAATTGTCGTGTAGATCCAGTGTAAGACTTTGGGTGATAGGCCCCATTTGGTGCCGTACGTTTTGCGGCATTGCCATAGTGCTACGGTAGCTTTGTTCAGGCGATGTTCAAGATTAGGAGTCCATTGGAGTTTATAATCTAGGATGACACCTTAGTATTTGACCTGGTTTGATATTTTAATATGCGTGCCTTTTATTTTAGGAATCATGGCCCCACGGTAGTAAGGGCCGTGACGCAAGTCTTACACGCCAAAAAATTCACAAGAAATTTTTTCGTTGTAAAGGCCTTTTCTTTCTTGTGAATAAAATCATCGTCGTCTTGTTAGGATTGACACTGAGTTCATTCTTTGTACACCACTATTTTGAGTGCTGATTGAAGCAGATCGCATAACAGGTCATCTGAGAAACTCTCTGTTTGGAATCAGTTATCGTTTAGTTCCTTGATTAATTCATCAGTTACCATACATCACAGGAGTGGGGGGGAGGACGCCTTCTTGCGGACAACTTTTAGTGGAGGAGATAAGGATATGCCAGGGGATTTGTATGGAGAAAAGGAGTTGATAGCCCATAATATTTTATCTTTTGTTACAATTTCGTCAATAAGTGAGAGGTTCACGGCACCTTCAGTTTCTAGATTTGGATTATGGTTGGCGATGTCATCAATAATTTTGCAGTTAGAAAAATGGTATTCTAAAAGGTATTTATAGGTTTCAGCCTGATCTTTAGTGTATTCGCCCGAGGGAAGAAGTAGCAATCCAACAGCTTGAGCTGGCTCCTTAGAGAGCACTTTGAACATCTTAGCTGAATCGTGTAAGCTGTTTACTGCGCTGCGTTGGTCCCTCCAGACCGCTCTTTTCCAGTTTTTTTCAGTTTCTTATATTCATGGGAGTAGTATGGTACAGAACTTCCTGCTTTGTGGCTACGAATCGGACAAGCGCTTTCATATGCTTTTATAATTATGCTTTGCAGCTGGCTGGCAAATTTGTCTATGTCCTGGGTGTTTTGCGGGGAAGGTGCGTCGTTAAGATTGATCAGATCATTTGAGATTACACCGCAGAAGACTAGCGAGTTGGTGGTTGAAGGTTTCCTGAACAGAAGTGGTGGGATCGGATCAAGAGAGAAAGAAATGCAGCGGTGGTCAGATGTGAGAAAAAGATCCGGGGGATTGCACACCTTTGGCCTCCATTACAGAGCTGCCGCCCCTCGACCCCGCTTTTTTTTCATAAAGTTTACGGCCTGCGATGCTGCTTTTCAAATGAAATTCTATTTCCATAATCTGGCTTTGTTACTTTACTTTACTTTTTCGGCGCTACAGCCACTTGTGGGCCTTGGCCTGCTGGAGAATTCCGATCAAACGCTGCTTGTTGTGCGCCGCGTATCGCCAGTTTCTTATTCCGAGCGTGCGAAGATCATGTTCGACGCCATCAACCCATTGAAGTTTTGGGCGACCAACTCCTCTTCGCCCTTCTAGATCGTTACGGAATAATTTTTGAGAGGGCTCCCGCCCACCTCAGCCTTTGAACTTTCACCACCGCCACTATATCCGGTTCGCCAAAATCAAGTTCCAATAAAAAGTAATATCGCCGTCGCCAACTCTCCCTCTCGCGCATCGCTCCAAAGATGGTGCGGAGTACCTTGCGCTCAAACGTTAGGAGCAACTGTTCATCACTTTTTTTCATCGCCCAAGATTCGCATCCGTAGATCAACACTGGACGCAAACATGCACTTCGTTTTCTTTGATATTAACTTTGAGCGTAGATGTTTAATTAGACCATAATAGCATCTGCTTGCCGCCATGATACGTCTGTGAATTTCAGGCGTATTATCATCATCTGACCGTATCAGCGCTCCAAGATAAATGAACTCATCCACTACCTCGAAGTTGAACTCTCCAATGCATTTTGTGTCTCCTTGTTGATTGGCTACCAGATTCGGCTCGGTCATGTACTTGGTTTTAGACTCGTTTATCATCAAATCCGTCCTCCCAGCTTGGATTTCCAGATTTGTGAAAGTGTCCAGTGCTGCTGCATGTGTACGACTGGCGACGTCCAAGTCGTCTGCAAAGCCCAGAATGTGAACTGTTCCATTCATTGCGATTTCCAAAGCCAAGTTAAAGAGTAAGCAGGATAGCGCGTCTCCCTGCTTCAACCCTTCTTTAACAGCGAACACATCTGACATGTCGTTTAGCACCTTGACACGACATCTGGTGCCATCCAATGTCGCTTTCACAAGACGAATATACCTTGTTTCAAAGCCCAGCGTCTTCATCGCCTCATACAATTCCATACGCTTGGTCCTGTCGTAAGCTTCTTTGAAGTCGATGAAAAGATGGTACGTCCGGACTTGAAATTCTCTGCCCATTTGCAGAATTAGACGAAGGGTGAATATTTGGTCTGTTGTTGAGCGATCTCGGCTGAATCCGCCTTAATAGTCCCCAATGACACTCTCAGCCCGTGGATTTAGTCTTTCGAATAGCACTCGAGCAAAAACTTTGTAGCCATGTCCACGGTAGTTTTCGTATTCGGTTTTGTCGCCTTTCTTGTGTAGACGTAAAACGGCACTCTCTAACCACTCGTCAGGCAAGTTTTCCGTGTTCTGTATTCGTTTTACTAAATCATACGTCACTTTTGACAATTCCTCACCACCCATCTTCAGCAGCTCCGCTGGAATAGTATCGGGACCGGAAGCTTGAGTGAGGTCATCATCCCCGTTGTACAATGCATCAAAATGCTCTTTGAATCTCTCCAAGACATCATGTTTTGCAGTAAGCAACGTTCCGTTTACTGTTTTGCATATGATTATCAGTGGGTTTGATTGTTTATACGTTTGTAGAACTTTCGTGACTCATTTGCGCTACACAATCTCTCTAGCTGAAGTAGCCTCCTATCTTCGAACTCTGTTTTCTTACGCCGGTACAAACGTTTCTCCTCCTGCCTCAGTTCTTTGTATCTCGCATCTGCAATCACTTTCGTTCTTGCAGTTTCCTTTCTTAATCGCGTAGCGTTTTTACGTTCTGTAACATCAGCACACTGCGCATCAAACCAGGTATTGAAGTCACTAGGGCTCTGATATCCTAAGGTGTTGGTCGCTTCTTGTTTGATTACTTCACTCCTCGATTGCCAGTCGAGAGGAGTATCACCTGGTTGAGCTTGTTGAAGTTGTTGAAGCTTTGTGCTAATGTTTTCATCATATGTCGCCGCTGTCCTTGGATCTCTTAGTTTGTCCACTGCAAAACGCCCCACAGTTTCTCGTTGGCCATTATGAAACCGGGCACTGTTGACACCACAAGATACTGATC
>CM055406.1:113471113-113497339 GCA_029228625.1 Pseudolycoriella hygida | reverse complement strand
TTTTTTTTTTTTTAGATTTATCAGTTTGGGCCGGTCCATTACTGGTCCTTGAAACACAGATCTGATGATCCTTTGTTTCGTAACCCGTTCATCATGTAAATCTCGAAAACCTTCCAGTCCCTACCAGGAACCTGTCTAAAGCGGCAGGTCCCATTTTGGAGACATTTTCGGGTTGGACTACATGACTTCCTAGTGTCCTGAACCTTAGTGAGGAGAATTTCGGGCATTCGCATATGACGTGAACGCCCGTCTCCTCACTTAGGCCACAGGTACAACTGGGGTCATTAGAGATCAGAAAGTCTATGGTACCACTGATACCGACAAGCACCACATCCACACACTGCGATGACATATAGTTCCCCGTCAGTTATATTTTCCGGTGAGATGTACTTCTCGGTCAGCCATACTTCCCGGTCAGCTAATAATAATAATTCCAATTGCACTGATTAGTCGGGTTCGTAAAGTGTCGGGTTCGACTGCCGGGGTGTTACACTGAGTAACTGCCAGCTTTTTTTTTATAAGGGTGAGGAAATCTTCATAGACACCACCCGGTCCTGCCGGACCAAGGTGGTGTTGGATTCCATTCTTCAATGACCTACCAACTAAAACCTCCTTTCTTAGTCTCCATGCTCTCTTCTCCCCGGAACCGCCTCACAGCATTACTTCGGGGAGGATCTGTGCTTTCGCACCTACTCTCTCAGATCAACTGGCAGTCTTCTTTGATCGTCTTTCCATGCAATTTGCAACATATGGGTATATGCATATGGGCATTGTCCCGGCTATAACACATACCGCTTCTAAGGATATCGTTCGGTATGAGCTTTCTACTCTTATGCTTGCCAGCCTTTGGGCTCTATTAAGTCTCCTCTAATTCCTCTTCGAATCTAGCGCCTGTATCCATGCTGGTGCCCCGTAGCGCAATATCGATAGATGACGCTTACTGGGAGCACGTGTAGTCCACATGACTATTAAAATTTCTGCTGTCGCGACATGTCGTCCAGCGGCGAGTGGATGTAATTTGTTCTTCGTCGATGTTCAATACGATCCGCTCAGTTTTTTTGCAGTTAAATTAGATTAAAGGTGTGAGGCGGGTCAAAATAAATTTGACAGGAACCTAGACAATTTGTCCTTTGTTCCCTTGCCCCCTCCTTTCTTCGTTTATTGGTACAATAAATAAATACAATAATACAATTTCACAAAGAAAGATATGTTTGAAAATTTAAAAGTTATGTTAGCGTCATATTCATGTGATTGTGTGTCTTGTCAAGGTGTTTATGTGTTGTGTCTATATCCGTGTAAATCCATATCCGTGTGATGCCTATATACCAGTTCACTACCAGTCAAGCCTTCTTGTCCTTTTAAGGAAAAAGGCCAAATCCTGGACCTTCAATTTATCAATTGTAAGGTCAGGTAGGCTTAGTTCTGGTTTGCCCAAGATCCGTTGTCTATTGCTTCTGTATCTTGGGCAGTCACTGATAACGTGGAAACCAGTTTCTTCACCATAGCCGCAGGCACATTTGGGGTTGTCTACACATCCTATAACATTGAGATATTTGTTAAGTCCGCAGTGTCCTGTGAGAACTTCAACAACTCTCTTGATGTTAGGTCTATCACGGTTCAGTAAGGAATCACTGAATTCCTTTAGAGGTTCGAGTATTGCTATGAGCTCCGCTTGCATTACAGTGGTAAAATAGCCGAGTGGTATATAACCTTCAATACCGGCTTGCTCACTGATATATCCAGCTCCAGACAGTCCTTCTTTCTTGGATCCGTCTGTGTAGCTCACTAGACCATCTTCCGGGGGATAGATTTTTCCCCACCTAACCATTTTTCCCTACTCGGTATGACACATCTAAAATTATCATCCAGCATCAACATAGTCGAGATCTGGTCACTCCTCATCAGAAGAGTATCATCGTTTATTAGGTTCCTAATTTCCATGTGTCCTTTAGCCGAGGTCGGTACCCAACATCCATTACATTGAATGTTGAGTGCTGAGCTAAAGGCTGTAGATTTTACGAATAGGTCAAGCGGTGGGATAGAAAGAAGAACTTCTAGTGCTCTTGTGGCAGTGGTGACTTTCACTCCAGTCATGCACAAACATGCTAGTCTCTGGAGTTTGTCTAGTCTCTTTTTCGTTGTTGCTAGCTGCACCCTAGGCCACCAGACAATGCACCCATGACAAAACATTGGTCTTACAACAGCTGTATAGATCAACCAGATAGCTTGTGGGGAAAGACCCCAGGTTCTTCCGAAGGCATTTCTGCACATCCAGAAGATACCAATCGCTTTGTCCAGCTTGTCATTTAGATGCATTATCCATGCATGAAGTGGGAAATTCCTTAGGACTTCTTTCTTCAGATAGAAGTCGAGAAGCCTTTCCACTGACTTTAGTAGAAATGACATTAGGCTGATGGGCCTGAAGTCCTTAGCTCGTTGGCTCGTTGGCTCATTTTCCCAGGTTTGGGTATAAAGGCAACTCTAACCCTTTCCCAATCTTTGGGTATATAAGTCAGTGCAATGGAACTCTTAAAAATACCAACCAATCGGTGGAGAAGTAGTTCCATTCCTTCCTTTAGTAAGGCTGGAAAGATTCCATCTGGTCCCGCGGACTTGAAAGAGTGAAACTTGTGGATCGCAAATTTCACTTTTCCTTTCTTTGTTACCTTTTCGGCGAAGCGAACTTCCAGTTATCCCTACTAGGTGTACCCCTATAAAGTTCTGGATCAGGTTCTTTTTTACCCTGAATACTGCCCGGGAAATGAGTTTCAAGGAGGTGCTCAGCAGTTTCTTTATCGTTTGCGGTGTAATTTCCATCTGGTTTTAGCAAGGATCCTACCTGAACGGCAGGGTCTTTCGCTAAAATTTTATGAACACGCGCATAAGCCGGTATCGAGTTTGCCTTCTCAAAGAATTTTTCTTTAGTTTTTTCTTTGTGTTTGACTAGGGTTTCCTTGTACTCTTTTAGGAGGGTCTTGTAAGTAGCCCTATTTTCTTCTTGGTTCGCTCCCTTTCCTGCCCTATTCCATGCCTTTCTGAGTTCCTGCTTTTTTGCCTCTATGGCTTTACTCCAGTTATGGTTCTTATAGAACGGCTTAGGATAAGATAGGGGGCATGACAATTGGTAGGCCTTCAACATTGCTGCTGTAAGCCCTTGATTAGCTTTTTCCAACGCTTCCACTGTTTTGTAACGTTCATAGAAGACCTTCGTATCTAATTCTTCCTTTAGCACTCTCCTGTAGGAGTCCCAATTTGTCCTTCTCGGGTTCCTGTACGGTTTTCTACCCGGAAATGACCCACTAAGACGAAACTTGATCTGAGTAGGTTTCTTCATCGGCCACTTCCCATGAGTGAATTCTCTCCGCCAGGCTGCAGGATACCATAGTAACATCTATGCATTCCCTTCTAGCCGAGTTGGCAAAAGTTGGTTTTTTTCCCTATTCGCTATTAATAGGTCAGTCGTCACTAAGTAATTAACTAGCTCTTCACCTCTTCTATTTGTGTCATTACTACCCCATATGATGTGGTGTGAATTTGAGTCCGCACCTACAATGATGGGAATGCCTTCCACTCAACCGTAATCTACAACCTTAGCCAGAAGGGGACCCGGGGGTGTTGTCTTGGAGTCATAGGGCATGTAGACTGATGCAACAATGAAATCTCCATCCTCTTCATTTCCACCACTAATCCTTACTACCACTAAATGAACGGTGTTCTGCAGTAACTGAGTGTTTTCATTGTGGTAACAATAGAATGGCAAAGATGGTGCAGAACATCGTTCAAATCATCATTCGAGAATTGATTTAGTATCATAGCGCTTAGATTTTCCGAGACGTGGATAGCCGCTCTCGGTCTGGTGCCGTTCCTATTATAAAAAAGACGGTTGTTCAACTCAGTTTTTTTTGCAGTTACTCACTAGCAGAGAAGAAAAATCCTATACAGAACTTGTCCACACCCGGGTTTGAATCCGGGTATTCTCGGTGGAAAGCCAGTACGTTACCACCGAGCTAACCACTGGACTATACTTCCCGGCATGGTTGGGTTAGCGTCGCTAATCACTAGCGTCGCTACTATGAGCGACGCTCATATTGCGAACCACTCGCTAATAGCGACTAGCGCTCGCTAAAACTGTGTTAGCGAAACATTTTCGCTAGTCGCTAATCGGATTCGCCAAAAAAGATGTTGAATTTAAATTTTTAAAAACATTTCAGAAAATCGTAACTTGCAATTGATTTAACCCTTAAAATTTTTAGTCTAAACAGAACTTAAAGCAGCATGTTACTGCTTCACACCGTTGAGGCAACAATGTTGACTGCAGTAAAGAGATGTGTAATGATTGTGTTCTGTTATTCTTATTGTCTTGTTTAAACAAAGTCAAATCAAAAAAAAAAGGTATGTAACGTGTTTGATGAGCGTTTACGAAAATTGATAATTTTGTGTTAAAAAAATTTATGTAATCGCACAAATTTAAAGTGAATAATTGCGACAATGGTTTTTACAATCAAAACGTCAGATGTCGGAGACGTTAATTGAAATAATTAATGAAATAACGAATTTAAGAATTCAATCGATTTTTTCTACAATTTTCTAAATTGTTTCATTAGCGAAAAATTAGCGACCGCTACTAGCGGCGCTAACATTTTTTTAAACTAGCGTTAGCGTTAGCGTCGCTAAAAAAAAAATGACTAGCGAGCACAACCATGCTTCCCGGACAACTTTATTTCCCGGTGAACGTTACTTCCCGGTCAGCTATACGTCCCGGTCAACTTTACTTGAATATCGTTATCTTCGGCGAATTTTCAATTTGTCTTCCCGCTAGCATGGATGCATTTCGGACCAAAAATTTCCCGGTATCCTCGAACGCGATCTATGACGACTATGACTATGCCGCGACCACCTATGACTTCGTCGTCTGTTTCTGGTATGTGTGTAATTTTGCTTTTAACAAATTAGTCGACTTTCGATACACCAGTTGGTGTACCTTTCGTTTTGATAGAAATATGCATAAAAATCTTGCCCGTATGTCTATCAGTACGACCAAAAATACTTTTGAAATTAACTTTCTTGCGTAATACTATTAGTGGTTTCGGAGATACGTTGCTTTACAATGAGTGCTACTGTTTTTGATGATAGTCCAGTAACCCCTTGAATAAATCTCCCAGAAGAAAAAACAATTCCAAAACATCCGACAAGCTGAAATTATGTGCACTACCTGCACAACACATTTGAACATTTTAGTGCTTTGATACAAAACCATTTTCCTCTTGCTATGCTCTTTATATCGCATTTCATCCAATCTAGTTTGCCCACATGCAACATGCATATACCCGAGTATACTAAAATAAAATTAATTTCGTTTCGGTCAAAACAAAAACAACGAAACCCAAAAACTAAAACATAAATTAAAATTTTCCCACTTTGCATTTCTGCATAAATAATCACTTCTTTCTCCCATAGTGTAAAAGTTAAAGCTCGACAAATATTTTTGTTAATTAATTATGAACGGTGTGGATCTGTAGCGTTTAACCATTTTAAAGGAGAAACAGCGTAATGTAATGACAATATCCCCAGCCGCACCAGACCATTTATGTGTACATACTTCAGATTTAGACGTTATGAGACTCACACGATGGAAAGTGATGTTGGGAGTCTCTTTGTTTCACCTCGTACGGTACATAGGGAAAATTTCATTGATATCTTCGCGTTCAATTGTGGTGAGAATAAAAAGGAAGAATTGGGGTCGAATTTCTTTTCACAAGCCTACATCCCGAATAAGCTACATACAAGGAAGATGCTTAAATCGTCTGTCCATGCTTTAAGAGTGATTTTGTGAAAACCCGAATCCGAATCGATTTTCACTGGTTTCGGGTTCGGGCTTTCGGGTCTTTCGGGCTGGCGGGTTTCGGGCGTACTTTTTATCGGGTTGAAGATTCGGGTACATAAAAAAACCGAAACCGATTTGTAGCAAAATCTAAAAATGTGCATAAAATCCTAGAGTTTTTCGCCTGGGAAGAAAGGATCACTTCCAGAAAGGTGAGTAATTCCAAGAACTTTCTTAAAAAAAAAACTCAAACGTGACCTAAGACCAGGACGGAAGTCAAAAATTTTTAAGGGAGCGCATAATATCCTAGTGTTTTTCGCCTGCGAAGAAAGGAACACTTCCAGAAAGATGCGTAATTCCAAGAACTTTATTTAAAAAAACTGAAACATGACCTAAGACCAAGACAGAAGCTAACAATTCTGAAGGAAGTAAATGAACTCCCGGAATTATTCATGTGAGAAGAATAATACACTCCTAGAACAAAGACGACCATTATAATCCTCAGAACTCCTACAGAATAACTTTATGTATAAGTTTCCATTAAAAGAAACACCAAAAATAATTATGGAATCGCAAACAGCGGCAACGTTCTCGAGTTCTTTCATTTCTCTTCGGCTACTCTCCCTTGTCTGATTATTTCAAATTGTCATAGTTTTATGCCGGCACATTGAATCCTAATTAATTACCTTTCATTAAAAAAAAATTTATGCAAATCGGTCAAAAAATGTCTTCACAAATGAATTTAGTCCACAAATACTACAAAATCAGCCACTGTGCGCCGCCGCGCCGGTTGAGAAGGTACCAAAAATGTTCGTCGCCGCTGCCGAAAATAAAATTGAGTTGCGCTGCCGCCGAGACCACACTGCATACATTCTATTGTGTTTGTGATCAGTATTTTTCTATTTTTTACTTTTCTATCTACTTTTGTTTGAATTTCTTCTGAAGTAATTATTAGAGCTAACGCTATAAACTAGTGGTAGCGGTGGCGCTAGCGGCGCTAGTAACATTGAAATAGCTAAATGACTTTTTTTTATTAAAACAATTCAACCCGAAATTCTTTCGAGTAATAGAACCCGGCCCGAACTTCTTTCGGGCGGTCGGGTTTCGAGTCGGGTTCGGGTCAGGTCGGGTCGAGCTACCTACAGGACGGGTCGGGTCGGGTATCGGGTTAAAATTTTTGGTCGGGTTCGGCTCACATCATGTCCTATTTTTTCCAATTAATGGGCCATTCGATTCCTTGTTTTATCGTAAGAAAAGTAATTTCTTACTGTTGGAAATTTTGACATCTCGGGAGTGTTATCGTGCTCCAAGCAAGTGCAATCCACTTAGTGCATATCGGGGGGTGGTAAAAATGGTTGGCTATAACTCGTGTCAAACCAAATGAAATTTAATGAGATGGTAGGCCCCAATGATACAGAGATTTTTCGTCATTGGATCCCTTGGAGCCCACCCCCACTCCGGAGTTATTTGTCATTTTAGTTGAAAACTTCGGGGAAGCTTCACTGCTTGAAGTAGTGATGAACTGAAAAACTGGGTATGGGGTGTTTTAGTGTTATCCCCCTACTTTAAGACCATGCAAAAACTTTTCTGATTTAAAGCTGTTGCAGCGGTCTGGAACAACTTTTGTAAGAAAGGTCGATTTTTGACAGTTTTCAATCAAAAAGTCGGCAAAAACTGCTGTGGAGCAAGATCTGCAACTAGGTATGCGACAAGGAATTGTTGACAAGTGACGACATACTTTACGGAAGGAGGGGGGCGGTGGTTAACAAAGAAAGTGTGACTGTGTTGAATTCTCATATATTTTGACATAAGCCGACGCCGACGAAGTTATTTTTTCCATAGATTTTTTCGGTTCTTTGGTCCGTCTGCTAGTTTGAGATCCCCTACAAAATCCGGAGGCACAAAATCCGGCGGCAAAAAATCCGAACGAAAAATCCGGAGGCGTCAAAATGTGGAGGTGTCAAAATCCGGAGGCATCAAAATCCAATAGGAGCGTCCGGATTTTTAGTGATACTAACTGTTGAAGTGTAGTGATATATACGCCGAACATATTCACATGTGGCCACGTATTACGTTGATATTGTTTCGAAATTCAATTGAATTTCACCTCTATGGTGCATCATGATAATTCTTGTTCGGCATTTGTTTTGTGACTTCTTTTAAGATACAGTATTTCGACATTTATCTGAAATATCTCATAATACATGAAGAATTGTAATCCTATGGCAGTGGTTTTAGCTGTATTTAATATTGGGGGGTTCTGCAGGCGGCATGGACTTTGTAGCGACACCGCTCGTTTGATTATCTTATTTTTATACTTCATCTGATTTCAAATTTATTTTCTTGTGATGAAATGTCTACCTCGTACCGCAATCACTCTCGTCATCTAGCCTACTAACAGCTATCAACTATTTTCCATAAAACATTTATAGGTCGATAAACTGAGGTACGACAAATGATTTGGTTCTTGGATTCGCTCATTCATCGCAATTTCAGTTTAGCTACGCCACCGATTTAGTGTTTCTATCTGGTATTGTTATTACTTGAGTAAGTTATTGTCAACATTACGTTTTTGTTATAAAATTGTCTTGACAAGTGGGTGGTGTGTGGTAGTGGCTCCACTAATCAACATATCAATTTTACAAGCAGCAACATGGTACGTTTTATGTTTTACATTTCACATGTTAATGTTTGTTTTGCATCACCAAAAAACAACTCTAATTCGACAATAATAACGTGTTTACATTCCACGGACATGTAAAATATCTTTTGTGCAGACGGACAAAAAACGTTAGACTTCCTCACAGAATTTAGACCCAGAAATAACACATTTTAGCTCGCTTTTGACAATTTTTATTTCCTTACTTTATTTCCCATCTGTCAATTATTTCGCTACTTTTTTTCACACCTGTCAATTATTTCCCTACGTGTTTTGTTAGGTATCTGACTTTATGACCTGGATCTAAATCGTTTCAGCTCCTTGTTATGTAATATTCTATTCCGGCCAAGGGCGCCGACTTGTAAATAGAAGCATATTGAAATATTTATGAAATAAAAGTCGTTCTTGTCATCTTCACCATCAAAAATGGGCTTCTATGCTGAGAAATTAATTTATTATTGAAAAATGCGGCAGATGTCTTTTAGAGTTTAGACTGAGAGTGAAGGAGACTAACTTTGTTGAGGACTCCACCCAGAAAGTCTGGCTCTAGGACCGATTATCCCAATACCAAATATCCCCTGACAAATTATCACCGAACAAAATATCCCTGGACAAAATATCCCAAATAAACCGGATAAAATATCCCCAGATATAATGTGTACTAGGGGATATTTTTGTTGGGGATATTTTGTCCGGTTTTTTTATGTAAAAATTGTGGTTATTATATCTGGTTACTTTGTCTGGGGATATTTTGTCGCAGGGGGTATTTTGTCCCAGGGGATATTTTGTCCCAGGGGATATTTTGGTTGGAGACATTTTTTTTGGGACATTCCGTCCTAACCCTAGAAAGTCTACTTAAAACACTTGAATTAATATGGCGAAGGAAAAGACTATTCACACGTTGTGCGTGCAAATAACCGCCGTATTATTAAGTGGCTATTCGTTACATCCCTTTTACAAAATGTGTGAATAAAGTACAAACCTTTTTAAAAATGGTACATAGGAAAACATGTGCAAATAGCTCCCTTGCAATACTGTGGCTATTCGCACATTATGCGAATGGCACGAACCTATGACGAAATACTTTTGAATGAATGAAATACTATTTCATAAAAATACCAATTGACAAGTCGGCGCCCATTTTAACGGGCTTCAACAGTGTAAATTGTAAACAATTTACGATTGTAACGACCAACATGAATTATCACCCGGACAAATTGGATTTATCACCCGTGGAATTATAGCCCGGAATTTATTACCCAGAAATTTAAAGCGGTTAATTTGTTCAAGCAAAATGTCCCTTGGATAGTGTGAAAGAAAAATGCTCCTTGAATGGGATGTAAAGCGCCCAATTTGTATAAGGAAGATGCCCGGGTGATAATTAATATAAGAATAATCCGTCGTTACAACCCGTCCGGGTCAGAGGCTAGATCATTGTTTTTAATTTGCTAATTCCACAATTTTTTGTGAGGTTTTGGCTCACATGGATTCTTCTTAGAGATCCTGTCGTTACCGAAGTTTTTTACTGTGTCAGTGGTAAATTGCACAGAAACCTAGTGCCATCTATGATGTACTAGGTGCATTAATGTGTTTTACCAGCAGGCATTTTTGCACCACATGCTTAACGTGAATTCCGAACCACGCCTAACGGTAGCTCGCATTTTGCCATTAGGATTTCTTCTGGTGCTAATTATATCTCCGCCTAAAGCTAGGCTCAGATATTTGTACACAGAATTCATCGAATACTTGTCATTCTTCTATGTACGATTCGTTGCGGTGCCAAATTCACAACTACCCATATTATGAAGCCTGGGTGTGCCTAAGAACGTTACTTTCATGCTATACATTGAAGAAAAATTGAAGAATTTGTCACCACCAGGATTGAACCCGGATATTCTTGGTGGAAATCCAGTACGTTACCACTGAGCTAGCCCGTGCCCTCGTGATAGTTCCAAAAATTTCTGCTCCCGACGATAGTTCTCGTCACCTTGTAACCTTAAACTTTCGTTAAAAAAGGTATATGCCGTTTGCACTAGCGATGAGCGGGTAGACCTTTTTTCAAAACCCGACCCGAAATTTTTTTTCGAAACCCGAAACCCGCTACCCGAACTGTTTCAACACCCGACCCGGACCGAACCCGACCCGATTAAATCTTTCGAAACCAGAAACCCGCTACCCGAACTGTTTCGAAACCCGACCCAGTCCGAATCTGACACTATTAAATTTTTCGAAACCCGAAACTTAAACTGTTTCGATACAAGACCCGAACCGAACCCGACCCGATTACATTAATGTGAGATAAATGTCAAAATTGGATAATCATTTTTAGAAACATCGGGAAAAAATCCTATTTCAGTGAGCTCGAAATGTCATTGCTGTAAAGCTGTGAGACAAAATGTTAGGTTTGAGTTTTCCTACACGGGGAAATTAATTGTCAGTTACAATGGTTACAATTAACAATTAGCTTGAAAATCGTCAGAAAATTCATCCTTTTTCTTCTCGTTTCCACCCATTATCAATTGATTGCTATATTAAGTACTTTGTAGCTCATCGAACTAAAACATAGGGCAAACACTTCGTCAAAAGATGAACAATCATCAGTCTGCGCAGATGTCACAGCCGGAGTGCTCTACTAAAATTAATTTGGCTGTGTCAACATTGAGTTGGATACAATGCACAAGCATACTAAGCCCGACTTCTAGATATTTTGATTATTCATAAATCATCATAACCAATGAAATGAGTACTCTCAATCTAGTACTAACTGAAAGTCTAGAGTGGTTTGAGACGAGTTTATTAGATATGAAATTTACATCAGTGTTGCAAAATATGAAGTTTAAATAAAACACCGGAACCCGAAAAAAATGATACGGAAACCCGACCTGACCCAAACCCGACTTGACCCAAACCCGACTTGACCCAAACCCGACTTGACCCAAACCCGACTTGACCCAAACCCGACTTGACCCAAATCCGACTTGACCCAAACCCGACTTGACCCAAACCCGACTTGACCCGAACCCGACCCGATTAAACCAATTAAAATTTTCGAGACGCGAAACCCATGAAGCCGATAAAACCAAACCCGTTTTTCATAGTTTCGGGCGACCCGCTCATCTCTAGTTTGCACCCAACTCGGGTACAAGAAACATTTTATTTATACACCGGTGCAAATATAATCCACAATAAAACATTTGTACTCGAATGCCAATAGGAGGAGAATTTTCTTGGGATACTAAGAAAATTGCTGCCAGTTGTCAGAGTGATGCCATCTTGGATTTTGTGGACACTGAAAAATGTTATTTTCCGAATCAAAATACATAGACAATTTCAAGGACCGGGGTGGGTCGACCCACATCTGACCCACAATTCGGGTCGACCTACACCTGACCCACAGTTTTAGATCGTACAGAAAAACGATTTCTGTGACTTCTGCAACTGTGGGTCATGTGTGGGTGGACCCGCTGAAATTGTGGGTCAGGTGTGGGTCGATCCACTACAATTAGCTTTTTGTGAGAATAGAATTTTTTTCGTCATGGTTTTAAAATCAAGCCTTACTTTGTAACCATTTTTCTAGAACTGAGTAAAAGATCCCGAAATTATAGTTAGTTCAGAAACTAGATTGGTCTTTCTTCAAGTGGCTGAATTATTGGATCTTGGATCTGAAGTACGCAGCCTTCATAAAATTGTAGCAAGTGGAAGTCTGCATTTCAAGCTGGGCAGCCTGGTGCCAAAACACTTCCCATAACAATGGGTGAACTAGTACGTAGCCATGCATTCGGTTCCAACTCGGCACCAGGCTGCGTACTTGCTTTGTACGAGTAGCCTTATAGATGGCAGCCTGGTGCCGAAAATATGTTAATGTCATCGTTATACAAATACTGTACGTCATATGAATTTCAACTCGGCACCAGGCTGCGTACTCAAGATTTTTTAATGTTTATATAGAGGGCAGCAGCAGCTTGGTGCCAAGTTGAATTTTATGCGACGTATAGTATTCGTATCGGCCGTTTCTATGAAATTTACAGATTTTCGGCACCAGGCTGCCTTCTATCAGGCTATTCATATGTCTCAAGTACGCAGCCTGGTGCCGAATCAGAACCCAGTACATAGAAATGTACTCGGACCCCCATCCAACATTGTTATAGGAACTTTTTCGGAACCAGACTGCCTTCTGAAATTTGCCGGTGGGACCTGACGTTAAGTTAATTATTTTTGAGAAACATTTTTTATTCTAAGAATTTTTTTTTTGAAGAAAACTTTTTTGAAGAAAATTTTTTTTGTGGAAAATTTTTTTTAAAAGGAAATTTTTTTTCAAAGAAAATGTTTTTCAAATAAAAATTTTTCTCGGAGTTAAACGAATTTCATGTGTCGTAGTCGAAAGCTGCGTCGTTTCTTAAACTTTTTCGGGTCTGTCGGTTGAGTTTGTTTTCAGACATTTTTGCGAAAAGGTGAGCCATCTCAATATTTGTAGTTTTCAACGGTTGAACCGCTCGTTAAGGATAGAAAAGAGTTGACAAATTATTGACTGGATCTGTTTGAGACTAGTGGCTCTAAGATCATCTTAGATGAAAATTGACGCGTGCGAGTCTGTCATAAGCGCTTCACAATATTTTTCATTTGTTTAAAGCACAAACCAGTCGTTCCGTAATGACCGGATATGTTGCTCATGTTCGTCAAGTGTTACACATTAACTTTGTTACATGGAAAAGTTAAATATTCAGAACGTGACATAAATTGTATTCAACTTTAAAGCAATTTGCTATTTGACAAAAGTTTGTACGTAGCGAATGTTTGGGAAAATGTAAAATCTCAGAGGATCGTTCAGTTGATAATGTAACTTAACAATGTATGAATTCACCTAGTTTACGTGTTCATATGGTTTCTATGTATGATGTAGGCCATATAAAAGCAGCATAAAATCTCACATAACGTATCAAAATTTATGTGGCAGCAGTGAATAATATTAACATTGTTTATGGTTTTGAATGATAAGACCCACATGTACTATTAAACTTCGTTTTACAAAACACAGAACCCAATATTTTGATATAACAACAAGCACGCAACTGCCGGTTTTTCATAATAGGACGTATTATGTGTTCCGTAATTTATTTGAGTTGTTTCAGAGAGTCAGAAAAAAAAATTAAGTTATAAAAGCTTTCTCTAACTCTATGTGTTTATTTTCGCATAAATGGAGATTGTGTATTCCATCAACTTTTTTTTCTTGTTACATGAAAATTGAAATAATTTTTTTTATTTTCACATCGCACACATATAAGGAATTCATTTTATGTTTGCTTTGAAAAAGACCTATTTTCGTAATGAATAATTATCATGGCTTTGTGGGTAAAGCATTTTTTTCTGTTACTAATAATGTATCTTTACATCGAATGACACAGCACATTCTGATAGATTGGAAACAGAATTTTCATTAATAGAAAATTTGATGGTCATATTCAAAGGCTGTTTTTACTGTTACTAAGAAAAAGCTTTATGGAAATACTTTTAGGCGAAGTATCATCATTACTAATCCGTAACGGATGCTCTCATAAATAGAATTGTGCGTGTCTACGAGTTCTGTGGAAAAGCGCAGATTGTTCACAGATTAGACGTTTTGGAGTCGGTTTGTAATTAAATCGATTGTTGATCCCCACCTCCCGGTAGTGGAGAAAGGTCATTGACAATGCTATTGAAGACCTCGTAACGCTACTTCGAAAAGCAGAGAACATTGCTGTCGTAATTTGCATAAGAAACTTAGTGCGAAAGAGAGAAAAGAAAATCTATACAAAAGTCCACACAAAGTTTTTTGTCTCTTTCGCACTAAGTTTGTTATGCAAATTAGGGCAATTTACCATTCCCCTAAAAATAGTGAATCCTATCACCTGTAAGATTGACCCGAAGATTCTATCAGTGATCTCCTTACGGAATAGCCTCCGTAGACGAGCGCAGAGAAGTAACTGCCAGTTAACCCAAAATCGGTAAACTCATTGAACCGGCTAATCCGAAGCATGATCTTGATTAGGAAGAACGAAGCATGGAATCGCAAACTGTCTGATATTCCAAGAAATTCACTTATGGAGAGTGACGAAAACAGTTATAAACAGCTTTAATAAAATCCCTCCTCTGCAAGACAACGGAGGTCGCTAGTAGATAAGTACGGCATGTAATTTGGCCCATTCTCTTACTCTAAACAATCTAAGCGACCCAAAAACTGAATCCAGTGCCAGCGGTGCATCATTGTTTCTGAAATAGTTGAATCCAAAAATTGACGAAATAAACCTTCCTACTCCAAATGAAGTGAACCATTTTATTCGAAATTTAAAAGCCTAAAAAAAGCCCTGGAGACGACGGAATAAATAAGGGAGCGTCCACAAATGACGTCTGCTTTTTTCGGACTTTTTGAACCCCCCCCCCTCCCCCCTGTCATATTCTGTCTGTTTTCCAGCTTCTCCAGCTTCTCTGCGGCGAATTTGTTGCTAAGAAAAAAGCGTCCAAATCGCTTCTAACGAAGTGATGTATGACAACAGCAATTGATTTTTGGTACCGTGGGTTTTCATCAGGTCCACCGTCGACGATGACGACCACAACTGGCTTAACCAGTTTGTTCTCTGTTTTCATGAATGAAGAAAATGCGGGTATAAATCAATAACTCTTTCGAAATCCAGAGCGTGAGCGAAAGCCGTCGATGACGAATGTTTACCAGATCAGATGGCAATGTACGTCGGACCTTTAAACTCAACGAATTCTGGTTTACCCAGTCCATCCGTTTAAATGTCTATTCCGGCGTACACCGATGGGATCAATTTATGTTTGGAAGCAACGACCAGGTAGGTAGGTCAGGTAGGGACACCTTGTACTATGTTGTACCTTGTCCATGCATTAGCAAAGGAGCTTGTTTGTGTGCCGCAGTCATTCTGTTACTGCCAGCAGCACTGAACCTGTCAATGTGGTTGGATGTCATAAAGAGCGGGAAAAAGATTGGGCCTTTGTATAAAGTCGTCATGGAAGATACATCGTCTCTTCATGCACGAAAGTTTGTTCTTAGTTTTTACAATAAAATTTCGTAATAGTAATAATCGAATGACCTATAAGGTCACGGTTCCAATTATAAGTGTCACGAATTGTGGTCGAACACGAAACGTGAGTTTGCAATGTTTTCTCTATCGTTAGAACTCAAACTAAAACTTTGTGATTTACAGAAATTTTTAGCTTTACGAATTTCCTTCGCAACAATAAAGTGCTGAAAAGGAAATCTCGACTGCTCATTAATTTACTCGACCACGATGAGGACAACCCGCCAGCAACACTAAAAATTTGTTTCTTTTCGATTCGTGTCAATTGCGACTCATCGATTACATTTCGTAGTCAACGCTGGTGGAAGAACGATCAATCAGATTTGAGACATATTTATCTTACGTCAATCGAAGTGATCGAACAAAAATCTGAACTTCGGGCACGTTTATCGTCCGTCATTCTACACATATCCTTCGGTTCGCGCTAATTGTAAATGGTCGTAGGTAGCGTAACCATACAAGCTGTCTTTGCTCTTAAAAACAGCCATTCGCTTAAATTGCTAAGATTGACGTTGGGCGTAGTCATCTTAATTTGTCCCCATTCCATCCGCATTTGATAAGGTAACTTATCTACCAGCTCCTGTGTCAGTTGGGGGTTCCAGAGGTATTGCCACAAACCGGTCTTTTGGATCTCGCTTACGATGTTTTTTACCGACATTGCAAAGTCTATGAACGTTTCCATTTTATGCATTTTAGGAGCGGCTTCCTTCCGAATAACTTGTAATTGTGCTTCGATGCTCGCTTCGGGCCGGCCGTATAGTAGCTTCAACGTTTCCACTATGTCCGGCACGGCTTCTGGTCTCGTTAATAGGTTTTTAACGGCCTTTCGGGCTGGATCTTCTAGACATCGTTCTAAGCGACCCAGATTTTCGCCGTTGGATAAACCACATGTCGTCGTACAATTCACATACGCGTTGTAGAAAATTGACCATCTTTCCGGATCGCCGTTGAACTTCGGATAATCTTTCGGCATAGTTTGTCGCGCAGCTAGTTGTAATCGATTTGGAGGTAGTTGTTGTGGGTTCAATTGTGGGTCGTAGTTCGTCCAGTGGCTTAGGGACGTTTGTTGTGGCGTATTTAATCCATATGCATTGAAGCCGGTATTCAGCGGACTCGGGTTCGTATTAAATGGGAGTGGCAGGAGTGTTGTTGTTATCGTCGGTGGAGGTATGGAGTTCGGTACGAAATTTCGTTGATTACTCATCGACGATGTAGTTGGTCGCTGATATACTGAATGCGGAACTGATTGTTGATACGAGCTCGTCGGTGCATACTGTAAAGGGTTCGGATTCCATCCAGTTGGTTGAACCAGAGAAGATGTTGGCGGAAAATGATGGTAGGTAGCGGGATTGAATTGAAGACGATTCGAGTTAGCGATTGACTGATGTCCAATATTATTCTGAGCAGTGGACGGGGCCGGCGTGACGACGGGTGTTGATGTTGTCGTTTGTTTCAGACAATTTTGCGTTTGCCATGGTGGCGGGGTGCTTTGTCGATCTGCCATCGTAAAGGTCAGTGACGGTGTTCTATTAATGGGTGTCGGCTGTAACTGTGGCGGTGGGTTCGAGCTTCTCATTGTCTCCGTAAAGATAATCGCCGCTTGACTCATTTCGCCCGATGAATCGTTCTGGACTCGATCCGGTCCAGAGAGGACGTTGTGTGTCGCGTCGATCGCATCGTTGGCGGGATCTGTTTCTGGGTTCACATTCGTCGTTGGTTGTTTCGTTAGTGGCTGAGAAAATTGAACATGTTTTGGTGGTATCAACTGCATCTCTTCACTTCGGATTTCGGCCGACGTTGGACCGGTTAAGTTTTTGGGGGTCGAGCTGTTTTTCATTTGATGTCTTGTCGGTTCTAATCGTCGCGGTAAAGCTTCTTCGCCGGTTGGCGCACTCGACCTCAGATCCTTTAGCCAATCAGTGACGTATGTAGACTTTTCGAAGTGTTTAGGGTAGATTACTTCATCCTCTGAGTCGGTCAAATTTTCCCTGATTTCGAACTCCTTCTGTAGGAATTCGGATTCAACTGCGGCCTTTTGTTGTGCTAACTTCGCCTTTACTGCGATTAGTTGATCTTGAATAGCCTTTTCTCTGCATAGTTTTTCTAGTTTTAGCGCTAGTCGTTTCGATGACGTGGATGAACGAACTGAGGTACTTCCGGCGTCAGCAGCTGCCTCCTGGACGCAACGTTCACATCTCCAGTTAACCGACGCTACTGTAGAATCTACACCGACGCACTGGAAGTGGTACCAATTCTTGCATCGTTCGCATTCTACCATCTCTTCCGTGTCTTTATCTTGACATAACAGACAGCTCGACGCGTCCGGATCCACGGCGGTCGAGTCATATTGCGGTTTAGGTGGTGAGCGAATTGTCTTATCTGAACGTTGAAAGGCTGAATCTGCATTTGCGTTTTCTTTCGACATGTTGATGTTGCTGTTTGATTCAAATTCCTGGCGGTGTCGACGGACGTGCACCTCAGTCTAAATTTGAACTAGTAGTTTTACCAAAAAAAATAAAAATTCGGGCATGAATTCGGAGTCCTTCCGTGTAGTCGGGTTAAATAAGTGAGCAATCAAGACTTGTACTGTACGAAATCATTTATTACAGTTGAAAGCTACAAATTCCTAAATTCATGAAACTAGGTTAGGTCCTTCACACGTAATCTTATGTAACTAACTTACGTTTTGTGTTCGACCACACTTTGAACAGCTCAATGAACTTAGTATAATTCTAAAGGTCGTTCCGATAATCAGTAAATGAAATATGAAAATGCTAAGAAGCAACTAAATATTCTAATTTGATTACCGGAACGTTTACAAATGAATTTTGCCGGGAGAATAACTTTTACAATGGGCTTGGCGTGAAGTTGCTCCCAATTTGATGACACGCTGGTTTTAGTGCTGGCAGTAACACTCCCCCCTGCTAAGCTGTCTCGGGTGAGGGTGCTTAGTCCTTTTAACTTCTGCCAGCTTGGTTCTGCCTCTAAACGTCTATCGCTATTTGAAGTTCTTTCGTTGCCGGCATTTAGTCCCTCTTTGAAACTACTTTGGCTACTTACTTGTGGGTGCGTTTGCTTTTGGAATGCCAGCAAATCCACTAATTCTGGCATTGCATCTGAACAGTAAATGCATTGCCATAGACCACAACTTAGTACTTTACTCGTAACGTTGCGAATAGCCGTAGCGAAATCGATGAACGTTTTCATATAGTGCTTCTTCGGTGGCGGTTCCTCCTTGATCGTATGAAATTGTGTATTAGCGTTGACTTCGGGGCGACCATACAACATCTTCAGTGTTGTTATTGCAGCAAGAGCCACTTCAGTTTTTGTCAATAAATTTTTAGCGGCTGTTCGTGCAGGTTCTTCTATACGTGATATTAGACGGCTTAGATTCTCGACATTGCGTGAGCCACAGGTGACCACACAATTCGTGTACACAATATGTTCTTTAGATATTGTCTGTCTCGATACGAGCTGAAAGCGACTAGGTAATTCTTGAGCCATGTTCGGTGGTTGTTGTCGATTTAACCCTGATCCAAGTTGCTGAACCGAACTTGACACTGAATTCTGTATAACTATTGATTGTAGTTGGGCCGAGGGTGGCACAAACCGCTGTTGGCTGTCCATGGATGGCACAATCGTCTGTTGATGAGTCGAAATTGATACTAGCTTTAGCTGGTTTGTTATATTTGAGAACAGCGATTGTTGTTGAATATTTAATGACGGTGTGAAAGAAGTTGTTGCGATGTCGGTCGGCGGAATAATTGCAACAATATGTTGTTGCGCATCGGTCGCAGACTCATATTGCGCTGATATCGAAACGTTTGACTGTTGACTGGAATTCGTCACAAATTTGTTGTAAGTATCCGTCGGTATTCGGACATGTGAATAGGACGACGGTCTGACTGTTTGTGCGTTCGAAACTGACAACTGAATTAGATTGGTATTCGGCACATTTTTTAGCTGTGGCGTCGCTATTGTACCTTGCATCGGAGTCGTTGTTGACACAAACGATGTAAAGTGTTGCGTTTTATTCGTTGTTGACACATGAGTTACCGGGGAGCTCGTAGCATCCGACAAAGCTATGAGAGTATCATATTCCCTTTCTAGAGCTATGATATCTAGGACTGTTTGCTGTTCGGCTAATTGAATCCTCTCTTTGATAAGTTTGTCGTAGATGGCCTTTTCTTTGAATAATTGTTCCAATTGGCGACTCAGATGACGCCTCGATGAAGAGGATGATCCGATGGATGTGCTAGTTTCGGTTCTCGATTGTTCGTCCCAGCATCGACATTTCGACATCAACGTCCATACATTGGAAGAGAATCCGGTTCTCGCAGTTTACACATTTGACCATTCCAATTACTTTCACTTATTTTGTCGAATGAAAATTTATGAAAGAATTTTGCCACGAAGTCCAATGAAACGAATTCGTTTTCTCCACCAGCGAAAACAAGCAGAGTAAAAAAACGAATTTGTAGTGTTGCTGGCGGGCATGAATTCGGAGTCCTTCCGTGTGGTCGGGTTAAATAAGTGAGTAATCAAGACTTGTACTGTACGAAATCATTTATTACAGTACAAGTCTTGATTGCTCACTTATTTAACCCGACCACACGGAAGGACTCCGAATTCATGCCCGCCAGCAACACATTCCAATAGACACCCTTGCTTTATCGTCCTGATTCAAAAAAGCAACTTCCTTTGGACATAGGAATGATGCGATTTCCTCTAAATTCTTTATTGTAGACGTACAAAACTTTCCATCGATGTGTTTCTTGTGACTGTCATTTTCAGCTCGAATTAGATGCACAGGTACCGTTGTGACATGTCGCTTTCCTTCTTCAGATTTTCGGTAGAAGTCTTATGTAGAGAGCCGATCTTGAAAAGCTAAATCCTTGATAACCGACGCATCTCTCAGTTCATTTAAAGTTTTGATGGAACGAATAGTGTCACTTTGTCGACGATCATGAGCAGCAGATCCGGGAATAGCTATATCGCAGATTGTTTTCATCAGTAAAGATTGTTCGCATTCAAGTCGAGGTCTACCGGGCAATGTGTGGATTCGCAATTTCTTTCTGTCTTCTCCCGAAAGCAGCGACTCTCCATCTTTCCGTTTTAAGCGATGTATTTTGTGTCTCGCCTGATCATGTTCCAGTTTCGTCAAAGATTTCTCCAGCTCATTTTTACTAGCTGATAAATCTTTCATTAGTTTTTTGTTTCAAACTTAGTTACTTTCCAGATCATAGCGAAAGTTGTTCCGATTATCAAACCGGGAAAAGACCACTCAAGTGCTGAAAATTAGAGACCGACTAGTCTTTCAAGCTCTCTGTGCAAAATTTTAGAACGAATGATGGCTAAAAGAATTGAAGCCCATCTTTCTGCAAATGATATTATACCGGATGAGCAATTTGGATTAAGAACAGGTCACTCGTCCAATCACCAACATTAGCATCCTTGCAGGAGTCCTACAGGGTAGTGTGCTTAGTCCTCTTTTATTCAATGCATACACATCTGACTTGAAAATTTCGACCTGTGATAAAGGTATGTTCGTTTCTAGTCGTTTCTAGGTCTGCTAAGAATCCGAATGTTTAAAAGCGTAAATTCCGCTAGTAAACAATTTCCTGTTTCCGGAAAGCATGGAAAATCAAATTGAATGACAGCAACACAACAGCTGCCTTCTTTACTAAAAAAAGGCTAGTAAATGGCTTCCTACTGATAAAGTTACTGTCTTGAATTCGCAAATTCCCTGGAACACTAAAATTAAGACGCTAGGCATGACGCTGGACAAATCTCTTACGTTTAAAGATCATATTGAACTGACTGTCGATAAGTCCCTGAAGCTTCTCGCATCCCTATACCCTATTCTTAATCGTAAATCAAAGCTTAATATGCTAGCCCTGTCTGTAACGATTGTGCTTCATGGCATTTGAATAAATTGCAAACAATTCAAAACAAATGCCTAAAAACCATTTACGGTCTCCCTAAGAGATATCCTACGAATGAATTGCATTGAATCGCAAATCTGCCAACAATTAGAGAACAGAGTATGAAAATTCAAGAAAGATTCAAAAACAAAGCTCAATCTTTGGAAAATCGGCTCATCCGATTGTTGCATCAGAAAGGTGTCACTGTGATGTTAGTCAAGTAGTAATTGTTAGTTAGTTTAAGGTAAAAACAAAATAATTCATTTGATGTTTTTTTCAAATTTTCTTCTGCCATTATTTCACCTTTTTGTAGAAAACGTAAATATCATTGTATAAAACAATCAAATCAATCTCATTTATAGTTTGTAAAGCTATAGTTAAGCTGACCACAATTTTTTGTTAATAATCCTCCTCTTCAAAATGCACTGAAGACCAGGAAGTGTTGCGTGTTATCACACTAGCAGATTAAGTTCATGAAACGAGAGTAAATACTCTTCGGTCTACACTACAATGTTACGCATTTCAGTCATTAGCATATTGTTTCTTCAATTTGTTTCTACGTTACACTGATTAGAATTCCTTGAATTTCAGTTCAAAATTCTGATAGTCTAACATATGATGAGAGTATCAATATGGCTCTGACACAGCTAAAAGGATGTTTGCATTCATTTACTGGTACTGCTTAACGAAAAAATAGTGCTGAAGGTATACTGCATACCGACGTTTGAATTCCCTTTTACTTATGACGCGGCTAATGTATCGGCGCAGGTGAAGTCCCAAACGTTTGTAACTTGTAAGTGGCTTCATCTTTTAGTAAGGGAAGCAAAAAATTCACCTCGAAGACACAAAATGTAACTAAAACTAAGGCTCCAATGAGTTCCTCTGCGTTTAAAAAACTTCTTAGCCTAACCCCACTCCCCCTGTGCATAGTTCCGAACGCTTTTCATGAACTACTTCCCTAAGTGCACATACTACTAGGACGGTCCCGAACTATTACCCACTTCAAACATAGTTATCGCAAGAATGGGAAGTTCCTAGAAAAGGATAAACAGCGAATTGGCGTAAGGTGAGGTTCGGATTTTTTTACATTTATCAGTTAGGAACGATCTGAATTCATTTTTTGATTGATAAAATCCGAATGGAAGAAAACAGGACACACAGAATCCGGATGATGACAAAATCCGGAAGATGACAAAATCCGCATGATGACAACATCCGAGCAGAATAAAAGGGAAATTGCGCCGCAGGCGAGAAAAATAAAATCTTCGCAAACAAGTGGTGCGAGTGGTAGCGGGGTTTGGTGCAGATATACATGCACGTAAGGCAGCCTGCAGAGTGCAGGGTGTTTGATAGCTCGCCGCAGGGGCGGGGGTTGGAAGGTAGACTCTGTAGATCCCTCCACTTACATGTCAACTTCTTCCCAACTACCACAATCGATCTGATTTCTTCCCACCTCAGGCCCGACGATAGGGCGGGAAAGGAGGATTCCCCCCAGACCCGGTCTTTTTTGGGGGCCCGGCCTTCAGTTGGAAGCTCGAGATTTTGAAAAAGTTACTATTTTGCGTAATTTCAAAAAAATTTCCCCTGCGACGTTATAATTTCAACTGTACACATTAGGGCCATGACTGTAGACATTAGGGCCATGTGAAAGCAATTCCATGTGGAAACGTAGTGACTACAACAACATTTATAAAAAACGGCTACCACGTCTGATCCGTCTCACGCAATGAACAATTCCAAAGTACGAAGCATAAAGCGTACAAAGTACATTAAAACAACGTACTTACAGTTACATTCGCTACAACTTTGCAGAATATATTTGCAAAAGAAACCGAGATAATAACCGGGGAAATATTAGATATTTAAAGAACATGAAAAAAATAACGTAAAAAATTTTGAACTTTGACTATGACCGATAACACCAAGTTTTAATCACTTCAGAAGTTTTGTTCGTCATTCTCAGAAACATAACCAAAGACCCGTATGTATCAGAATAGATGTGGCAAACAGAATAGACGTGGCTAAGAGTCTCGAACGTATCTAAATATACAAATAAGCAAGCAATCCAATGTTTTCTGTTCTTTTATAAGATAAGAATTTCAAAGATCTATAGAAATTACCCAAGGTAATGTCAAAGGCCCTACCGAAGTACATCTCAGACCGTTCAAATCTAGAAATGGTTATATCCAAGGATTGGGCCATTTTCCCCTAAAGCCCTGAAACGCGTGTTCTCTAAAATTTTGTTCAATACAACTATGCCTTTGGAAGCAACCTTCTACCTCTTACAGTTCTAGATATATGGGTCATCCCTCCTAATCCTAGAAGTGGTCATATCCCAGGATTATGGCATTTTTACCCAAAACCCTGAGACACGTGTTCTCTAAAATTTTATTTTCTACAACTTTGGCTTTGAAAGCAACTTTCTAACTCTTATAGTTCTAGAGATATGGATTATCCCTCCCAATTCTAGAAGTGGTCATATTCCAGGATTGGAGCATTTCAACCCAAAACCCTGAGACACAAAATCGCTAAAATTTCATTCTCTACAACTTTGCCTTTGACAGTGAATCTCCATATTGCATAGTTAAGGAAATAAACACGAAAAACTGTTTTCGTATATGGCCAAGAAACTCAACTTCGTCCATTCCATTGGTCATAGTGCCCAGACCCCTGAACCGATTCCCACAAAAATTGTTTCCCAGATTTGTGATATCAAATGCTTTCATTTTACACCAAAATGAGGAATTTCCGTGCTATACTTGCTGAGATATTTGCGAAAAAGCTTCACGGACCTTCGAAAAACCATGTTTTTCGTCACTTCCTCGACCATACAAGGCATGTATCTTTTAGGGAAAAAAAGTTTTGGGTGACCGGTTGAGCCGTTTGAAAAAAAAAAGTGGAGACGGACGGACGGACATTTTTTTTATTGTTGATTCGTCATTAGGGTGGTCCAAAAATGTGTGGAAAAATTAGAGTGTCGAAAAGTTTGGGGCACCAGCGTTAAAACGAATCTAAATGGGTCCCTGATAAAAAGTTTCTATGGACTCAACTCAATCCGGAGTGATCTAGGGGTTCCGCAAAATCAAAATTCAGAAAATTCCAGAAATTCCAAAAATTAATTAAATTCCACAGAAATTCCAAAAATTCCATCGAAATTCCAAAAATTCCACAAAATTTCCGAAATTCAGAAGTTTCGAAAATTCCAGAAATTCCAAAAATTCATTAAATTCCACAGAAATTCATTAAATTCCACAGAAATTCCAAAAATTTCATCGAAACTCCAAAATTTCATCGAATTTCTGGAGTTCAGAAATTCTAAAAACTCTAAAAATTCCATCGAAATTTCACTAAAATTCCAATACTTCCAAAAATTCCACCAGCTTGTACCAAAAAAATGAAGTGGATAACCCCTCGCTGCACCCGATATAACGGTAGCTAGCATTGGGCTAGTAACCATTTTCTCTTTCATAGCGTTAATTTTGAAGCAGTAAAACAGGTTGAGATATTGAGAGACAATTTTTAATGGGATTATTTTGTCATTGTAACGGTAGCTAGAACAGCATGACAAGATCTCAATTGCGACTTTTGGCACATCGGGTGGAAATGCAGCGCAGCGAGAATCAGTAGACACAGCGCCTTTATGTGTGTCGTTGCAAAGCATACGACTGAAGCTTTCCAACGATACCCATACTGCCCTTTTCGGACAGCAATCAAAGGATTGATAAGCAAAACAAAACTAAAACTAATTTTTCCGATTGAACCACAGTCATCCTGGCAACTAATGAACGTGCCAATTAATACTTAAATCTGTCGGCTGCATTTTAGCCAAACTTCGTTTCAAATGTCCGTGAGAAAATAACATTTTCTACTCCACAAACTCTTTTGTTAAAATCAATAAAATCTTTGAAAGGGGGATGGGGGTGTAGAAAGCATATTGCAATACCGACCCCTAAATAGATCCTTGCCTTTGCTTTCTCATAACGATTTCAGAACATTAGCAATTATACCATCACATCACCGTGACGACAAAATAATGTAAACATTCGCAATTCTATTGAAATTATTATGGTGTCGACATCCTTTGTTCGAATCAGCTATTATATGGCGTGGTCTCACAGACAATTAAATTCTAAATTATTTCTATTATTGATAACGTTGTGAATTGAAGGCATTGAATAGTTCACCACGATTTAATAATGCTGCCGATCAACTCATCCTACAGAACACTGTCTGCTTTCTGCTTTCACGTCGTAGATGCATTTCAATTGCAATCTTTTCATAGTTGTGTTTTAATAATATTTTTATACCCCCAAGAACTACCGACTTATGAGTTTGTATTAAAAAACATTCAATGGGATAGTGGAACTTCTTCCACAGACTTTTATTTGAAAAGGAATTAAGAAGAAAGTGCTCAAGTTGAACGGGTTTTGCTTTAATTCATTTTTAAGCTGCTTCTCGGCATATATACACAGGTGCACTTGAACCATTTAAACTTGTACAATCTTTGCAAATAACCAAATTTTTGTACCGCAAAAAAACCTCTTACAGAGGAGGTGTGACGCAAGTCTTTATGCCTGCTTACAAAAGCTGTGAAATCAGAAAAGTGTGACGCATTAATCAACTAAGGTAAAACTATTTTCTTCCAGTTACAAAAGTTCTGAAATCAGAGGGGGTGACGCATTAAGCTTCGATTCGCAACAAAAATGTTTAAACAAAATTATGTTGAGTTCAAAAAATTGCGTCACA
>CM055406.1:113459372-113471093 GCA_029228625.1 Pseudolycoriella hygida | reverse complement strand
TTTTGCGTGTAAAAACTGTCACCCTAGGCTGCCTTCGGAACACATCGTGTCACCTTCGGCTGCCTTCGGAGTACTTCGTGTCACTTTCGGCTGCCTTCGAAACACTTCGTGTCACCTTCGGCTACGTTCGGAACACTGCCTGTCAGCTTCGGCTACCTTCGGAACACTTCATGTCACCTTCGGCTACCTTCGGAACACTTCGTGTCACGAATTCTTCCCACTGATTCATATAACTTTCCTGAAGAAACCAATTGTCTATGTATTATTATACAGAATTTAGCAAAAAATCGAAGATGGCGCCGCTATAACAGATGGCAGAAATTTTCTTATGACACCAAAAAATCCTACTGATGAAAATCTATAACTTTCTAGAATAAACCAACTCTCTAAGTGTTATCATTCCGGAGCTAAAATTCGAAAACCCAAAGAAGCCTAATTTGTACCTAACAAAAATCCAAGATGGCGTCACTTTGGCAGATTTCTGAAAATCTCAAAAAAATTCTCCTGATCAAACTCTATAACTTTCCCGAAGAAACCAGCTCTCTAACTATTGTCACTCCGGAGCTAAAATTCGAAAACTCCGAGCATTACCTAAAAAACCCTCAAAATTGACCACTTTTCCACATGCCACGGCTTTTCCAGAAAAGCGGAATATGAAATTTTTCATTTGGGGCCGAGACTGACGTTCCCTGAAAATTTCAGAAAGATCGGCTGTCTAGTTCTCGAGATCGAAAATTATTAATAGATAGATAGATAGATATATAGATAGATAGAAACCGACAGATCAGAAAAAAAGTTTCCATAATGATGAGAACAATAGAAAAATTATTTCACCATAGATAAGTGTCATTTTCAAACCTCGATATCTCAGCCAATTTTCAACCGATTTTGATGAGTGAGGGCTTGTTTGAAAGCTACTGCGACGCAGTTTTTTTTTTAATAATTTGGAGGGGGAGGGGGCGAGGGAAAAAAACTCAAAAGTTCGCCTATATATGGTTCCTTGTCCCAAAGGTTTTTGTATGGAGTTTTTTGGGTTTGTGGACGTTTTTTTTGGGGTGTGGGGACTGCGTCACGCCCTCCGCTACCGCTGCGGGCATGATGGTGTCACTTTGACTGTTGGCAGCCATTTTCTTGAAATGCTAAATAATTCTCCTGACCAAAGTCTATAACTTTCTAGAAGAAACGATCACTCTAAGAGGAGCATACATTGAAAACGTATTTTGATAAAAATTCTCTTTGTTCAAATGTCAGTTGAATTGATTTTTATGAAATAAGATGTTTTGTAGATTTCAACTTACCTTGTGGGTTACACGTTAAAACATAGTACAGAGGAACACTGTTTATGAGTAGTATTACAAGTGTGCGTTACGGTTACGGTTACATCGCACACCTGTAATATTACTCATAACAGTGTTCCTCTGTAATATACTATAAATACAATTCTCCATATAAAAACTTTGAACTCCCCCCCCCCTCCCCAACTGATCCGACCGCCACCTATTCATTGTATATTTGTGATGTGGGGATGGTCCCCCACAATTCCCGGCCACTTCTTTCCCCCTCTTGTCAAAAGCACTAAAGTGCAATTTTTCCCCAAACGCTGCTCCACAGCGCACTGTGTGCAATGTAAATGAAATACTAACAAATACTTCAGCCAGGGGCCTCGGCGCAAGAGCTTTTTTGCGCTTACAAGCACCGCTCGGCAAGTTCAAAAAATTGCGTCACAAACGCCAGACCCAACGACGAAACAATTTTTCCGTACTTTCAGATTTTACGCTGCGAAAATTTGACTTTTATTTCTTATTACATCGTTTAGGGTAAATTTTAATTTTTGCGTCTAAAAACTGAGTGTTGAAAAATTATTCCGCTGGTGGGTCTGGCATTTGTGACGCAATTTTTTGAACTCAACATAATTTTGTTTAAAAATTTTTGTTGCGAATCGAAGCTTAATGCGTCACCCCCCTCTGATTTCAGAACTTTTGTAACTGGAAGAAAATAGTTTTACCTTAGTTGATTAATGCGTCACACTTTTCTGATTTCACAGCTTTTGTAAGCAGGCATAAAGACTTGCGTCACACCTCCTCTGTAAGAGGTTTTTTTTGCGGATATCAGTACTTTTGTAAGTTTGTAAACAACTTTCTAGCTGCCATAGTTCTAGAGGTATGAATCATCCCTCTGGAATCTGGAAGTGGCGTTATCCCGGGATTAGGCCACATTTTCCCAAAAACATGAAACACGTGTACGCTAAAACTTAATTCTCTAGAACTTCGCCTTTGTAACAAACTTTCTAACTCTCATAGTTCTGGAGATTTGGGTCATCCTGCCTAATTATGGATGTGGCCATATACCAGGATTGGGCCATATTTCCCCAAAACCCTTAAACACGTGTTCGCTTCAATTCAATTCTCTATAACTTCGCCTTTGGAACCAACTTTCTAACTCTCATAGTTCAGGAGATCTGGGTCATCCTGCCAAAGAAAGAAAAAAAGGTTTACCAAATTGACTAGTTAAAAATATTCGATTTGAGTCCATTTCCATACAAAATAGCAAAATTGTTTAATTCATATCTTCGGAACGACTGAACGGATTTTAATGAGTGAAAAGGCACTTCGGCCTAAAATTTTCCGTAGAATCCGGGAAAAATATTTTCCGGGGGGTACGTCGCTCGGGGGGGAAGTCAAAAAGTTCCTGTATATATGTTCGTTAGTCTACGAAAAAATTTCTTGTGAATTTTTTGGCGTGTAAGACTTGCGTCACGGGCGCATTGCTACTGCGCGCCCATGATTCAATCTCGAAAAGCGTTTCAGCTGAAATGAATAAACATTTTGTGAAATATCTTGACAATTAAATCGTGAGAAGCATTTGAGGCTCAAATGTTTGGGCATGTTGGCTTTGCAAAACATTCTCAATAGTTTGATCAACAATTTTACAATTTTTATTCGTCGCTCGCAAAGTGTGGAGTAGGCGAGTCAAAAATGTTGAGTTTTTGAAACGTTTGGGAATTAGCTCGAAAAATACTGCTAATAAATGTGAAGCAATCCATTAACTGTCTCGTGACGAACAAATTTTGAGCCAAAATATCGCGATATTACCGAAGCTTGTCTTAAGGGAGCGTTCATATATCGGTGACCTTATGCAACATAAAGGCGTTGATATATGACGTCTGCATTTTTTCAAAACTTTTGGCTTTCCTCCACCTTGTCTGAAATGTTCCATACAAATGAAGATTTTTAGACCCGTACGAAGTACTGGTGTTATGCGTTTACCACCACGTTTGTAACACGTCGAATTTCGACCCGGGAGTTGGTGGGTTTTTCGTTTTGGGGTATAAATAGGAGAAATATGCAAAAAGAAACGTTGTCCGTCTGTATGTTCGTCCGTCTGTCGCCAAGTTATCCTGAGTAAGGCTTGACCGATTTTCAAAATCTTATTTTTTCCTGAAAGGTAATCAAAACATAGAAGGGACCCGTACGTATCAGAATAGATGCGGCAAACAGAGCTGATGTTACGAAAAGACTGGAACGTATTTAAGTAACTGTTGCGTTCACATTAGATTGTATTGGAAATTGCCCGTAGGGCAATTTTGAAAAACCCGTCCGAAGTAACGGTGTAAAAAAATTCTCCGAACGCACAAAATTGACCTCCAAATTGAGAAAAATGTTCTCCTCAATTTTGTCTACAACATAGCAAAAAACTATTTTTTGGGCTAGGGCCGACCTTAGTACTGACCTAGGGCCTTAAATAGAGGCTTCGGATACATACTTCCATAGACAAAAATGTTTCCCTCAATTTGCTCTGCAACATAGCAAAAAACATTTTTTTATGTTAGGGCCGACCTTAGGACCGACATGAGGCCCACTTGAGCCCTGAGCACAGGCAAAAATTCTTCTATAAATTGTTGGCCGTGCCGAGATCTTTCAAACAAAAGAAAGTTTTTGAAAATCGGAAGAGATTTACTCGAGTTATATACGAAAAACACGTAGTGCCCCAACAAAGACTCTTTTTTAGTGCCCTAGCTAAGTCCAAAGACTCAAATCGAAAAATGTTTCTTCCACAAATTGTCGGTCATGCTCAGATCTTTCAAACAGAAAAAAAACTTTTGAAAATCGGTAAAGATTTACTCGAGTTATGTACAAAAAACACATAGAGCCCTAGCAGAGACTCGTTTTTAGTGCCCTAGCTAAGTCCGAGGACTCAAATTGTCGGCCAGATCTTTTAAACAAAAAAAAAATTATGAAAATCAGAAAAGATTTACTCGAGTTATGTGCAAAAGACCAAAAACCACTTAAACGGCCCTAGCTCGGCGGCCCTTGGGCCGACAGTGCCCAGATTCAATACCATAAAATATTTTTCGACTGCCTTTCCAGGAAAAAAAAAGTTTTTGAAAATCGGTCAAGATTTACTCAAGTTATCGTGTTGACGGACAGACAGACCGACACACCGACAGACAGACCGACAGACGGACATTGTTTTTTTCGCTGATTTGTCATCTGGAGGCAACAAAAAAAGTTTCCCCTTTACTCCCGGGTTCGAATTCGCAATGTAACAAACGTGGTAGTAAACGCATCAGACCTACGTACTTCGTACGGGTCTAAAAAGTGAGGTGGAGTTCTGAGATGGGCAAAATCGGTCAAAAACTTTCAAACTTACGGTCGAAAAAGTGGTTTTTTGAAGGTCGGTGAAACTTTTTCGCTTATATCTGTGCGAGTTTGGTATGGACCTCGTGAAATCACAAAAAAAAGTTTGGTGAAAATCAGTTGAGTGGTTCCGGATGTAGGACCTTTAGTATGGCTCTAACTCTCGATACGCGACCCTACAATATAATTGGTGCTTATTCATGAATATGTCTTTAATCTTCTGTTTGTTTTTTTCGGGTTCATGGGTTTCGGGTTTCGAAAATTTTAATCGGGTCGGGTTCGGTCCGGGCCGGGTTTGGAAACAGTTCGGGCTTGGCGTTTCGGGTTTCGAAAAATTTTATCGGGTCGGGTTCGGTCCGGGTCGGGTTGTTGTATCATTTTATTCGGGTCCCGATCCTTTATTGGCTTTTTACATTTTACAAAACTCGTTTAAATTTTATCATCTTACATTACACGAATTTTGTTTTAGTCTAAGGTCCGTGAAGAATGCAGACGTCGGTCCTTGAAATAATTTTTGTTTCGAAGTAATTTGGGTTGTGAGTTTCGTAAAACTTGAGTGTCTGGTTCGGTCCGGGTCGGGTTTTGAAACAGTTCGGGTTTCGGGTTTCGAAAAATTTTATCGGATCGGGTTCGGTCCGGGTCGGGTTTCGAAAAGTGGTCGACCCGCTCATCTCTAACCCCAATATCTAGCGAGCAATAAAACTTTACGCTAGAAATGTCGAATTCTTATACTTTGAGTTTTTGAACTCGAGTGTAAAAGTTTAAACCCGGGTCGGGAATTGCCTCAATATTTTTTTTGGACTAGCCGTCCTTAGGACCGGCCCAGAGGTCTCCGACTCATACTGCTCAAAATTTTGGGCTAGAGTCGATCTTTGGGCCAATTTTTAGGTCCACCTGGGGCCCTAAGTACCCCAAATTTTTTCTTGAATACTATTAAGCCCTTTTACATCTCTAATAGAAAAACAATTTATCCGATTTATAGAAGGCCTAGATGGGTACCGGAAGTCCCAAGGCACAAATTCAAGAAATTATCTTCCGCAAATTGTTGGGCATAACCAGAGCTTTTCATTAAAAAAATTTGAAAATCGGAAAAGATTTACTCGAGCTATGTACAAAAGACCTAAAATCTAAAGCCTAAGTTACGCCGTCTCAGCGCAGCTGCCCTTAGCTTGACTGTGCCCATATTAAGTTTCGTAAAAGACTTTTCGATTAATTTTCAGGGAAAAAAAGGATTTTCAAAATCGGTCAAGTTTTACTCAAGTTATCGCGGTGACAGACGGACGGATGGACAAATTTTTTTGCAGATTCGACATCTAAGAACCATGATCGATGCTCCCCCTGTTCTTCCCCCTAAAATGGTAAATGCAATAGACCCCTTTTCGAAGAACTTCGTTATTCGTACGACTCCAAACAAGTGGGCCATAGCATTGACTAATTTTTAGAGCACTAGAAGTCCAATATCAGATAAAAGAAACATTCAACGTTCAATCGATTTTTGTTACAAGGATTCCCGTTATATTAAATTAGTGATGAAAAGCCCTTCAGAAGAAGTGCCCTTCGCTAGAACCTGGCGCCCTAAGGAAAGTTCTCGAACCATATTCAAATAACAATTTCAATAAAAAATTTTGAAAAAAAGAAATTTGGTGCAGTTCCACATATTGATGGCGCACTTTGTTACAGTTTTAATGAGAATCTCTCCAATACATTCAGCAATTATAGTTCTTTCATGCACTAGAATGATTCTTCCTCTAAGGCATGAAACTACTGGATCTTGAATCCGAAGTATGCAGCCTTCAAAAAGTTGCAACAAGTGGAAGACTGCATTTTCGGCTAGGAAGTCTGGGATCAAAAAATGATATAAGGCAATGCTAAATCCAATAGCAAGTACTCCTTGGAAAAATAATTTTCAATCTCGGCATTGACGAATGATTCACAACGCATCAATTTTTATCTAGGCGCCAAGACTCCTTCTTGAGCTATGCTCGTTTAAATGTAGAAGGTAACAGCAGCCCGGTGCCAAGATGAAAATTGGTGCGCTGTTAAGCATTCGTTAATGCCGTTATAGTGATATTCTTCAATTTTTTACACCAGGCTGCCTTCTTTTTCATTGTTCAAGGTCACAAAGAGGGCAGCCTGGTGCCAAATCAAAAATTTTTGCGCAGTAATGTACTGGATACTAGATTCAAACTTCCCTTATATTTTGTTTCCACCAGCCTATTTTTCTGTTCCAAATTAAAAATTTGGCTGTACGCACTTAAAAAATTTGAATTTAAAGATGGAATGTTGTGGTTGCAAACCAGAATTGCGATCCGAAAAATTTGAAAAATTTGTCTAAAATTGTAAAAATTGTAACTTAAGAAAACGACCAATTAATTGGAAATATATTATCGATAATTAATTGAATATCGAGGAGGGGATGGCGGCAACAGCGAGCCGTTTGCGATGGTCTGTGCACAGTCTAAACATGTGTGATAACAGGCTGCTGAAATAGATGCTGAATGAACAGGATTCAATTAAATCAGATCTTTGATTTCACTATATTAGCAAGCCATATCCATGAACACCTCCCACAGAAAGGAAATGGTCTATAAAGCATGATAATAACGAAGAGTATCGATTTATCAAATTGGTTTGGTAAAGTCAATCTATATATATGGGAATTAGTTTTCTAATTTTAATCTATTTTGTGGGAACCTATTAGTTCAGTTTGATTAACCACAAATTTCGATTTGTATCCATTAATTTAATTGATTAATATCAAATCAAGTAAATGTTTCGTCGTTGGTGGATAGTTATCGATTATTAAAATTAAGGGCTCAGTATCTTTCAGAGCTCAGCCCATTGCTGATTGATAATTAGACTCCCGGGGAAAGTCGTACGTCTGTATCTGTTTCTTTCTTCCCACATTTAGCCCCAGCCTCAGCCAGAGCATCAGGTAACTCATTTCCTTCTATGCCGCAATGAGAAGGAATCTATTGCATTGTGATTTCTTTATCCTTTATTCCTTCCACCATCCTCCAGATCTCTACTATCTAAATAATTCACTTCTCCCATATCCCAGCTAGCTCAATACAGCTATTTCCAGAATCCGTGCAAATAGCAAATTTTTTCAAATCATTTTTTCTAATCTCATCTAGGCACTTAAGCATCGCTATTAACCCAAGAGACGTGATTTGCAACCTGTCATCAACCCCCATTGCTATGCTGATACCGTGCCCGCCCGTGATTCCAATGCCGCCACCTTCAATTCCCTTGGACCCATCCGTATACATTCCCACACAGCCGAAATAGAAATCCTTATCATTAACCTCGAATATCCTCCTCCACTGCCTGGGGTTAAGATTTGCCTTCTTGAGGCCTTCCCTTTCAGCCATTTCCAGTTTTCGCCTAACTACCAGATTTCCCGGCCTCACCTCTCCAGGAAGGCTAACAAATGGAGAGGTGGAAGCTAAGCACACCCTAGACCTCTTAATTTTATACGGCTCTGATTCCGGATCTTCAATACTCATTTCAGCCCCTTCAAGTTTCCCAACAATCGGTAGGGATATCAATCAAGCTTTCATAATTTCTTTTTGAGTAATCCATTCTCAACGAAAATCCAAGGGCATACTACTCGATGAGACATACAACGAGGGCACGGGCGTCGTTTTGAGGGCTCTCAAACATATTCTCAATCCTTTATTATACACAATCACCAATCTGTTCAGGTCATTAACATGGGCCTTTCCGCAAATTGAAGATCCGTAATCTATAATGCTTCTGACCGTGGCTTGAAGCACATTTAACAGAGTCTGAGGGTGACCTCCCCATTTATTTCCGGCCACCATTTTAACCACGTTCAGCCTAGCTTCTATTCTCGGGATGAGCTTTAAAATATGGGTTTTATAATTGAGGTTGTCATCTAACCAAATGCCCAGGTATTTAAACTCTTTGACCCATTCCACGAAACTTCCATTCATCATTTTCCCTTGGAAAAACCCAGATTGCCTTCGTTTTTTCTTCGCTAATGGACATATCTAAATCGCTCACCAGAATAACGAGTTTATTCACTGTAAATTCTCTCGAGCTTCTATCAAGGAAGGTCCCCAGGCTAGAATAGCAATATCATCTGCGAATTGGTACATCCTAGAGCTTTCTAATTCACATTCAAAAAGGCCCACGGTATATAACACAAATATCAACGGGCTCAGAACGTCTCCCTGAGGGACTCCTTTACCCGTTTCTTTTTCTATCATCCCTTCATTACCTTCAGACGTCTTAACGAAAAACATTGAATAATCCAATCAGCAATCTGTTTAGGAATCCCCATCCCCTTCATCAGCCCACCGAGCTTGTTGCTAAACGCGTCCTCTAAATCAGCGAACATTGCAACCGTTTCCATACCTTTTTCTCTAACTTCGTGCATCACAATCAAAAAGTGGTTAATGCAGTCAACTGCCGATTTTCTTCTAACGAAACCATAACTATACCATCATTTTCTCTCCCTCTAACCAGTTAACTAGTCTACGCTTAATCAAAGCATTAGTCAGCTTCAGATACACTGATAGTAGTGAGATAGGTCTATGACTCTTAAGCTTAATATAGTCCCTACCCGGCTTGGGGATCAGGACCGGCAGAATTTCCCTCAGGATGTTCGGAATTTCTTGTTTTAATCACATTTTGTTGATAACTTCCAACAATTTTCCTTTAAGTTCATCATTGAGTTTCTTCAACAAGTCATAGGTTATCCCATCGGGTCCCGGTGCCGTGGACTTTTTCGATTCCAACACCTGATCAAACTCAGCCCTCGTGAAGGGAGGCTCCCCTTCCACTACTTGAGCTAAGCCCGGAGAGCACCACGACAAGTCCAGAGGGTTCGCCCTCCCCTTTCCCTCAGGAACCTTCATGGGTCTTCCGTCATTCAGAAGTACATAGCTCTCAAATACCTCTTCAAGAACCACACCCCTCTTATCCGCATAATGGGAACCCCAGGCAGGGTGAGCCGCATTAAAAGATGCTGATCTCATCGGAAAACTTGAAGTCTAGCTACCCGAAAAATTAGTTTAATAATCTTTACTCGTTGTCCCACCGAAAACTTGTCATTACATGTATGTGTGCAGTGCACCCCACGGAAATTATTCATTATATGTCATTCATTACATGCTATTCATTACATTTAGCCCCCACCGGAAACTTCTCATTACATGTATATCTGTATGTAATGACGCGTTTTCGGTTGGGACACCGAAGGCAATGTGTGTATCAAACGAAAGCATATGATCTACGTCAAGACCTAGATATCTATACGTCTTGGCCATCTCTATGGTTACTTCGTTAAACGAAACTGAATCAGCCAACGCTGCATCATATGACTTGAAATGTATAACTTTGGTTTTCTTGGCATTAACAGAAAGCTTATTAACGCCAAGATATTCCTCTAACTTCTTCAAATCTCCATTCATTTTATCTATATTCAAAGCAAGGGTGTCCGACGAGTAAAATACTCCTGTTTCATCTGCAAAAAGCGCTGCCAAACCACTCCCTATTCAGATCCCTATTCCTTCCCGAAGAGAGTATTATCATTTGTCAGAATTTGTGTGACTCCAACTTATGATGGCATGGCATGAAAGTCGAAAAAAAAGATTAAATTTATCATTTTCAAACTTCTCGCTCACAAAAAAATTTTTTTTCAGCCTCCCTGAACTGAAAATCGATTGAAATATCTTCTCTCAACCTTAAAGAGTGGATTTCAACCATAATCTCAAATATTGACAATAATTTTTCGACAAATAATGTTCTGAAAAAGAGGAATGTTAAGAAAATCGGCCTTTCTTCAGAAAATTTGAGTGTGCAAGCTGGAAATCGAATTTAAAAATAAACCAGAGGCACCAAAATTATTTTTTCGACTCCTGGAATCGTATCCAGGCTGTCCTCTTCGCAATAAAAAAAAAGTGTCCAATCGGCCAACCCTAATCGATATCTAGGAAAATTTTATCTAGGATTTCATAGATGGCCGTGGGGGTACCGGATCTTCCACGAAATTCGTACTATATTGGATAAAAAAAGTTATTTCTATTTAGAAAGGCAACTAAGCGCTTGTAGATAGCCTATTCAAAAACTTTGTTTAATATAGGGAGAATGGAGATCGGACGATTGTTCGATGGATCAGCCTTATCCTCATATTTAAACAGCGGAATGACTTGTGCCATCTTCATACAGTCAGGGTAAACACCACCTTCATTTATTTTTATTTATTCAAACAATGGAATTACTAATGATAAAATTCAAAAGTTTGTCTGTTTGTAAATTGCCGGTCACAAATTTCCAGCGTGAACCAACATAGGTCCGACCTGCTTGAAGAGTTCCAAGGAACTAAAGCAAAAAGTCGTTTTGCATTGCCTTATATGATTCAAAAAAAGGCAATGCAAAAGAAGATTCCCATGCGAATCTATCTATGTCCGACCTGCTTGAAGAGTTCCGAGGAACTAAACCCTTTTGAATTGCTTTTTTTAACCCAAATAAGCAATGCAAACCTAATTTCGAAGGGGAAGAGAAAACCACAAGGGAAACCTAGAGACAGAGAACGAAATATGTTCCTTTTGACCGCAATGAAGCAGTCCAACAAAAATAACGCTCTTATTATGGGTACAGTCTCCCATAATAAGAACAGTATCGCCATCCGCACCTAGCATCGTTTTGCAACGACGCTTAGCGCTGGACATCACCAACCGGCGATACTTTCAAGCGAATTAAAAAGTGGTATTTATACATTTGAAACTGCGTACTTTCTGTAAAGTATAAAATTTATACAACGAAAAATGATTAGAAATTTTGTATGAGAAATTTGTTCAAGTAATTTCAGGGAGAATATATTGTTATGAGTGTGTGTGTGTAAATGTAATAAATGTAAAAAGGAAGAAACGAAAAAACTATTTTATGCACGTGGCTTCATTCAGTAATATTCTCAATGTATTTACGTTTGTTTATTAAGTGGCGTATTCAAATATTTTTTTTATTTGTATGAAATGAAGTCATGTGGCGTATTCAAATATTTTCTTTGTAAGGAATTATTTGTATGGAACGAAATGATGCATTGACTTTCTTT
>CM055406.1:113436149-113449550 GCA_029228625.1 Pseudolycoriella hygida | reverse complement strand
GCACCTTTCTAACTGCTGGGTGACCCTTATCGGGCATACGGTCCAGCCCACCTTTACCTTTCCGATTTTCAAAATCTTTATCGCTGCGTCCACCGGGAGTTTTATTTCCGCCGTTTGGAGTTCGTCTCTCGCTTTCCTCATACGGATCGTCATTGGCTCTATCTCGTCATTTATATTACCTTGCTCTTTCAGAGCTTTTCGAAGGGCTTCGCTTGTCGTGATCTCGTCCATATATCTACATTCGATCGTGGCCATGTGGGACACCGCTCTCACTTTTGCTGACTCGCCCAGTGATCTCTTGACTAGATCTTTATAATCTGCACTTTTAATCTCTGGGCCCTTCTTAAGTTCAAACACCATTTCACCCTTCTGCGTTCGTCTTATTCTCGAGACGTTTTCGCCCAGGTCCTTGAGAGTTTGGTCGTCCTTTATTTTTTTGAGGATTTCAGCGTACGTTGTTCCTTCTTCCGCCGCCACTATCAGAGCATCAGCCTTCGGTCTCAGTCTTTTAAGCTTCGGTTTCTCTTTTTTTTCTCCTTCTTTTTGTTTCTCACCTCTCTCCACTCATTAAGACTAGGCTTCGGTGTTTGTGTATCTGGTCTCCTTGTGGTCGTTTCGTTATTTTTCTTGTCTTTTTTGCTCCTTTTCGCCGCGTTTGTTGCTGTGGGCGTAACCTCCGGCGTTTGTTTTCTCTTTGAGGAGAGTGGGGTAGCTAGCACTTCGGCATTTCCGTCTGTTTTCTCCTTCTTGTCAGCTGTTTCCCGTTTCACATCATTTAAGCAGGCCCTAATATTGACCACCATCCTCTTTATGTCCTTATGCACGTTATTCTTATCTTGAATAAATTGATGCAACTCTTTCACCATTCTTTTGGCTTGCTCCAATTTTGTCATCTTCGATTCGCCGGTATCGCTGGTCTGAAGCGCATTTGTTCTTTCCTCGCTTGTTCTCACGGGCGACCTCGTTATCTTCGCGCTTCTTGCGAACACGTCGTATATTTTAACCTCCGATTGATTTATCCGCTGATCCTCTGATTTTGTCTGCTGATTTTTGCTGTCATTCTTATTCATTTCTTCCATTTTGTTGAGTCCCCCCTCCAAACCGCTATCTCCATCTCGTAGTGTAGTTCCTTCATGATCCCATGGTTACCTATGCAAGCAGTGAGGCCATGCTAGGGTTGATACGATCCTTCATGGGGCACCGTATTCAGAGCCAGATCGGTATTAGTCAGGAATGTTCATCTGAGCCTACACCTCCTATTTTCACAGGACGAGCTTTCGAACGTACTTGGAGGCCTGCCGAGGTTTTACTGGGACGGGGGCAACCATGGTATTAGCCCGCTAGCCGTTTCGTGAAAGTGTCACCCTTCCTTAGTAAGGTAGTGGAATACAATAGTTGTCAGCCCTTGCCTACTCATCACAACCATTTAACCAAATTCATTGTCCGTGTTCGATGCTTTGCCAGTATGCCATAATTAAGACCTCACTGGCGTTGGCCTTAATGTGCCCGTAGCACTCCATCCGTGTTTGTTGATTGATGTTGATGGTAGTCCATCTGACTAGGACTGTGCATGCTGCCGTTGTCTCTTACCGTTGAGATCCTCCGCCACCATGCTAAGTCGCCATCCCATCTTAATAGCGCCTAGCTGTCTTCGACCCTCCCTAAACGTAGCGTCTAGGTACTACCCGAAGACAGCCCCCCTCATCCTTCAGCTAAGTGACCCACACTACTACACCAGGGTTGGTTACCTGATCGTTCATGGGGTTGCTCACTATAACAGGTGACACCACGGGTAGGTAGGATGTAGGAGTAGGTGGACAGAGGCTAAGGTACATAAGGAGTACCATATTGCGCATAACACACCATTTGACACCCAAAATTCCTTATAGTATGAGTTGTTGGGAAGGTTGCTATGTGTCTATGCACAGAGTCATTCCAACCTTAGCTAACAAACACACATCCTCGATTTCAATTTACAGCTCTTGGCATCCAAAATACTATTGTATCCGCCTAATGCTCACAGTAAAAACATTTTCTTTGTGTTCCATATGGAAAAGTTAACAATATACTAAGAGCTCAACGCAAGTCATTAGTCATTCGACGGAAGATATGGTGATGGTGTATTTGTTTTTCATGCTATACTCGACGTTTCTATATGAGAGATGTACATCTTTTTCTCTAACATTTCCTGACACATGGAAAACCTCATTACATTATTTCAGATGTACGTACATATGTAATATAATATTGTAAAAAACATCTCTTAGGGCGACAAGTCACAATTTTTGTAAGATGTTTTTCTTTCGTCAGATATTTAAAAGAGGTGGCTGATACAACAGTTTTCTATGCGTGGTGTATGCCATATATAATTTTTAAATATATTAAGATCTTTATTCATCTCAGACAAAAGTATATTGACACCTTCGTTTATTTTTATCTGTTGTTTGTTTTTCCATATTATGCTCGCACAATAGAGGCAACGTCACGTTGATTTTGGTCACGTATTCTGTGAAACGTTTTTTTTTTCTCAAATCGGGTACGAAGTGTAGAAGTTAGGATTGTTATAGATGAAAAAGGGGTTTGTATTAAGTCACGCAATTTAAGATTATCTTTGAAATAAAACTGTATAAACAGAAGAATTTATCGTTTTTTATTTTCTTGTGTTCAAGTCTGTGTATACAATAAATGTACTGGATTTTCGGTACCATCCTGACTATTCAGGATGGGGCGGAGACTCTTGATGAATTTATTGTACTACGTTTTATCGTAATTGTAGATTTTTCAGGGACATACAAATTCTTTGAGATAAATTGTACGAAATATTAATGTTATTAAAGAAGACAAATGTTGGAGATTATCGTTTATGGTAAATTAAAAGTTTTTGGGCCACACAGAACTGGAAATTAGCACGAGGAAAATTATTTCGAAATTTTGTATTGGAATGTTGCCTATAGGGAATCATTAACCGTTGCTTTTTCGCTTGAAAATTTATTTCTTTTTTTTCTCCCTGTAGAGGTAACATCATTAACTGTAACCTCTTGTTCGCTCATTATAAGTTAGTTGTTAGTAGGGTGGACAATACTTTCGCACCTAATAGACCTCTTTCTAACAGTGTGGTCAAAATGAGTCATTAAGGGGAACCATATTTCCGCAAATCTCACGGGATCTCAAAACTTATGAGGGATTTTAAGATTGACAATATTTCACTGCTGTCATACGATTTTGAATCCTCAATACCTCAGAAAATATGCACTTTTAGGATGTCAAATGTATGAGCGAATCATCCCAATATCATCCCTTAGTTAGAGGGGTAGGCATACTTTTGCTTTCGCTAATACTCTACTACTAACTTCCTAGTACTTCATTCTTTGAAATATCGCCCTAACACGGAAAGCGAGCCGGCGTAACTCTACCGAAAGTGTCAAGAAAATGCTCCTCGCTGAGATGTTATTTGAATAAAATATTGGAGAAATATTTGGATTTTTAGACCCGTACGATGAACAAAGTAGGGGATGGAGCACCGATTATAGTCCTTATATGACGAATCAGCAATAAAAAAAATGTCCGTCCGTCCGTCCGGTCCGTCCGTCAACACGATAACTCGAGTAAAACTCATCCGATTTTCAAAAACTTTTTTTTTCTCTGAAAGATAATCAAATTGATCACGGGATTGAATTTGGCCAAATTCGGTAGAAAACTTTCGAAGTTACGGTCGAAAAAGTGGTCAAAAACGTGGTTTTTTGAAGGTTCGTGGAGCTTTTTTACCTAATATCTCTGCGAAATTAGAACGGAAATCGCTCTTCAAGGTTATGAATGAAAGATGTGGACATCCAAAAAATCAAGAAAATTAAATTAGTGAAAATCTGTTGAGTATTTCGGGCTGAAGTGTGGGCCCAACTCACGCTACGCGACCACATACGATATTTAAGACCCTAAAATAACATACATTGGAGGAGGAAAAATGCACCAGACGCCCACTGAAGTCCTCCAACGCCCTTCTCGTCCTCCCCAGCCTCTTTTTAAAAATTCTACCCAGGTATCGATCAAGAATATAAAAATCGCATAAAAAAACCTCTGATTGTGGAGAATGGTCGTCCAGTCGAACACTTCTTGGTGCTGCCTTAGTAGCGACAAAAATAGGATAAGTAACCTGAAAACTGTACAGCGACGATAAGTTATTAAGTAGCCGTTTGTGCACCCTTCCTGGCAATCACCGATGATTTACCGAGAAATCACCGATTGTTCAAGAGGAATTACCGATAATTCTACAGTGAATCATCGGTGATTCATTGGTGAAAGATTGGTGAGTCATAGGTGATTCACTGTTAAATCATTGGTGATTCCACTGTGAATAATCTATAATTTCCCTGTGAATCATCTGTGATTCACCTGTGAATCATGGGAGATTCCACTGTTATTCCATGGTGAATCTTTGTGAATCATTGGTGATTCATTGGTGAATGATCGACGATTCCCCGGTAAATCATCGTCGATTTCACGGTAAATTATTGGTGATTCCTCAGTAAATCATCGGTGATTCCACTGTAAATCATCAGTGATTCCACTGTGAATCTTCGGTTATTCCACCGTGAATCATCGGTGATTCCACTGTGAATCATGGAAGATTCCACGATGAATCATCGATGATTCCATGGTGAAACATCGGTGATTCCATGATGAATCATCGGTGATTTCATGATGAATCATCGGTGATTCCATGATGAATCATCAGTGATTCCATGATGAATCATTGGTGATTTCCGGCGCAATCATCGGTGATCCTCCAACGAACCACCGATGATTTAGTTTCAAAATTAACTTCCTTGACTACACTCTCTCGCAGGAACTATTTTTGAGAAGACATTTTTCCAGATTTTCTCAAATTTTCCCATTTTTTTTCAATTTTTTCAAATTTTATCCAAAAAATATTTGAGAAAAAATTTGGAAAAATTTGAGAAAATTTGGGAAAATGTTTTCTCAAATATAGTCCCTGCTCTATCGCAACTTTCCTATAGCGATGACACAGGTTTATTAATCGTATCGGAACATCATCTTCTGCCGGGTGTTCAAATAGTGTAGTATCTGGGATACCGGGAATTTTTTCGTCCTAAAATTCAAATAGGAAAGAAGGACAAGGAGGAATTAGTTGTGCTTGCAAACAGGAAATGGCTGAAAAACGGGAAATGATTCAGAAACGCGAAGTGGATTTTCTACACTGTGTTTGAGTTCGAAATCTCAAAAAATTTAGTTACACTCGCGATTTCTTCAAAAATATTCGTGGGTCCATAATCTAATTTTTTTTTCGCTCGCTACGGTCGTGCTTTTTTACTTCTTCACACTAATTTTGCTGGATGTTTTTTTCCAAAGTTTTTTCTACTTCAAATTTCGACTTCAAATTGACTCACGGGCCAGCTGTTGCTACATTTTCTACAAAGAAGGAGAGGCAATTACGCCCTGCTAATTTGAACTTGTGTAAAGAATGCGATTTTGTGCAAAACAAGAGTATGAAGTGAAGGGAGTCATATGTTTTACATTAATAAATTCGCGTCCTTCCGTCTTGAAAATTACGCCCTTTCTGTGAAAGTGCTCCCCAGTGGAAATTGCTTACTTTACGCTTTGCGATATTTGGTGATTTTTCGTGAATATTTCTTTAATTTTGAGGTTTTTTGTGCGGTTTTGCAGAGAAAATAGATGCGAACATTTTTGTTTACGGCAGTTTGGGTCAGGGGCCTCTCCTAAGTGCTCTAGGTCGATTCTAAGATCGGCCCTAGTGCAATTTTTTTTAAATTTTGAGATTTTTTTAAGGTTTTAGAAAGTACCGAATTATATTCAAAAACAAATTTGTGTTTAGGGCCCTAACCAAAAAAATTTTTTTTGCTATGTTGTAGAGAAAATGCAGTGAAATATTTTTGTCTATTCTGATACGCACGGGTCCCTTCATATGTTTTAAATTTGTTTTTCTATTTGTTCAATTCAGTTGATTCAATTTTCTTCGGCAGTGACGTTTTCTACTCAAATGTCTTTTTCTGCTGCACAGCATTCATGAAAGCAAACAAGAAATGTTTTGGAAATGTGTGGGACGAATGTTTGACCCATCGCTATCTTTATTTCAAACCAAAGTACGGAAATTTCAACACCAGCACTTCTTTAGTTTGAAGTTATTGTTCAACCTTCTCAGTGTGCTGGTATTTAAATTTCCCTCGCTGTAACTTTGATAAAAACAGGAGAAATAATTAAACCAATTGGTAAATTTTGCAGCAAAACAATTTCATGGTGGAGGACTTTATCGGAACATTGTGTTAGACATTGTGATTGAACTTTGGCAATAATGTGTTCGTACCAAGTATGTGGATTTTTATTGTGAAGCAATAAGTGAAGGCACAACCGTACTAAATGGAAAATGCAAATTAACTATGACTAAATTCAGTTGCTGTTTTGTGTGTGCGATGCCGTTCTCTACCTGGCTAACTAAATGAACATAACGTTCAAAGTTTTAATTCAATATGAAAATGCCGTTAACGACAGCCGAAACATTGAGAGCTTGGATTTTGTCTGCCCTAGTTGTTCATGGTGCGGTTGGTGGGAATCCTGATGCCAAACGGTTATACGATGATTTATTAAGCAATTATAATAAATTAGTACGACCTGTTGTGAATACGTCGGATGTACTGAAAGTTTGCATTAAATTGAAACTATCGCAGTTAATAGATGTGGTAAGTAAAATCACATTTTGAATAATTTATTTAATTTTTTATTCTTAAGTTATTTATGGAAGCGACTATGTCTCGTTGGATATTTTATAAGAAATTAGATGTTGTTCTTGTTGTATATTCCTGCGAATAATCGATAAAGTATATTTCATATGGAACTTGTGATACATTTATATCGTTTACACGATGTAACTTCAAACTTATCCATTAAAAAAGTCGTTTATCTTCATGGCTGTATACATTTACGACACATAGTTATGTTACACATTGAATAAGACCTCAACATAAATTTTCCCTGATATTTTTTCTTCCTCCACAATAATGATGTCACTAAAATTTCAATGCCTTAACCCTGAATCCAGAAAGGAAGAAAGTAAAAAAAAAAAAATCATAGAAAATTCTCCATTATATTTCTCGATATTTTTACGTAAAAATCTTTATGTTTTCCTTATACAATACACGATGACATGAGAAACAGCATTAAAGAAACATGATTTAATTTACCAAAAATGATCGGAAAATGTATAACGGCAAAATCAAAATCAATTTTCCGTATCGGTACACACATTGCCAAATTAATGTTGAATATGATTCGTATTAGTGCAGTGTTAGCGCAATATAAATTTCACAAAATTGAGACAAATCTCTTTGCATACACGTCTGTTCGATAATAACATATTTAGGGAGATAAGAGGCTGACAAATTTCAAAGCGAATTGTGTAAAAAGTATAAGAAAGGGAACCGTACGCTCTTGATGTCAATATTCTGTTATGAAGTATGTATAATAATAATAAAGTTGCCAAAGCCTATGTTTGAAACCCGTCCAAATTCCCTATTTGCAGACCCCTAGAACTTTTAGTACACATTGTTACATTGTCAGTAAAAGTGCCTACGCTTTTAGTACGCATCCCTTGAACTGCATAAAACGGTGCCACAATTTTAGTACGTGCACCGGAATTTTAGTACATGTATCGGAATTTTTAGTACATGTCCCGGGAATTTTAGCGCATGTTCCGGAAATTTAAGGGCATTTCCCGGAATATTTTGTACATGGGAATTGCGAATTTTAGCGCATGTACCGGAAATTTAAGTACATGTATTGGACTTTTTAGTACATGTCACGGAATTTTTAGAATATATATAGGAATTTTTAGTACATGTCCCGGAATTTTTAGTACATGTCTCGGGAATTTTAGCGCAAGTCTCGAAAATTTTAGTACATGTCCTGGAATTTTTAGTACATGTCACGGAATTTTTAGTGCACGTCCCTGAATTTTTAGTGCATGTCCCTGAATTTTTAGTGCATGTCCCGGAAATTTAGGGGCATTTCCCGGAATGTTTTGTACATCTCTCGGGAATTTTAGCGCATGTACCAGAAATTTTAGTACATGTTTTGGAATTTTTAGTACATGTCACGGAATTTTTAGTATATGTATAGGAATTTTTAGTACATGTTTATTTAATGTTTATTTATTTATTTATTTCATCAATGGCCGAAGCCCCCTGACTGAATACAAATAAGTATGACAAAAAACATAAATTACGAGCAGAACCGGAAGTGAGCTGCCGATCCAGTCGACCCGTCGGAGTCAGTAGCCACCTCTGCTCATCGTCATTATTAACAATTATACGAGGGGTGACGCACTTCTGCGGTTTATGGAATAAATGGGAATAAATGGAATAAATGGGAATAAATGGAATAAATATTAGAATAAATGGAATAAATCATAATTTTTGATGGCAACGCACACAACAAACCATACTAATGTGTCAAAAAGTGAAAAAACCCACTTTTGAAAACTTAAAAGAATTTTTGTTGAAAAATGGAATAAATGGAATAAATAAATTTATTCCATTTATTCCCAAAAAAATAAAATTTAATCTCAAGATGGTTTAAATGCTTTATAATTTGTGCAAACCTTTTTTTGAACTTATTTGTCTAATTTGTGATGTGTTTGGTTCAGATATTTCGCAAAAACAACAAAAACATTTTTGGGAATAAATGGAATAAATGAAGTGCGCCACCCCTCGCAATTATACAATTCTAAGTAGAAGTTATCATAAAACAGGAATCAATTATTAGACGAAAATAGAAAATAGCCCGATGTTCTATCAAGCACCAACGTCTCGTGCAGCCAATGGTCCACCTGAAACAAAAATGATTAGCGGAAACTAGTTGGCTAGACTAGCTGTTTTTGCAAGTCGACGTGACTTAGAGTTACATTTGAGAGTCGTGAGACCCGAGTTGACTAATCAGATGATAGAGTGAGAAGCATAGGTTCAGTTTAAATAAAGATAGAATCATGTACCGGAGTTTTTAGTACATGTCCCGGAATTTTTCGTACATGTCTCGGGAATTTTAGCGCATGTACCGGAAAGTTTAGTACATGTCACGGAATTTTTAGTACATATATAGGAATTTTAAGAACATGTCCCGGAACTTTTAGTACATGTCCAGGAAGTTTTAGTACATGTCTCTGGAATTTTAGTGCATGTACCGGAAATTTTAGTACATATACTGGAATTTTTAGTACTTGTCACGGAATTTTTAGTACATATATAGAAATTTTTAGTACATGTACCAGAGTTTTTAGTACATGTCTAGGAATTTTTAGTACATGTCTCCGGAATTTTAGCGCATGTACCGGAAATTTTAGTGCATGTACTGGAATTTTTAGTACATGTCACGGAATTTTTAGTACATGTCCCGGAAGTTTTAGTGCATGTCCAGGAAATTTAAGGGCATGTCCCGGAAATTTAAGTGTATGTCCCGGAATGTTCTGTACATGCCCCGGAATGTTTTGCACATGAACCGGAATTTTTAGTACATGTCCCGGAATTTTAAGTACACGTCCGTATGTTTATGTACACATTCCGTCGTGTGTACTAAAATTTTCAGACACTTTTGGTACAGATCAATGATATATTACATATAGATTGGGCTTACGTAATCACAAGCTGTGAGCAAAAACGAAAATACGTAGTTTGTGTATAGCATGGCACATCACACACCAACACATGCACAATTCACTCTGATTTATTCTTCTGAAAATACGTTATTCACTTACATTTTACGTAATACACCTAAATTTATCAATTTTTTGTTAAAGACTCTGTATGTCAGATCTGTAAACTTCCAGCATACTTACGCATTTATCACAGCTTTAGTTTCACAGTTCATGGATTTCGTCAAGAAATTTGCTATAATTTTACAGAAACTGATGTCGCACTAAAAATGACAATTTTTTTCCCTATCTTTGATAGTTTTATTCGTCTTGTGATGGCGCGTTGTCGCAAAAGACCTACAAATTTAAAGTTTTCTAACAAATTCCCCGCCCTAGTTATTTCATTAACAACATAAAATATCTCGAACGAAAATGCATCCGAATATACGAACTCGATGAATAACTTCCCGAAATTTGATGAATAACTTTAATATGAGAAACAACTAATCAAAAAGTTATCAAATCTTATGTTAAAACGGATAAACTAAATCGTGCCACTGCTCTAAATTGTTGTTGTTCCATTAGAGGGTATACAACCATCCACAAACAGTTAAATAACACGAACAAAGTTTCTCATTTTGAACGAAACTTTTAACTATATTATGGTCGATTATAAGCATATCATCTCTATTGTTGCTGTTAAGAAATAATGAAGTATCTACTGGTTTCGTTGTGAAGACATTGTCAATTTGGTTGGAAACTTTGATTTATTGCCTTTTATGTAAATATAATGATTTTAATGGGAAATGTATATCAATCACCACTAATGTTGCTGGGCGTACGTTTTGCATTTACATCGACTATAATAAACTTCAATTTTCGGTAAAAAACGTCACGCAAAGAATTCTGCCCTACAGTGCATATAAAACTTAGCCAACTTATTAGATGAGAGATTTTCATATGTTTTCTCTCACAAATTCTACTCTCTTAGTTTTTACGCGTTGTATGGGTGAGTTCCTCCAAAAATGTCAAATAAAGTTCTTTCTTTTTAATGGCTACGAGCAAGATCGCTTGAGCGCTACTAGTCGTTGATGAAAAGATTTTTACTGCCTAGCCCATGTAGAAGTTGACGTAAGGGATGTGTTTGCCTTTATGGCAACAGTTTCCAAAACTGTTACGTGAAGAAATCCTGAAACAATTTTCTCTAAAATGTAATTCTCACGAGGGGTTGTCCACTTCATTATTTTTGGTAGAGGCTGATGAAATTTTTGGAATTTCTGAACTTCGGAATTTCGATGAAATTTTTGGAATTTCTGTGGAATTTCTGGAACAAGGAGAGTCTATCCGACCGGTCAACATATCGTTTTCAAACATCGCAGCCAAATTGAAGTGCCTGCGGGATAAGCTCTCAATTCTATTAGATTCGCATCTACTCGAGTACGGAGGAAGACGATACTCGGAATCCCTTCTCACTGATCGTCTTAGGGCGTAGATCACAAAGTTTTTCTGGATTGACTCAATCTTGTCGATATATTTCTGGTAATAAGGTGACCATACCACTATCCCATATTCGAGATGAGGCCTTACGTGTGCAAAGAATAGACTCTTAAGAGCCTCAACGTTCCTAAATTCTCGACAAGCTCTCTTCACAAAACCCAGCAGTACTCGATGTTTTAGCAATGATCAATTCCATGTGCTTGTTGAATGACAAATCTTTAGGAAACATGACGCCATGGTCGCGTACCTCTGTAACCCTCTCAAGTACAGTTCCATCAATCTCATATCTGTTTTTGATAGGATTGATAATCCGGAAAAATGACATAGTCGTGCACTTACCGATATTGAGACACAGGGAGTTCCTCTCGCACCATAAGTAAATCGCAGTCAGATCTCTCTGCAGACGATTACAATCACTGATTGACCCTACCTCACAGTAGATCTTAAGATCATCGGCAAACAACGCGCATTGAGTGCTTCACGACATCAGTCACGTCATTGAAATATATCAAAAATAGCAGTGGGCCCAAGTGACTTCCTTGAGGAATTCCTGAAGTAATAGAGAAAGATTCTGATTTCCAGCCCAATAGCCTCACGTGCTGCATCCTATCGCTAAGATAAGTCTGAATCTAATAGAGCATCGACGAATCCACGCCGAGTTCCTTCAACTTGCAGAACAATGAACTGTGCCGAACTCTATCAAACGCCTTTCACACATCCGTATAAACAACGTCAACCTGGCGTCCTCGTTCAATCACTCGGACTGTCTCGTTATCAAAATCGACCAAATTCGTTGCAATAGAATGTCCCTTCATAAACCCATGGTGTGTCACTTTTATGATTTTGCTAAATCTATCCGTTAGGATAGCGCAAAGAAGTGATTCAAACAGTTTGCCGAAGGTTGGTAAGATAGCGACGAAACGATAACATTCAACGTTCGATCTCGAACCACTCTTGAAAATTGGAACAACGTAAGACTGTTTCCACCGACTTAGAATACTACTTCCGAGTGATATATTAAAGATTTTGAGTAACGGCGCACACAGCGCTCCTGAACAGCTCTTACGAGCGTGTCAGATGTTTTGACAGTTCTATGTTTTGCGATGTTTTTTCATTGCATATTTGTAAGGCAGTGATCATCGATTTTAAATTGAAACATCTACTGTTTGCATATCACATCCCTTTATAGATTCTCTGAATCAGAATATACAGCGTTTTGCAAAAAAAAGTACATTCACACAGCACTACGCCAACTCGCTAATGCGGTCGCGAATGCGAAGTTGCTCTCGCGTTCGCCTAAATCTTTCTGCGCACATGTCTGTAGGTGATAGAATTTAAATCCTAAATTTTCCCAACCCTAGTGGACATCCACATCCACAATAATTTTGATGAACGAAGAATAATTTTGCTGACCAAAAAATAATTTTGCTGACCATAAAAGTAATTTTGCTGACCGTAAAAATAGATGCCGTTTTTTTCTCTGAAAAGTAATTGAAATATCTTTTATGTAATTGAATCTGGGCACTGTCGGCCCAAGGGCCGCCGAGCTAGGGCCGTTTAAGTGGTTTTTGGTCTTTTGTACATAACTCGAGTAAATCTTTTCCGATTTTTATAAATTTCTTTTTGTTTGAAAGATCTGGGCTCGGCCAACAATTTATGTAAGAAACTTTTTTAAATTTGTGTCCTTGGACTTAGCTAGGGCACTAAAAACGAGTCTCTGCTAGCGCTCTACATATTTTTTGTACATAACTCGAGTAAATCTCTTTCCGTTTTCAAATTTTGTTTGTTCGAAAGGTCGAGGACTGTTTCCCGTTTTATGGCAGAAAATGTTTTGATTAGAAACAATTGGACTCAGTCAGGACCCTAAAACTGAGTTTCCACTAGGGCCGAACGTGTTTGCTTACATAAATTGGATAAATCCAAATTGATTTTGTTGATTGGACACGTACGAAGTACAAAGGTCCTACATGTTTACTACAAATAATTTTATTGTAACATGGGGTAGATCGAGGTGGGAAGGGGGAATGCATCTATTATCGTCTAAATATGACGAATCAGCAAAAAAAAAAAAAAATGTCCGTCCGTCTGTCAGTCTGACCGTCTGTCCGTCTCCAATTTTTTTCCAAACGGCTCAACCGATCAGCTTAAACTTTTTTTTCCCTGAAAGGTACATGCCTCTCATGATTCAAGTTCGAAGATGAGCAAAATCGATCAAGTGGTTCCGGAGATATGGTCGAGGAAGTGACCAA
>CM055406.1:113324622-113425440 GCA_029228625.1 Pseudolycoriella hygida | reverse complement strand
CCTCATCATCCAGTATATAAGCCGGGAAGCGAAACGACACCGGTACGACCTGTCTTTGATGCATCATGTAAAGTGGGAAGACACCCTTCATTAAATGAATGCTTGGAAAAGGGGCCTAATTTGATCGAGCTCCTACCAGCAACAATAATTCGGTTTCGAGAAAAACGTATTGGTGTTTTGTCGGACATAAGAAAAGCTTTCCAGATGATCGAAATTCATAAGGAAGACCAAGACTACCTCTTATTCCTATGGTGGGAGGATGATTCATGTAAAAAAATCAAAATCTACAAGCACAAACGTGTGGTTTTTGGAGTTAAGAGTAGTCCATTTATATTAGCTGCGGTCATCGATTATCATCTGGACAACGTGGAAGAAAAAGACGTTCCAATTGCAAGTAAATTAAAGAAGTCTTTGTTCGTCGATAACAGTGTGACATCAGTGGATTCATGGGACGAATATTTGAAATTCAAATCAGAATCAATCAAGCTTATGGCCGATGCGAAAATATAGTTACGCCAGTGGGAACATACTATATTATCTCCCGGAATCGGCCTTAATCAAGGTGTTGGGTTGGGAGATAACAATAGTACTATTGATCAGAAATTAGTTACGTCCGTATTAGGCATGAAATGGTCAAAAGACAAAGATACATTATCATGTTCATCATTTCCACAAATGACAGAAAAATTCACTCGTAGAACGTTATTGGCGGCAGTAAACAAATTGTTCGATCCAATGGGTATTTTATCACCAGTAACGGCTTATCCGAAGTTGTTGTTGCAATGGACATGGGAGAAGAAATTGCGATGGGATGATGAGCTTCCTAAAGAAATGAAGTCAAATTCGTTAAATGGCTGAAGGAGATACATCATTTGGAAAAAATAGAAATTCCTCGATTCATGAAAATGTCATAAAAATGTCACGGAATCATCGAAAGAACAATTACACATTTTTTGTGATGCCAGCAAGTTAGCATATGCCACTGCGGTTTTTCTTAGAGTCGAATATAATAAAGAAGTATCGCTCCAGTTAATACAATCGAAAGCAAGGGTAGCCCCAATCAATAAGATGACAATTCCAAGACTAGAATTAATGGCATGCACTATAGGATCTCGTCTGGGCAAATCAATAACAAAAGTATTGGACAACGATATTCCAGTATACCATTGGAGTGATTCTACAACTGCACTGGCTTGGATTAAACGTAACAATGACTGGGGAACATTTGTTGGTAATCGTGTACGAGAAATAATATCGATAAGTTCGGCCGATAATTGGAACTATGTGCCTGGAAAATTGAATCCGGCTGATCTGCCATCCAGAGGTTGTTATCCGAAGCAATTATTGGATTCAATTTGGTGGGAGGGTGCACAATGGTTAAAACTTCCTCCAAACCAATGGCCAAGTCAAAATTACGATACCAATGAAGAAGTTATTAACACCGAAAGAAAGAAATGCATCCAGGACCAAACTGTTCTAAAGAATGTTCCAGTCGTCATCGAACACCCATGGTTTGCTAAGAAAAGCTCTCACATATTAAATCTTCGAATAATGGCGTGGTTACATCGTTTCATCAACAACTGTTTGTCAAAGAAACGTAAGACGGATCGTACAAGTGGTCATTTAACAACAAAAGAAGTTGATAATGCCGAATTAACAACGATAAAATTGGTACAGAAACAAGTCTTCACAACTGAATTAAGTTATGTGGCTGGTCTAAGAGTGATGAAAGATGAAAAGGAGGATATGTATCACGTCGCTACAAAATTAATGCATCGTCAGGATACGGGTCGATTTAAGAAACCGTGGTTATTGCCGTGTATCCATCCAGTTACAGAAAGAATGATAATGGAAGAACACTTAAAATACGGTCACGCCGGAGTTCAATTCATTATGCATAAATTAAGAGAAAGAGTTTAGATCATTCATACTAGGTCGGCTGTAAAGAAAGTTATAAAGAAATGTACAGTATGCATCCGATTTTCGAAATCAAAATCATCCGTTACAGTTGCTCCTTTGCCAGAAAATAGAGTGAAAAATGCTCGAGTATTCGAAGTCACGGGTATCGATCTCGCTGGGCCGTTATATCTACGGAATAACGAAAAGCAATGGGTGATCATTTTCACTTGTGCCGTTATGAGAGCTGTGCATTTGGATCTTGTGGACAAAATCGACACCAAAGAGTTTATCATGGCACTTGGACGATTCATATACAAGAGAGGAAGGCCATCTGTGTTATATACTGACAACGGAACAAATTTCACTGGAACAGCAAATTTGTTCGGTAAAATACATTGGAAGAAAGTAGAAGAACATTATAAAGTCGAACGTATCACTTGGATTTTTAATCCACCATCTGCACCATGGTGGGGTGGTTTTTGGGAACGATTGGTAAGAACACTCAAAGATTATCTACGAAGAATATTGGGACACAACAAGCTTACTAAAACTGAATTGTACACATCGATTTGTTTCGTGGAACCATTGATGAATGGCCGACCACTAACTCATCTATCAGAAGATCCAGATGACTTGACTGCATTAACACCATCTGCGTTCTTACAAGATGTGCAACAAGTAGATTTTCCAGAAATAGAAGAAGTGGATGGTAAAATTATACGTGAAAAATTGCGTCATTTGAACAAACTCAAACAAGAACTGCGTGATCGTTTCCGTGTGGAGTACTTGGGACAATTGGTGCAAAGAGCAAAAATCCAGAATATACATCAATTCAAGGTGGGAGAAATCGTACTAATTGCCAGCGAAGATAAGAAAAGATTGGATTGGCCTATGGCACGAATTGTTAAGCTTATTCAAGGCAGTGATGGAGAAATTCGTGTAGCCAAGCTTAAGACATTTAACGGTGAATTGACTAGGGCTCTCAACAGACTCATCCCTATGGAACTTGTTAGCAATATGGAGCAGTTAACCATCAATGAAGAAATTGAGCAACGTGCCAAGAAAATCCATAACGAACCAGAAAACATTCTGAAAGTCAAGAATCGTACCAAAAGAAGAAAGGTGGTCGAAAAACACGAAAATATTTCTGAAGAGAAAATATCGAGGTCCGGTCGAAGAATAATTAAGCCGAATCGCTTTGTTTAAAATCACTCGTCAAACAAATTACTTTAACAAAAACCGAAGTAATCAAATTGGAATAATTTTTTTTATTCGCAAACGTCGTTCAAAATGGAAACACCGGTTTGGGCCTTACGAATTGAATCAAAAATTGATAAATTAATAGATCGACTGACTGCAATGGAAAAGAAATTGGCAGCAAAAAATGAAAATTCATCAAAAAACAACGAAACCAACGCTACAACATCACAATCATCGAAAAGAAAAATTTGTTATTTTCATGAAAAATTTGGAGCAAAAGCCAGACGTCCTTGTAATGGACCATGCGATTTTCACATTACTAATGATCAACTGGTCAATATTCAAACACCACCAAAGAAAAAAGAAGAAGAAGAAGATTTGTCTGAAGTTTGCGACAACATTTTGCATTATATAAAGACAACCATGCCAAGATACATTGAGCCAATTAAAGACATGGTTTTCCCATAAAAATGAAAATTAAAATAATTGTAAATTATTTTGGTGGGAGGATGTTGAAATCATAGTTGTCCTTACTTTTCCATTTAAATTAAATTAAACATAGAAACCATAGCATTAAGATTTAGTATAAAAAGGATGTAAAATAAGAGAAATTCGTCACTCAATAAATACATTTTCAACAGACAACTAGTCTACAAAATATTTATGAGACCAACCAAACGGCTAACTAAGCCTCAAACCAAACAGCTAACTAAGCCTCAAACCAAACGGCTAACTAAGCCACACATCAACAACCAACTAGGTCACACAACTGTAGAATTAGTTGCACCCATCTTGTACTGTTAGTTCAAGGTATCGGTTTCAACACCCGCATCTCCAGAACTGGGAGAGTTAGAAAGTTAGTTCCAAAGGCGAAGTTGTAGAAAATTAAATTTCAGGGTTTTGAGAAAATATCGCCCAATCCTGGTATATGGCCACTTCCATTATTGGGCAGACTGACCCGATTCTCAAGAACTATGAGAGGTAGAAAGTTGCTTCCAAGGACAAAGTTGCAGACAATAAAATTTTAGATAACACGTGCTTCAGGTGTTTAGGGAAAAATGACTTAGTCCTTGGATATAAGCTTTTCTAGATTTGAATGGTCTGAGACGTACTTCGGTAGGGCCTTTGACATTACCTTGGGTAATTTCTATGGATCTTTGAAATTCTTAGAGTTATAAAAGAACAGAAAACGTTGGATTCTTTGCTAATTTGTATATTTAGGTACGTTCGAGTCACTTCCATTCTGATACGTACGGGTCTTTGGTTATATTTCTTTTTCTATTTGAGAGGTTATCGAGTACCGAATTATATTCAAAAGCAAATTTGTACCCGGTGCCTGTGCTTAGGGCTGAAGTATGCCTCAGGTCTGTCCTAAGGTCGGCCCTAATCAAAAAAAAAATTTTTTTTTGCTATGTTGTGTTTGAGGGATTTCCTTATGGCCCTAGGTCGGTCCTAAGGTCAGTCCTAGACAAAAAAATGGTTTTTTCCTTTATTGTAGAGAAAATTGAGATGAACATTTTTGTCTGTTTGGGAGTTAATTTTTTACTTTCGGAAGGCTTTTCTTCGGACGGGTTTTTCAATATTGCCCTCTCGGCAATTTCCAATACAATTTAATGTGGACGTAATTTCATACACTTAAGAGTTATTGCAATTATTGACTTAAATACGTTCGAGTCTTTTCGTAATATCAACTCTGTTTGCCGCATCTATTCTGACACGTACGGGTCCTTTCATATGTTTTTTTCAAAGCTTTGGGGCAAATAGCGTCTACCTATATTGTCAGTACGTATATTCAATATATCAGACAATGAAATACATTTCTCTATCTAAGTGAATGTGCAAAAATCTTGTTCGATTCACGTATCGAAATGAGGGTTTCCCTCACACGATGTTACATACCAAAACTGCCTTCACATCTAGTTCGAAAAACAAAGCTTCATTGAAGAATTTGGTTACGTGAAGGTTTTTATATTTTTAAGTGCGATTGTACAGCTAAGAGAAAATGTAAAACTACACTTTGACGTTTTCGTTCGTTTCGTGTGGAACCCATATTTTCAATGTAAAAAATACTCCACACGAAACCCACAAAATACAGGAGAGTGTAGTGGTTTATATTCTCTCAGCTGTATGTTTTCATAAAATATTTAAACACAAAGTTGCGGTTTCCTTGACAAATGATCTTGAACTTTTGATAACGTTGCTACGAGTTTGAATTATTCTGCTACAATTTCCACCTTTATAATTATTAAATATTTCTCTGGTATAAATTCACTTTCTTCTTAAACTTCTGCCGACTCATTTATTTTGTATATTCACGGAAATTTGTTACCAGGAGAATTTGTAATTATAAAATTCGATAATGAATTTTTGAGTTGTTCTTAAAGAGGTAAATTTTTAAAGTAAGAAAAAATTCGAACTCAATGTAAGTGCATCACATCCTACATGCCTGACCAATTTAAATTTAATATCGTAATCGTATCTGTCACCCAGGAAATATCAGGAAATTGGCGTGGTCGGAGAGCAGGAAATTGCATATATCAATCGACTATCCGGAAAATTTAAGCCATTGCCGAAAAAGGTTTTTTACCCTCTCCCACACGCGTTCTGTAAATCTATTTTTGTCTTTTCTGTTTTTCAAATTTCTGTACTCTGCTTCGTTACTATGTGGAAAACCCCTCAAGCATTCAGCGTTTTTCGTATATATCGTTGTGTGCAGGCAGAGTCAAATAAAAGAAAATGATATTTCAATAGATGTTTCTTAAGTCGCGTTTCATATTTCCTCGGAATTGTAGCCAGATGGAAGCAAAATATCATCAATAAAATTCCTATCGACAAAAAAATAAGAAAGAGCTCCCATTGGACTCTCAAACTATCTCTTTGGTGGGTGATAAGGTGACATGGAAAGGGTGATTCATCACTCAGGGAGTACACTGAAAGTCAAAAGACTTTCTTTTTGAAAGAAAAGGAGACCTGTTCAGTAACGAATCGTTAGAAAATATACTTTGACAACTATCAACAAAAGGTTGAAAATGCATCAACTCTTTATAAAGTTCGTCTTCTTCAATGTAGTTGTAATTTCATAGTACATTACCTTACACCCTACGAAAGTGATTCATAACATGAGGACACAATAGTGATAAGAGCCAAACTAAAAACTGTTGTTTTTGCAGGAAAAACCTTATCTATAAGTTAAAAATAAAAAAAAAAAATTACTCGAGTTATGTACAAAAGAATAAAAACCACTTAAACGGCCCTAACTCGGCGGCCCTTGGGCCGAGGGGTAGGTTAAACAAATCCCTGAGAGGACAAACAAATTATCCCGCAGTTGCATATGCTATTTTATTCACCAAAGCAACGAAACAAAGTGAAACCAACAATTAATGTATAATTTAACTCCCGAAGGAAGCACTGCGTTTAATAATAGTAGATTATGCACCTCTTGCCAATTTTGTTATATTGACGTATGGGGCATTGTGGCCCTAGCCGAAGGGGGATGGCGCAGTGGTGAACGCACTAGCCTTCCACGCAGAAAACCCGGGTTCGATCCCCGGGATGCATAGGATTTTTCTGTGATAAAAACATGTAAAGGATCATCCCTAAGTTCACCCAAGCTTCATAAGTTGGGTAGTTGCTGTGGAGCAACGAAAAGTATCAGAAATAAAATGCTCATATGTGACGTCACAAGCATATGACAATCCTGCATACACAAACAGCATACAATGCACGTCAGCGAGACTTGGCGCACTTGTTAGTCGAGACAAGAAATTGATGGGAAAAAACGTTGACGTATCCCCACCAATCCCCCATAGGTGGCGCTGTACTGGGCATACAACACATACGAAAAATATGGCGGGACAATGAACACGGTGCGAATGATGATGGCCATTCCAATTGGATCGCACAAAAAACGCAAAACATCATCACTATGGTTGTTGGACCTGTTAACATGTTAACCTCCCAACAATAGCATCGAACATATCAACAGATCAAAAGAAAAAATGAAATACTCTTAGACATAAGACTGTAAACTAGAATTAAGAATATATAGATATCAGATGTAATGTAAATAACCATACGATTAATAATAAAAAAAAATAATGGCACACGTCAAAATAATAATTTTGGCAAGAGGTGCATATGCTATTTTATCTATCGAGAACAGATATATCGAGATAAGTGAATTTGCCGTAGAAGCATAAGTTCGAGATCATATTTCTAATTTTATCTTCCGCGTAAGAACGTTTGTTAGTTGAGTTGGAACGGTGGCTACAGACTAAACATTGCAGTTTCCATACTTACGTCGCAAGAACAAAGTCTAGATAAAAGTATTGTTTACAGCTCCTGCATACATTGTTAGTCGTGTAACTGCATAGTTTCGCCTTTAGGCCCCGTTCCAACGCTACGTACAAACGTTCTTACCGCGGAATTGCCCATGGGTAAAATTTATTTCGATTAACTTTCAGAGAAACAACATTTTTGAAAATCGGTCGAGTCTTATTCGAGTTATCGTGTTGACAGGCAGACGGACGGACGGACATTTTTTTCGTCATCTAAGGGCCCCTACTCGGGTCGAAATTCGACTGGTTACTTTGATTTTACATTGATGCTCCATTCATATGTCGTTTTACTGTTTACAAGCGAAATAATGTTGTGTTACGTCACAATCATCGTCCGTTTATACCTTTCGGTGTGGGGTCTTTACGCCATAACCAGTGCCTAAAGTAAGCTTTTTCGACTGGGGGGGATTTTTATCGCAGAGGCGCAGTTTCGAAACGAAAAGGGCGTATTTTTGTAAGAAAAAGGCGCATATTTTTCATAAGTAAAAACATCGTCTCAGGGGACGTCCACACATTACGTACACAACAAAATTTGATTTTTAGACCCTGATCCTCCCCCCATTACGCAAAAATGTATGAAAAAATCTCGAAATACATGAAGCGTACGCTTTTAGCACCCCCCATATACGTACGCATTATGTCCCCTTTCCACATCGTTTTATCGGATCATACCCCCTTCGTAGCCATGTTAGGGGCTCTTCGCAATCACGATCTAGAATGGGAGGGGGGACTAACAAAACGTAACGGACTATAGAAGTTTGAGTCATATTTAACCCATCTATTGATTTGACGAACATTTGTCGTAACCTTGTTGAATATCTGCCACCTAAGCTGTGTCTAATGTAGGAACGTCTTTCATGACCGGAAACTGTTCACAGACATCGTTCACCAATCTGCGAATGATGAACTATTTTTCTCATTTTTAACATTGGTCTATAACATCTTTGTTTGGTTTTTTAAAAATGTTTTTGTTGAGAATTTTGAATAGATAAAAGGCCGGAGAACTGAGAAGCATCGTCTGGGAGTAAGCTGTGGCCTGGGGAGCACCGTCGAGGCGTGGGGTGCGCCTCAGAGGGCGTCTGGTGCACTTTTCCACCCCAGTATGTATGTTACTTTAGGCACTGCACAACCGGTTGATCTTGGACCACCCTCCTCCATATCCTCCTATTCCTCCTTTATTCACTCAGTGAAAGTCCCCTAACTTCTAAATCTGATTTAATTGAGTCTATAAACCATCTTCCTTAGTCTACCCCTAGATCGAACGTCCGGGTCCTGCACATTCAGTATCCTCTTGTAACGATGCGTTTTCCTCACTTTAATTACTTTATACAAATGGAATACACTAATTGAACAAACTATGACAAATTCTTTATTTCACTTTTCAAATTAAACTTAACCTAAAAATGCGCATCCCCTTACAACTAAAAATACATTTAATGTTGGGTGGTGAGTGCGACTTATCTCCTTGACAAAATTTCCTTTAATAATGGCCAAATTAACCACTTGGTTGCCACTTAATGTCTGCTGTATGCCCGAGTTAATCACACGACAATGTTCTGGATCACTTCCAATAATTATACACGTACCTAAAAGCTTTACGAGTTCGTTAATATTGTGTGGCAAATTCGATCCTCTTCCTCTCCTTTGTCCACCATAAAAATTACCTTGCTCACTGCAAGCGTAATATATAAATTTCCCCTGTGATTAGTGGTCAGCTTCTACTGGTGAACTGCTCTCACTTAACGTTGTTAACTCTGCGAAGTATTCGGTCGAACTCAACTCAAACACTCAAACACTTTGCAACGATAAAATCAAACGTCGACTAGTTGGTAATTGTCACTGTTCAACCGGTTAATCAAACCGTGCGTGCCATCTATCTGTCACCACCGGCGCACTCCGAATATATCCACCGGGTTAATTCAAAAAACTCTCGTAACAACTAAGGTTAATGCTAATCACAAAATTCATAACAACTAAAAACCGAGTTACACTCTTTGGGAGCCTGATATTACCCATCCCCTGAACGTGCCCGTACCATCACAGGCGACTAACTCTTGCTGCCTCTTTCACCGACGTAACTCCTAAATTTTCTCTGATGTCGTCGTTTCTGATATGATTATTCCACTGCTCCCTTCTACTAACCCTTGCTATACTCCTGAGAACCCTCATATCAGAAACTTCCAGGTCATGCACGAGATATCCGCAGTCCACCCAACTTTCACTACCATACAAAATATTTGGCCTAAACATTAATTTGTGTTGAACACATGAGACCTCAACTGACTGACCACTGCGTTCCCATTTTCCCCCTTCAAATTCCCTAACTAACTTGCCATCCTCTAAAAAAATGCTTTCTAAATATTTAAAGTCAGAAACCTGTTCTACCTGCTCTCCATTTAAACTACAAACTACCTCTTTCCGAGATTTGCCGACATGCATAACCTTAGTTTTGCTTACACTTATCCATCCCGTACTCCACACATGCTACATTCAGGCAGTCAATCCCCCTCTGCAAATCACTGGTACTATCTGCTAATAGAGTTAAGTCATCCGTATATACCAGTATTTTCATAATAACTTCTCCAACTTCCATATTTCCTTGCAAATTGGCATGCCTGATGAGAGAGACAACAACCCTGACGAACGCGCTGACTAACCTCGAAAGCCTCACTAATTTTACCATCTATTCTTGCTGCAGCCTGTTCCCTGAGCAAATGCGTTTGATGGCACCCAACAAACTTCCGTTAATCCCGTAATCGCTAAGCACCCCGAACAGCTTTTGCCTCGGTACCCTGCCATTTCTAAGTCGACGAAGCACAAGTATAAATCAATATTCTTTTCAAAGAGCTTTTCTATGGCTTACCTGAGGTAAAAGATCTGATCCTGATATCTTCTCAGAGGTCTGAAACCACTCTGAGCCTCGTCCAGAACCTCTTCCACTATAACCCTAACCCGATCTACTAGAACACTCGCATAGACCTTTCCGACCTCGCTCAAAAGCGAAATCCCCTTGAGGGTTGCTACAAACTTTACGGTTGCCCTTCTTAAAGATTGGAGCAATAACAACACCCCTCCGGTTTTTCTGCCTTCAGTTTGCTGACCTTTCGTGACACCTCCTCTAATGTAATTTCCTCCTCACCCTCTCAGCTTCGACCCGCTTCCCGCTTCAGGTTGTACTACCGGATTGACAGAGGCAAATAAATCCTGGAAATAATCCCGCCAGGCTTCCAGGACTTTACTCTTATCCGTAATTAACTGGCCATCTTTACCCAAAATGTTTTACGTTAGAAATCTGGATTAAATTTTGTGCTCGAGCAGGTGTAGGGAGGTTTTCAGATGACAATACAAAAGGAATTCGGCCGCTGAGGCCACTTACCAAATTTTTTTGACTGATAGTCAGGGGACGCCGGGGAGCTTGATTCTCAAAAATGGTTTTAGACCCGTACGAAAACGAAGTTCTTCGAAAAGGAGTCTACTACGATTACCACCACCCGGTAGTTGGTTACTTTTTCGTTTCGGGGTATAAATAAGAGAAAAATAGAAAAACAAATTCTTTTGCTATGTTGTGGAGTAAATTATTGGGAACTTTTTTGTCCATTGAAGTCTGTTTCCGAGGCCTCTCTTTAGCGATCTAAGTAGGTTTTGAGGTTGGCCTACACGAAAAAATTTTTTGTTTTTTTTATGAACATTTTTTTTGAAATATTTTTCTCTAATTATTTTTTTCCACAGTTACTTCGCACGGGTTTTTCAATATTGATTTCCACCATTTAATGTCGACGTAATTTCATAAGGCAATATTTATTTAGATTTAGTTCGAGTCTTTTTGTAACATGTGTTCTCTTTGCCACATCTATTACCCCACCCCAATTACGACCTGGGAGTAGGTGGAGAGCATCGATCATGGTCCTTACATGACGAATCAACAATAAAAACGTTGTCCGTCCGTCCGTCCGTCCGTCTGTCACCGCGATAACTTGAGTAAAACTCAACCGATTTTCAAAAAAAAAATTTTCCCTGAAAGGTAGTTGAAATATGTTCTTTTATAACTGTAAGAGTTTCACAGATCCATAGAAATTACCCAAGGTAATGCCAAAGGCCCTACCGAAGTACGTCTCAGACCATTCAAATCTTATATCCAAGGAATGGGCTATTTTCTCCTAAAGCCCTCAAGCACTTTTATTCTCTACAACTTTGCCTTTGGAAGCAACTTTTTACCTCTCATAGTTCTAGAGATATGGGTCATCCCACCCGATTCTAGAAGTAGTTATATTCCAGGACTGTGCCATTTTTACCCAAAACCCTGAGACACGTGTTCGTCGGGTCATCCTGGCCAATTACGGAAGTGGCCATATACCACGATTGGGCCACACTTAGTAGATAAATGTAAATTCCGATGGACTCCGAAACACATATCCTTTTTTAAACATGTTAATCTTCCGAACCTTCCAGCCTCTACTAGGAACCTGTCCAGTACGAAAAGAACCATCCTATACGTCCTTAGGCTCATAGTCCTGTGCCTCAGGAGAAAAAATTTTCTTCTTCTACCTTCTTCATTTGAGGGATTTTTTTGAAAACCCGTCTGCCGAAATCGGACGCATCTTCCAGCGGAATTTTTATTGGTCCCTAGAAGCCAAAAAAAAATTTCAAAAAATTCATCGTGTGACTAGTAGGAGGCGTTCGAAAACCGAAAATATGCAGCTTTCTTTCAAAAATTTCTCCAGGTACACGAAACGTACAAGGTCGTGTGTGGGGTGTGATTGGAAAGGTAATTTTACGTACTTTCGAGCAAAATAGGGTCTTGCCGGGTTTAAAATTCATCCAGACTGAGTTATGAGCTGTTGAAAAGAGGGGTAAACATATGCCAGGGACCCGTACGTATTAGAATAGATGTGGCAAACAGAGTTGATGTTACGAAAAGACTCGAACGTATTTAATTAAAAATTGCCCTAACTCTAAAGTGTATGAATTTACGTTGTGGTACACACACACAGATTGTATTGAAAATTACCAAGAGGGCAATATTGAAAACCCCGTCCGAAAAATCTCAAAATTTATCTATGGCATCTATTTTCTCTGCAAAACCGCATAAAAAACCTCATAATTAAAGAAATATTCACGAAAAATCACCAAATATCGTATGTGGTCGCGTAGCGTGAGTTGGGCCCACAATGAAGACTCTTCAGCCCGAAGCACTCAACAGATTTTCACTAATTTAATTTTCGTGATTTTTTGATGTCCTAATCTTGAGTTCAAAACCTTGAAGAGCGATTTCCGTTCTAATTTCGCAGAGATATAAGTGAAAAAGCTCCACGAACATTAAAAAACCACGTTTTCGACCACTTTTTTGACCGTAACTTCGAAAGTTTTCGACTGCACTTGCCTAAATTCAATTCCGTGACCAATTTTATGATTATTTTTCAGGAAAAAAAACGTTTTAAAAATCGGATAAGATTTACCCGATTTATGTAGGAAAAACACTTTGGGTCCTAGTAGAGATTCATTTTTAGGGCCCTGGCTGAGACTGAAAGCTCAAAATTAAAAAAGTTCACCATGAAGTTCCATAAAATGTCCGGCATGCCCAGGCCTTTCAAACAAAAAAAAAATTATGAAAATCGGGAAAGATTTACTCGAGTTATGTACAAAAAGACCAAAAATCACTTAAACGGCCCTAGCTCGGTGGCCCTTGGGTCGAGAGTGCTCAGATTCAATCACATAAAAGATATTTCGATTACCTTGCAGGGGAAAAAAGTTTTTGAAAATCGGTTGAGTTTTACTCAAGTTATGGCGGTGACGGACCGACGGACGGACATTTTTTTTATTGCTGATTCGTCATCTGAGGACCATGATCGATGCTCTCCCTCTTACTCCCGGGTCGGAATTGGGGTGATTACAAGCGTCATAGTAAACGCATAAAACCCCTTTTCGAAAAACTTCGTTCTTCGTACGGGTCCAAAAACTTGTGAATTGCGGCTAACTTCAAACCATTCCTGTTCATCCGAAAAGCAACGGAAAAATTTAAAAACTGCTTTCACTGGTTGCTGCTTGTCACAACGTTCCAATAACACCAAACTTGTATGGGTGGTATCTCGATGGATCTGATTTGGAAGTGTAAATTTGAGACCGAATTCTTCTACTAGAATCACGGAAGTAATGTGATGAAATTTCGGTTTTCGAAGACCTTCAACTAGTCATACAAGCATCGATGAATTTTTTGAAAATTATTTTTGGCTTCCAGGGATCAATACATATCTAGGCACATATAAAAAAATCCGCTGGAAGATGCGTCCGATTTCGGCAGTCGGGTTTTCAAAAAATTCCTCTCCCATTCTCCTTGTGCGACTCCGGTCCATAATTAGCAGTTTTCTCGCGCCTTTTTATTTAACAGCTTAGTGTCGTCCATTGATCTGCACTCTATGATATAAAATATTCCTTCTGTGTTTCATCGCAAAGAGATTGTGGCCGGAATGACAGATTCTTGACCGCAATAAGCAAACATCCATCCCAGCTCGGCTAACTCAACACTACCCTCAACACCAGAGTGTCCAGGAACCCTTATCTTATTATTAGGCCAATTTGGTTTTGAGATTATTTAAATTCCTTTAGCTTTAAGGAAGTGGCAGCGGATGTGATAGCTCTCATCATCGCTTCACTATTGGAACAGATAACATCTTTTCTCCTCCCGTCATAAGTGGCAGAGCTTGCAAGGAACCACTGATAGCCGCGTAAGCTAAATGACACCTCCTTTCTCGGTTCCAGCGTAAGAACTTCGGTCCCCGTTTCTTCAGAAGTTTTTGACTCGTGGTCTTCCGATTGTCTGTAAAGTCCATTTCCTGTGACATCCGACCTTTGGGTCAAAGAACTGATCGACTACTACCTTGCTTACGCTACCCTGGTTGGTTGGTTTGTTGGTTTATTTGGGAAATATAATTCGATTTGTATACAAACAAAATACATCTAAATACTTAAGAGCTAAATTAAATGTATTCACCCGTCTGATAAAGGAAAGCAAATCGGTCAATTTTAGTTCCAGTTGCTCTTCAGGAGTCAGATAGAAGTCTCCTAAGAGCCTTGTTCTGAGACCTTTCAGAGCCGGGCATCTGCATATGAAATGCCTAGCCGTTTCTGGTTCTAGTCCACAATTCTTGCAAGTTGGGTCTGCAATGATTCCCATCTTGCTGAGGTGGTAGTTCAAACTGTTGTGACCCGTTAAGATCCCAACTAGTTTCCTCAATTCTCTCCTGTTTAGGCTCAACAGAAATTTCGTATTCCCGTCATTACACCCTGTCAAAAATTCTTTCGATTGCCTACAGGTTAAGAGCGTATCCCATCTCTCCTGGTGCCACCGATTCGTTCTTGCTTTCACTAAGGATTTCATCAGACCTGAATATCTACTGACAGCAGGTTCTGGTCCAATGAAGTTGGAATTACTTCCCTCTCTGGCCAAATGGTCAGCCTTACCGTTCCCTTGCACTCCTGAGTGTCCTGGTACCCATGTCAATGTGACTTTATTGTCTTTTGACAGAGTTTCCAGGGTCTTGAAGCACTGTAGAACTAACTTCGACGAAATCTTGACCGATGACAGTGCCTCGATAGACGATTCACTGTCTGAACAGATCAAAATTCTCTTATTTCTTATGCAATCTTGTTGCATCATATCTGAACTTTCACAGATGGCGACTCTCTGACTGAAAAACGGTGGTATATGAACCCAGAGCCATGGATATATTATAATCCAAGTCAACTGAGTGTACACCTGTACCCGTTCCTTCATCTGTCTTTGATCCATCTGTGTAAATCACGACATCCGCTTCCACTGGAGGCGTTCCTGATTCCCATTCGGATCTCTTAGGTAGGTATGTTTCAAAACTTCTTTCGAAGCAGAAACGCGCTAGCATAGAGTCTTCTGGCATATCAACTTAGCTAAACTCCTCTCTGAGTTGCGCGAGAATGTTTCTACCCTGACTAGTTATATTATTGCCACTGTCAAAACATCAAATGTCTAACAATCTTCATTGATTTTTATCACTCAGGACCTTTAGTTATGGAAGATGACGACAAACTACTAATCATGTCGATGTAGCCTAAATGCACAATTACATTATTGACGATAATTACAATAACAGTACTCTTGCGCCACTGTAAAAATGAAAGCCTTTTATACAAAAAAAAATTGTAAACAATACAACCCCTCGAGTACTTTTTTTTCATTTATGAAAGGCGCTATTGTTTTCTTACATAAATTCGCTATTTTCGACAAGAAGTTTTTCACTAACAAAAAAGCTTAAGATATTTTATATACTAAACAATAAAATCACATTCTCCCGACACGTCGAGTGTAACAGGAAACGAACAATATATCCACAACAATAATATTTTTAAATTCATGGAAAAAGATTTTTGCAAAAATAAATTCAAGAATCGCAGCATTTGCGAAATGGTTTTTTAAATTGAATGAAGAAGTAGAACTTTAGTTGTAGTTGCTACTCTTTCGTTCGAGAAAAACTGTATTCCCAATGTGTTTATGACATTTTCCATTATTCTGTTTTTTTGAATTAGATTCGGCGAATGAGTTTAGATTTCACAAAGAATGTTATGAACGAACATAATGAAGGCAAAAACAGAATTTTCTTTAGACAGTTTATGGGAGCAGGTAATTTATGATGAGAAAGTTACGTCACACCCGTACAGCGAAAGAAAGAAAGTCGTTTTTAGGCTTTTGATTTATTTATTCATCATCATCATCAGTCCTATCCGAGTATTCTTTTTACGCAGGACAAATAGTTTTGTAGCGAAGATTCATTTAAAATTCTTGATCCATTTTTCATCTTAGAAGAGATTCAATAAAACTTGGGAAACATCTTTGCGATCACCCCTTCCCCTCAGAAAGAATTGTAGTCGCACACTGCTAACTGACATACCCACAACCCCAGGCAACGCCAGGCTCAACTCGCGTATTGATGCAGACCACCTTTCGCCTACCTTTCGCTTAAGTCACTTGCGCCTGTGGAGCGGAGTGCCAAATTAAATTTAATGAAAAAAGAGACAGAGCTATCAATCTCCAACAAAAACATATGCAAGGGACCCGTACGTATCAGAATAGATGTGGCAAACAGAGTTGATGTTACGAAAAGACACGAACGTATTTAAGTAAATATTGCCTTTACTCCTAAGTGTATGAAATTACGTCCACATTAAATTGTATTGGAAATTGAAAAACCCGTCCGAAGAAACGGCGTAGGGAAAGCCTTCCGAAAGTACAAAATTGACCCCCAAACAGACACAAAAATGTTCATCTCAATTTTATCTACATTTTTTTGTCTAGGGCCGACCTTAGGACCTAAATAGGGTCCTCAGTAGAGGCCTAGGACAAATATGTACATAGACAAAAATATTTCCCTCCATTTTCTCTACAACATAGTGAAAAACTATTTTTTTGTCCAGGGCAGACCTTATGACCGACCTAGGGCCATAAGGAAACGCCTCGGACACATAATTCCATAAACAAAAATGTTATGCAACATAGCAAAAAAGCATTTTTTTAAACGGCCCTAGCTCGGCGGCCCTCGGGCATGGCTAACAATTTATGGAAGAAACTTTTTTAAATTTGAGTCTTTGGACTTAGCACTAAAACCGAGTCTATGCTAGGGCCATACGTTTTTTTTTTGTAGATAACTCGAGTAAATATTTTCCAATTTTCGTAATTTTTTTTTGTTTGAAATATCTGGGCATGACCGACAATTTATAGAAGAAACTTTTTTGAATTTGGGTCCTTGGACATAGGTAGGGCACTAAAAACGATTCTACGCTAGGGCCATACGTATTTTTTGTACATAACTCGGGTAAATCTATTCCGATTGTCATAAACTTTTTTTTTGTTTGAAAGATCTGGGCATGGAAGAGCAGAACTTTTTTAGATTTTGAGCCCTTGGACTTAGCTAAGGCACTAAAAACGAGTCTCTGCTAGGGCCCTACATTTTTTTTGTACACAACTCGAGTATAAATCTCTTCCGATTTTCAAAAAAAAAATTTAATCGAAAGGTCTAGGAATGTCTCACATTTTATAGAAAAAGGGTTTTTGATAAGATGCCCTTGGACTCAGTCAGGAACCTGAAACTAGGCCCAACGTGTTTTTGTTTACATAAATCGGGCAAATCGTAACCGACTTTGTTGATTCTTTTTCTATTTGAGAAGTAACCGTGTACTGAATTATATTCATAAACAGATTTGGGCCTGTGCTTGGGGCTCGCGTGGGCCTCTGATCGGTCACAAGGTCGGCCCTAACCAAAAAAACAGTTTTTTGCAGAGCAGATTGAGTGTCAGAGGCATTTTCTTATGGCCCTAGTTCAATCCCTTAACAAAAAAATGGTTTTCTGCTATGTTGTAGAGAAAGTTGAGGCGAACATTTTCGTCTATTTGGAGATCAATTTTGTGATTTCATGAGGGTTCTTTTACACCGTTTCTTCGGACGGGTTTTTCAATATTGCCCTATCGGCAATTTCCAATACAACTTAATGTGGACGTAGATTTATCAGTTTGGGCCGGTCCATTACTGGTCCTTGAAACACAGATATGATGATCCTTTGTTTCGTAACCCGTTCATCATGTAAATCTCGAAAACCTTCCAGTCCCTACCAGGAACCTGTCTAGAGCGGCAGGTCCCATTTTGGAGACATTTTCGGGTTGCACTACATGACTTCCTAGTGTCCTGAACCTTAGTGAGGAGAATTTCGGGCATTCGCATATGACGTGAACGCTCGTCTCCTCACTTAGGCCACTTAGGTCATTAGAGATTCCCATTTTTGCCAGGTGCTTGCATAGTCCGCAGTGCCCGGTGATCGTACCCACCACCCTCTTGATGCGTGTCCTGTCCATATTTAGTAGTTCTTTGGCCCACTTCCCATCGGGCACCGGGAAGAAACGCTTTGTGTGCATTCCTCCTTCATAAGTGTTCCAATGGTTAGCGAATTCCGACCTCACCCAACTCTTTATTTCTTTTACGCATGCCGAGTGTGGGATGGGTATGAGAGGTTCTGGTTCGCAACCCAATGTAGCCGAGCCTGTCCTCGCCAGCTCATCCGCCTTTTCGTTGCCCTCCACGCCAGAGTGTCCGGGAACCCAGACCAGCGTCACCTGATTTCTCAGTCCCATCCGGTTCAAGGTTTCCTTTAACTCTTTTACTAGCTTGGATGTAACGACAGGCGAGATGAACGCTTTGATCATTGCCTCGCTATCAGAACAGACTGTGACCTTTTTCCCACATGCCTCTGGTGGGATTGCTTCCCGCGCTCCCATCAGTGCCGCGAAAATCTCAGCCTGAAAGACGTAGGCATACCCACCTAGGTGGTACCACCTTTCCGCCAACGGTTCCGGGGAGAATACTCCGGCTCCCGTACCTTCTGAAGTTTTAGAGCCATCAGTGAAACTCACAATTACTTCATCTGATAGGCAGCTTGGCCAACCTTCCAGCCATTCAGACCTGTCGGGTATGACAGTCTCAAAACGCCTTACGAAGTCCGTCTCCGGTTTCATTCGGTCCCTAGGCATCTCAAAGACCTCGTTAGTGATAGCCTTCTTGATTTTCCCATGGCCCGAAGTGAAATTCGGAGTCCAGAGATCGTTCTGAGACAGTCTATCCGCCGTAGCAAAAGCTTTCGCCTTCAATGCCACGTGGACCGGTGGCAGGTTAATTAATGTCTCCATAGCCGCCGTGGTTGTCGATTTCATAGCTCCGGTAATACAAATGCATACCAGCCTTTGAATCTCGTTCATCTCTTTCCTCGCACTCCTAATGTCGAGCCTCGGCCACCACACAACGCAGCCGTGACTCATCATAGGTCTTATGACAGCTTCATACATCCACCGTATAGCCTTGGACGGCAGGCCCCAGTTTCTTCCAAATGAGTTCCTGCATATCCAGAAGGCTACTAGAGCCTTCTGTGCCTTGTCCTTGACGTGCTCGATCCAGTTCAACTTACGATCGAGAATAACTCCCAGGTATTTCACCCACGCTCCAGGAACGATATCTTTATTGAACAGCCTCAATTTCCCCACCCGTTCGTGACCAGACGTCCTTCTACTAAAAAGGACAATGTCAGTCTTGTCCGGATTTACCCTGAGGCCGTTGTTTCGACACCATTCCTCCACTATCTTCAGCGAGTACCTCATTCTGTCGCCCAATGTGCTCTCAAACTTACCTCTGATCAAAATTGTCAGATCGTCCGAGTACCCTTGAGCGAAAATTCCTTCGTCGTTCAGCCTCCTAATTAGGGAGTCCACGACCATGCACCACAGCAGTGGGGATAGTATTCCCCCCTGAGGGCAGCCTCTAGATGCCCAGAAACTTACCTTGTGGCCACATACCGTTGCCTCAACTGCCCTGTTTCTGAGCATACTAGTGATCTACCTCGTTACTAACGGTGCTACTCCTCTACTCTCTAGGGCCTGGCGAGTGATCTCAAAATTGGTGTTGTCAAAAGCGCCTTGAATATCCATAAAGCATCCAAGTGCAATTTCCCCACCTCCAAAAGATCTCTCTACCTTGGCCACCAGATTGTGAAGAGCAGAATCGGTAGATTTCCCTACCTGGTTAATGTGGACGTACTTTCAAACACTTAAGAGTTAAGGCAATATTTACTTAAATACGTTCGAGTCTTTTCGTAATATCAACTCTGTTTGCCACATCTATTCTGATACGTACGGGTCCCTTGCATATGTTTACCCCTATTTTCAACAGATCATAACTCAGTTTGGATGAACTTTAAACTCAGCAAGAACTTATTTTGCCGGAAAGTACGTGAAATTACCTTTCTAATGACACCCCACACGCCCTTGTACGTTTCGTGTACCCGGAGAAATTTTTGTCAGAAAAGTGCATGTTTTCGGTTTTCGAACACCTCCCACTAGTCACACAAGCATCGATGAATTTTTTGAAAATTTTTTTTGGATTCTAGGGACCAATACCTATCTAGGCACATGTAAAAAAATTCGCTGGAAGACGCGTCCGATTTTGGCAGACGGGTTTTCAAAAAAATCCCTCAAATGAAGAAAGTATTGGAGAGAATATTTACGACACCATCGTATGTCCCAAATTCTCTCTTATGAGGGTTCGCCCAAAATCCTCTCTCCTGAGGCCCAGGACTATGAGAGGTTATGATCAAGCCTAAGGACGTATAGGATGATTATTTTCGTAATGGACAGGTTCCTAGCAGAGACGGAAGGTTCGGAGGATTAACATGTTTAACAAAGGATCTGTGTTTCGGACTCCATCGGAATTTGCATTAATCTACTAAGTGTAGGCAGAAATGACAAATTATCATTTTGTCTACATGGTAATTCATGTATTCAATTCTCTTTCTGGAAAAGAATAATTTGCAAGTTGGTGAAGATGTTAGACATAGTGGTGAATGCATACATTTCGAAAGATTCTAAGGATTAGAAGTAAGGAATGGATATGTAGCTTTGCGAAATGTAGAACGTGACAAATTTACAGACATCCAATTTGAAACATTTTTCAAGTCTATTTTAATTGCACTGTACAGAATGTAATAAATCAGAGAAAATGATTTTCTAATTGTTTTTTCTCCTTAATTATGTGTACAACAGCGGACACCATTTACAAAATCGAAGAAACCATGACCATATCTTAAGCCATGTCCACAATCGTTTTGTGTGAAGTGTCTGATTTCTTAGACCCCTCCCCCTAAACGCAGACGTCGTTTATGAACGCTCACTTAGACGTAAATTAACCAACCCCACGTCCGTCGCATCGTCGTTTAAGGCCTCAGCGAGAGTACCTAAAATATACTCCTTAAAAGATAAAGCTCTACAAATATTGTCGATTAACAAACATTCTCCAAAGCTCAGCAAATCGTATTGTGATTTGTTTTATTGAAAAACTAATTTCAAAGTTATTCGTCTCTTTATTTCACTATTATTGTCACATCAACGTAACAACTGCTGATGTTGTGGTACGTCCACTTTATTTTAACACTACGAGTACATTAAATTTTTGGAATAAAACGACGCCGGAAATGTGTAGTCTTGTTTCCGTTAAACTGAAATGAAGATTTATCAATTTCTTTCACAGAAATCGTTTCGGAAAAAAAAGAACAAATTTAATATAAAATTTCTCTTTCATCGAATTTCTCATGAATAAATTATCAATTTTTTGAAGGAATCGAATCGAAGTTATATAAGTTTTCCAATTATGTGTCTGTTTTTCTTATTATTGAAAGCGAAACAATTAACGTCAGCGCTTTGAAAGGCATTTCGTTCCTATTGTATTATTTATGACTGAATGTGCCATTTCAGACAGTTTTTTTTTGGGATAATTTCTAATTTCGGCTGATTATGATGAATATTCACTGAACGAAATCTCGTGTTTGCCAGAATAATGTATAGAAGTAAGTAGTAGGGTGTAGTAAGCTCTTGTAGGCAGATCCGAAAAAAAAGTTTTTCTCAAGTCAATTCCCTATATTGTTTTGCCTAAAAAACGCCAAAATTTTTTTTTTTTTAATTTTTTGAAAGAAAATTGTCGGTGTGAAAAATCAAAAACTTCATTTTTGTACTTTAGTGAGTCCGTCGTCAGCGTCACCTATTGTGTCCAATGCTTTTATTTTTACCGTAAAGGCCGTAGGTAAAGGGAGTAGCTTTCCAACGTTATCTCACACGATGCATTTGATGGAGTATAAGGGGCCATTCATAAATGACGTCCGGCCGTTAGGGGGGCGGGGGAGAGGGGGTATAGGGAAACCGGACGAATTTGGACGGTGGGGGAGGGGGGTTATGAGAAGCGTGACATCCGGTTGAGAATTTGTGATTTTGTCAAATATCTGTCAAAAATAGACCTGTGCGCCGGTCCACTTTTTTCGGAGGCGGCGCTTAACATTTTTTAAGCCGTCTGCGCGACGGCGGCTTACATCGGCTGAGGATTTTTACCGTCGGCTGACTTCGGTGCGCGTCAAATTTTTTATCGGCGGCAGCGGCTCATTTCGGCGCAAAAATCGGCGCCAGTAAATTTTCTGATTACAAAGATTGCAAATTATAGTGTTTAAATTTGTATACGTAGTCCGGTGCGAGTGGTCCTTTCGCTCATATTAATTTAGGGATAAAAGCGATTGGATAGCTGATTATTGTAGAGGGGTTGAAGACAAAGTTATTTCACTATGTTGGCATGCTGAGAGCGGCCGAGATTGGTCAGATGAGCTGCCGTTGTCTAAAACTTCTTTTGGCTCTATAAAATCCAATTTTACTTCTTCAATTTCGTCGAAAAACGGGGGGGCTAGGGCTAGTCGATCCGTACGTATCAGAATAGACATTGGGAAAGAATAACTGTTGCAAACAATTATTAACATAAAGAGAATAATAACATAAATAGAATATTAAGGAACGACATACATTTTTATTAGATCAAAGTCATTGGAAATCGCCGATATGGCAATTTGGAGAAACCCTCCCGAAGTGCCGCACCGACCTATGGACCTAAGGAGAGGCCCTGGACTTTCATGGGAAATAATGTTACCATCAATCTTTTGTACAGCATAGCAAAAAGAAATTCTTTTGGCTTAGAGCCGACCTTAGGACCAACCTGGACTCCTGAGGAGAGGCCTTGGCCCTTCCTTTTTCTTTAATACTCATGAGCCTTCGACTACCTCTACATCATAAAAAAAATTAAAGGTATTTTAACCTAAAATTCATGGAAAATCAGCAATTATCGTATACGGTCGATTAGCACGAGTTATGCCCACTCTATGGACGCTCCATCCCTGGTTCAGGATAAGCGATTTTCGTCAACTTTTTTGTATGTGATTCTTGAAGTCCATATCTTTCATTCAAAGCAAATTTCGTTCGGAAATCGCGAGGATATGAGCTAAAAAGTTTCAACGACCTTCAAAAAACCACGTTTTTTACTACTTTTTAGATCGGAACTTCCAAAGTTCTTTATCGATTTTACACATTTTTAATCCCAACACTCCTACTGCGACTGACTACCTTTCAGGGAAAAAAGTATTTTGAAAATCCGTCAAGATTTACTCGAGTTATCGTGGACGGATAGACAATTTTTTTTTGCAGATTCGGCATCTGAGGACCATGATCGAAACTCCCCCCCCCCCCTACTTCTTCACTTCAAATCGACAGGTTACAAACGTCGGGGTAAACGAATACGCCCTGTTACTTAGTGTGGGTCTAAAAATATCATGAATTCTGAAATGCGTATAAAAAAATGTGTATGTACGTGGAGCAGTTATTCAAGGTAAGAGCCATCAATGCAAAAGTAGGCAAAACTTCAACTTGTTGGCTGCAATTCCATCGGGAAAATTGCAAAGAATTCTTTGAGCCTTTGTTGATATGAGAAAAATATGAAAAATAGCTATGCCTTTTGGTATAAAAGCGACGGCTGGCGGCGGCGGAACGTTTTTTTTTATTCGGCGGCTGCGCGATCGGTTAGCCGGTGGTGATGGGATTTTTTCAAAATTTTTCGGCCGCGATCGGCGCGGTTGGCGCAGGCGCACGGGTCTAGTCAAGAATTTATAACTGGGAGCATGCCCGAGGTTGTTTGTCTGGAGAGAAACGCAGACTTAGCCAAAAATTTTCCTGTAGTTTGTTAGAAGAAAAATGTACATAAAAATTTATGAACTCAAATTTTTATTGGGGGGAAGGAAGGGGGGGGGAATGAACTCATACGTCATTATTTTTTTACTGTAAAACCGGACGAATTCGGACCAGGGGGTAGCGGGGGGTCGGAAAATTGTCAAAATAACCGGACGTTATTTATGAATGGCCCCAACTGAGTTTCATACAAATTTTTTTCGATTTCGAATTTTTCGTCCATGTGGAAAATCAATTGAAAGAAACTCATCTCGAAAGGGTCTCTTACTTTAATTTTCGAACAAAATGGTCTTTCCGCCAACTCATTTTTCTCTCACTTTTTCTAAAAAAAATATTATATATGATTCTCAACCTTAGATTCTATTTTGATACCCACGCAAAGCCTATTTTCGTGAAACAATTTTACGAATTATACGAAAAATTCACGAAATTAATGAAAAAATCGGGAAATTCATGGAGAGCCTAGTTTTGATAAAAACTTTCATGAATTCCTCAAAAATTCACGGTTTTTTGTGAATTTCGTGAATTGGTGAAATTCTTTCACGAAAATAGGCTCTGTAACCAATTTGAATTTCGTGAATTTTTTATGTACAGTTGCAGAAAGGTGAAAACCGGCACATTAAGCTAAAATTATGCTTGATGTGCTGGTTTACATTTTTCTGTCTCTGTAATTCGTGCATAATATAAAATTTTTCATGATTAGACCCGTACGAAGAACAAAGTTCTTCGAAAAGGGGTCTTATGAGTTTACCACAACGTTTGTAACCAATTTCGACCCGGGAGTAGGGGGAGCATCGATCATGGTCCTTAGATGACGAGTCACCAATAAAAAAATGTCCGTCCGTCCCCCAATGAAACAAATTCTTCCGATTTGAAAAATCGGACATCTTTTGGAAAAGCTTAGGCAAAAGAACAAAAGAAGCTTTGTTAAAGCTTTTCCGAAAGAAGTCCGATTTTGAAATTGGAAGAAATAGGGTCCGTCTGTCAACACGATAACTAGAGTAAAACTCAATCGATCGAGTCCTTGGAGCTAGCTAGGGCACTAAAACCGAGTCTATGCTAGGGCCATACGTGTTTTTTGTAAATAACTCGAGTAAATCTTTTCCAATTGTCATAATTGTTTTTTAGTCGACAGGTCTATGAAGGCCCAACAATTAGTAGAAGAAACTTTTAGGCCCTAGGATATAGCTAGGGCACTAAAAACGAGTTCTGCTAGCGCTCAACATGTTTTTTACAAAACACGAGTAAATTTTTTCCGATTTTCATAATTTGTTTTTGTTTGAAAGATCTGGGCATGGTAGACAATTTGTAGAAAGAAAGTTTTTGAATTTGAGTCCTTGGACTTAGCACTAAAAATGAGCCTTTCCTTGGGCCCTACAATTTCTTTGAACATAAGTCGAGTAAATCTTTTCCAATTTAAAAAAAAAAAATTGTTTTAATCGAAATGTCTAGGAATGTCTCACATTTTATGGAATAAAATTTTTTGATTAGAGGCTCTTGGACTCAGGCAGGTCCTTAAAACTGAGTTTCCCTAGTTTACATAAATCGTGTAAATCCTAACCGATTTTGTTGATTCTTTTTCTATTTGAGAGGTAACCGAGTACCGAATTATATTCAAAAACAAATTTGGGCCCTGTGCCTGTGCTAAGGGTTCAAGTTTGGCTTAGGTCGGTTGGCCCTGACCAAAAAAATGTTTTTTGCTATGATGCAGAGCAAATTGAGGGAAACATTTTTTTCTACGGCATTATGTGTCGGTGGCCCCTACTTAGGGCCCTAGGTCGGAACTAATGTCGGCCCTACCCCAAAAAATGGTTTTTTGCTATGTTGTTGTAGAGAAAATTGAGGAGAACATTTTTCTCTTTTTTGGGGTCAATTTTGTGCTTTCGGAAAGGTTTTTTACATCGTTTCTTCGGACGGAATTTTCAATATTGCCCTATCGGCAATTTCCAATACGACTTAATGTGGACGTAAGGAAATATTTGCTAAAATACGTTCGAGTCTTTTCGTAACATCAACTCTGTTTGCCGCATCTATTCTGATAGGTACGGGTTCCTTCATATGTTTTTAGTGAATTTTTCGTGAAATTCATGAAATGGTTTCACGAAAATTGGCTGTATATTCAATGTTACTGTCTTTTTGTAACTGTAAGGAACATGAAGTTGAAAAAATATAAATAGAGACGCTTACGCTCACTTCTTTTGTTTCGTGCGTTTCGCTTTTTTAATTCATTTCAACACGTTTGAATTGCATTTAACGTGAAAGCAGCTAACAAACAAAATCTATGAATAAGAAGAAACTTACCAAGTGGAAATAGTGTCTTTATTTATTATGCACATACAGGAAGTCCCACCCCCGCATTCGTGGTGGGAGAGGGAAAGCACGCATAATTAATACCTCAATTTGTGTTGTCATAAAGTTTTTAATGCTCTAGAAGCCGAGTAACACGTGTCAAAAAGTGTAAAAAAGATTCGTTAACTCTTCGGACCGTGTAAATTTTCCGCCTAGGAAACAATCGGGCCGGGGAAGGGGAAGGTGTTCATCGCGTCTAAAAATCTCCGGGACTTAAAAAGCGCCAAATTTTCCTCAAAGATTTCATTGTTAGGCCTTGAAGGCTGCTTTTGAAGATTTGACTTTGGTTCCTGTCTTGAGCAAATCTTTACTTCATCTTAATATGGGAAAGTATACATGACGACATCAATATCTTTTGAATGAATGAATTTTGATACATTTTCCATTGAAATTGAAAGCTCTTTCTATGGTGTAAACTGTTTGGTGAGACACTTCTAATCGAGGGGCTATCCACTTTATTTTTTGGTACAGGGTGATGGAATTGAAATGGAATTTTTGGAATTAAAATGAAATTTCTGGAATTATTAGTATTTTTGGAATTTTAGTGGAATTTTTGGAATTTCTGAACTCCGGAATTTCGATAAAATTTTGGAATTTCGATTGATTTTCTGTGGAATTTTCGGAATTTCTGTGGAATTTTTGGAATTCCTGTGGAATTTTTGGAATTTCTGTGGAATTTTAGAAATTTCTGTGGAATTTTTGGAGCGTCTGAATATTGGAAATCTTGTGGAATTTTTGAAATTTCGATGGAATTTTTGGAATTTCGATGGAAATTTCGGAATTTAGATGGAATTGGAATTTTTTGTACAAATTTTTGACCAGTGGATAACCCCTCACTTCTAATGGTTTAAAAAACAGTATACGAAAAAATTGTGAGCACGAAAACCGAAAAACATCATTCTGCCTCCATTTTTCAAATTTGCAGCCTCGCCAGCGCCATTAATGTTGAAAACTCTTTCTTTTCGTAAAGAAAATTTTATTATCGTATTTCAACACTTGGAATTGGAAAAGGCAGGTCAAGGCAAGGGTAAGAAATTTAGGTCGATGGTTAAGGACATAAGCATTTTAGATAAAGACAGCGGGTTAATTACAGATGAAGATAAATTTTTTAAGACTTGGCGGGACTATTTTCAGGATTTATTTACATCTGTCAATCAGGTAAGGGTGAATGATACGGAGGTAGTTCATACTTCGGGTGTGGAGGAAGAAATTACACTGGAAGAGGCGTCCAAAAAGGTTAGCAGATTAAGGGCAGGAAAATCCGCAGGGGTGGATGAAATTAGGACGGAATTTATTAAGTATAGCGGATCAGGTGGGATCCAATGGCTTTGTAGAATTTTGAACTTGGCCATGAATTCTTCTACAGTACCTGCTGACTGGACCTTCGGTGCTATTGCCCCGATTCATAAGAAGGGCAACCGTAAGGTTTGCAGTAACTACAGGGGGATATCGCTACTTAGCGTGGTAGGTAAGGTGTACGCGAGTTTACTTGTTGGCCGGGTTAGGAACATAGTGGAAAGTGTACTAGATGAGATTCTATCCATGCGGATGACTTGATTCTGTTAGCAGATAATACCATGGATTTACTGGGTGGGCTTGACGGCCTGAATGCTGCATGTAAGGAGTACGGTATGAAGATTAGTTTAGGGAAAACTAAGGTTATGCATGTCGGCAAATCTCGGAAGGGAATAACTTGCAATTTAAAATTGGGAGGAGCTGGAGCAGGTTTCTGAATTCAGGTACTCAGGGGATGACAAGTTAGTTAGGGAATTTGAGGAAAGGAGAAAAATGGGAAACGCGGTGGCCAGTCAGTCACACGTGTTCAACAAAAAGAAATCAAGTAGCGAAACAAGATGAGCTATGAACAGGTCAATTTTCAGGTCGACGATTCTGTACGGTAGTGAGAGTTGGGTTGATTGCGTATATCTCGTGCATGACCTGCAGGTTTCTGATATGAGGTTTCTAAGGACCATAGCGAAAGTTAATCGGAAGGTGCAACGTAGAAGTCGCACAGTGCGTACCTGACATAGTCTCAACCGCACGGCCCCCATGGGCGACAAATTGGGATACGCCCAATTAGAGAGGTGACTCTAACTATGTGCAAATCTCCGTGGCCTAGGTAGGGCCCGAAATGGTCACCCAAATTGAACACGTGAACTGCTTTGACACAGTCCACTATCTACCATAATCCCCGCGTTGCAGCACCACTAGGCACCTCAACCAAGCGCCGGGGCCGGATGCGGCCATATCGCATGGCACACTACACCCGTGGGCTCTCCAGCCCCGCGGTACCGAATTTGCCCTCGATGAGGGCTTTCGCGGTAAGGCTCTTAAGGGCCCATTCACAAATGACGTCACGCTTGCTATAAAAAATTAGTATCCATAAAAAGGTCATAACTCATGCAGTACAGCAAATTTTGTTTATAGGACTCTGGCTACCTCATCAAACAGGATGTGTTTGGGGGGTAGCCGGAGTGCTATAAACAAAATGTCTGACCAGTTTGGAGTTATGAACTTTGTGGATTTTATAGCAAGCGTGACGTCATTTATGAACAGCCCCTTAACCAGACCACTTCGGTAGAAATGTGCAGGTACCGCTGGACCAACTCAGGATGGTGTCGTCACTCACCAGTGGACCAACGGGACGATGCAAGCAAAGTCCGTTGGCGACCCCCTTTGTGGTAAATCGGAAGGTCACATCGGATAATCATATACGGAACGACGACATTAGGGAAAATTTAGGGATTTCGTGAGTAGAAAAGGCGGCAAGGGCCAGTCGTCTTCGCTAGTTCGGGCACTTTCAAAGGATGGGTAAAGGCTATCGAAAAGGATCTTGGATGCACAGGTGTAAGGCGAAGGGCAGACCAAGGAGAAGGTTTATAGATTCAATCAGAGAGTTAGAGGACTTTCTCTGGGCGAACAATCCATCTCCTTGGCGGGCGATAGAAGGGCATGGAGGACGATAGTTCACCATTCTGGGGTTGTGACATAAAGACCTCACACCGAAAGGTACTAATATGGTCTATAAAGTTTGATGGTGATGATGATTCCAACACTACACCCTACTCCACACGATTTATGTGTGTGAGCAATTTTTTACGTATTTTTTTGTATGCATATCGTGTTTATTTTCCTTTGGAGAAGAAAATACAGAAAATCTAAAAAAGAGGTAAATTTAATAACGAATAATCTTCGAAAATAGTTCCTGCTGGAATGGGACATGTGTAAATGGCCGTTTATTGTCTGCAAACAATAAAAAAGTAGTGAACTTACCGGCTTCATACTTGACATAAAAATGTTCATCTAAAATGGACAGGTTTTCCGAAGAAATCTTAGCACACATCGCAGAGATAAACAGCAAATTTTACTTGTATCAATAACTAAACCAACAAAATTCGATATTTGTGCAATTTTTAAGATCAAAATATTTATAATGCCAGAGAGAATCAATCAAATGAAAATGCGATTTTATCGCCATGTGTAAGAATGCAATCGATAGCGTTTGAACAATCAAAAGAAAAGCACATTTTATTCCTTTTTTTAATCTTTTATTTCTTTGCTCTTGCTGTCTTGATGACAAATTGAGCCTTGGATGCAATCTTGATAAGCTTTTTTCCTATTTCTTTTGTGCAAATATAAATAAATGTGCTTTACGTTATGAGAGACTACCAGCAGATTATGTGCTATAGACGTCGCTATAAAATAGAAATAAATCAATAATCAATCAAGGAAAAACTATTATTCTTCCATGAAAATCGAATAATAGAATATAAATGGAATGGACCCATCAGACTCTCCATATATTTTTTTTTTTGTTAAAATAAAACTTTTATAATGAAAATACGCTGTAAGTGAAAATATTTTGCTATCGTAGCGATTTATTTTCCAACGTACAGTTCACAATCTTTTGTGTCACTTTCCTTGTGTAAGGGGATTATTAGATCTATTTACTTAATGCGCTACAACATAAACGAACGAATAGGAAAATATTTGTTCGACGTTCACACTAAAGTAATGTTTATGCGATATTTATATTGCGAAAAATAGTCGAATGCAAAATGTTTCCGATATTGTGTGAAGAAAATTCAAGTTACGCCTAGCGACACCAATCCTCTTAACGACTAACGTGGTTATTGACGGACAATGTCATTTCACATCGTTCCGAAAAGGTCTCAGGCTCATTTTCATCGGTCGTTAAAGTCGTTATATGTCGATCATAAAAATGATGAAAATTTATTACCATTTCGAATTGATTTTGGAACCTTTTTTTACGAATGACCGTTTTACATTTTTTATGAATGTACCGTCCAATGCAAAATGCTGCTGACTTGTGATATACTCACGAATTTCACAGAACATTATAATTTAACACCATGCGAGAAGCGATTTCATTTAGAAAAACAAAATAGGGAAATTCAAGCACAATGCCGAATTTGTGACGTTTTATTTTCACTTTCACGCGGTTAATATGACGTCTGTCAATTGCGGTAGAAATTGTCAAAATAGGCCAGTCTGAGTAAAAATACTACACACAAGATTTTTCGTAGTGTAATGAATTTTCATATACCAAGCTCTCAAAAAGTCTTTGGACATAGAACAATAGAAGCTTTAAAAAGAACAACAGAAGCTTTTAAGAGCTTACACTACATACTTAAGACCCATCTGGCGGAAGTTTTTCAACTAATGAAAGTTTGTATGGGAAATGTGACACTTTTATGTAATGTTTTTTTTTAAAGTCCTGAATACAAATCAATGATTTTGTAATCATTACATACTTTACTTATTTCTAAAGAAAATTGCGGAAACACTTTTCATAAAAACGTTCTCATTTGCTAGAAATGTGAATTCCAATATTTCACTGCAACAGTCAGTTTTTTCAGCTTTTCTACTTAATAAACACTTCGAAATGCATAATTTTTTCGACCAATGTGTTTGCTCACTTAATCTTTAACTAAGTAGTCAATTTAAATGACAGAAAACATTTTCTACGACTCAGAAATTGATAAAAAAATTTTGAGTTGATGATCCCAAATAAAAATGGCTGAAATCTTTATTGTGATTTGACGTTTACAAACATTTGCAAATGTATCAACTCAAAAAGTTTTTATCTATTTCTAAATCGCAGGAAATTTTTCTGTGTTTTAAATGGATTCTCAGTTAAAGAATAAGTGAGCAAACACATTGGTCGAAAAAATGCTGCATTTCGAAGTGTTTATTAACTAGAAAAGCTGAAAAAACTGACTTTTGGAGTGAAATATTGGAATTCTCATTTCTAGCAAATGAGAATGTTTTTTTTCAAAAGTGTTTCCGCAATTTTCTTTAGAAATAGGTAAAGTATGCAATGATTACATAAGAATTGGTTTGCATTCAAGACTTAAAGGGAAAAACGTTACTCAAAAATGTCACTTTTCCCATACAAATTTTCATTAGTTTAGTACGTAGTGTAAACTCTTAAGCTTTTATTATTCTATGTACAGGACTTTTTGAGAGCTTGGTATTTGTTACATCACTAGTGCTGTAATGCAAATAATAAAATTACTTCGTTACAAAAATATTTTCTGTAGTTTTTTTAGTGCAGTAACTAGCAAAATTCCATTAAAGCACTCATTTCATCGCACTTAGGATCATTCACAAAGTCCGCACGCTACTAATAGGGAGTGGACAGGGGGTTTGGCAAATGTATGAAAAAAGGCGTACGAGAGGGAAGGGGTCGTCAAAAAACTGAGTTTTTAGTGTGCGCACTTTGTGAATGACTCCTTAATTACAAACAGTACATTACTGTACTGGTAGCACATCCCAAGCATTAATGTGGGAACAGGTGTCTTTAGTCGGACAAGTCAATTTATTATTTTCTATTACTCTCCTCATATCTTCTTGTCCTTTACAAATTTTGATTTTGATACGAGAGAGAAAAGACAGTTGTTTCCAAGCATTAAACCTATGAAGAACCACAAGTTGAATTTTTGTATTTTTTTTTTTTTTTTCATTTTCCAATATTTTAATTATTAAATGCTGTTACTAAAATGGAATGTGCGTTTCATTACGATAAGAGAATTGCATGATTAACTCTACATTAATACCTCATGTTTATATCACAAAAGGAGACGTGACGCAAGTCCTCGTCCCATCTTCTTCTTTTGAAATATTGTCACTTTTGATATAAAAAACGCGTCACAAATGCTGGACCCGCAATGGTATAGTTTTTCTGTTCTTTCAGATTTGGACGAAAAAAAATTAAGTTTTTCGTGATGTGTGGAGTACGATTAGACAAATTTTTGGCGTGCGGAATCTGAAAGCGCAGAAAAATTATTACGTTGGGAGGGTCCGGCATTTGTGACGAATTTTTTTAATCGGATTTTTTTAATCCGAAGCTGTAAGCGTCACCCAAATTGATATCAGTTGTTTTGGAAGAAGGGCCGAGGACTTACGTCACGTTTTCCTTTTAAAAAGGGTTTTTGTTGTGATATCAGTAGTTTTTGGAAGAAAAGAGGAAACAAACGGCTAAAAAATTTCCGCGAAAAAAAAATTCCGGCGAAAAACAATTTCCGGCGAAAAAAAATTTCCGGCGAAAAAAATTTTCGGCGAAAAAAAATTTATGGCGAAAAATAATTTCCGGCGAAAAAAATTTCCTTTGCCACGAAAAAAAATATGGAAGTGTGAGTGTGAGTGTGCCAAACAAGGGGCTGTTTATAACTAATTAATGATGTCATGCTTTTTTCGGTGTACTTTATCGCCCCCTTAACGAATTTTTAGCTGAATTCTATCCAAATTTCCACAAACCTTTGCTAGACGATGAACGGCCACTAAGATATGGTTACAGTTGAACCCGCTCGACGAGGGTCATTTGAGTGGTTTTGGGTTTCTTGTAAGTAACTCGATCAAATCTTATATGATTTTCAAAATGTCAAATGTTGTCAAATGTTGTTGGTTAAAGTGAGGTGAGGTGCCAGAAGGTTTTTTTTTACCTAATGACGGTACTTCGTACGGAGTTTTCTATGTTGCCTCTTCGGCAATTTACAGTGCAGCTTAATATATAACGGGAATCCTTGCAACGAGAATCGATTGAACTGGTTTCCTACGGGTCCGCGAAGCTAATGTCTTGAATGTCAATTAAAAATTTTTCTTTTAAATGGAACAAAAACGTGACGTCAAGTTTCATGCAGACTCCCCCTCCACCCTCTGAGTGTGACTACATATGTGCACGACCCCTTACGGAATTAAATTTTAAGATTCATTTTTGGACCCGTACGAAATACGAAGGTCCTATACGTTTACTACAAACAATTTTAATGCAACATGGGGTAGATTGTGGTGGCAGTTGAGGGATGCATTAATTATCGTCTAGAGATGACAAATCAACAATAAAAAAAATGTCCGTCCGTCCGTTTCCACTTTTTTTTCCAAACGACTCAACCGATCACCCTAAACTTTTTTACCTGGAAGACACATGCCTTCCACGATTCAAGTCCGAAGATGAGCAAAATCGATCAAGTGCTTCCGGAGATATGGTCGAGGAAGTGACCAAAAACATGGTTTTTCGAGGGTCGGTGAAGGTTTTTCGCAAATATCTCAGCAAGTATAGCACGGAAATTGCTCATGTTGGTGTTAAATGAAAGGATTTGATGTCAGAAAACTATGAAAAATTTTTTTGCAGGAATCGGGTTAGGGGCCGGGGCACCGGGATCAATGGAAACGACGAAATTGAGTTTCTTGGCCATATATGAAAACAATTTTTCGTGTTTATTTCCTTAACTATGCAAAATGGAGATTCACTGGCAAAGGCAAAGTTGTAGAGAATAAAATTTTAGCGAACGCGTATCTCAGGTTGTTTTGTAAAAATGACCCAATCCTGGGATATGACCACCTCTAGAATTGGGAGGGATGATCCACATCTCTAGAACTATAAGAGGAAGAAAGTTGCTTCCAAAGGCAAAGTTGTTGAGGATAAAATTTTAGAGAACAGGTTTCTCAAGGTTTTGGGTAGAATTGCCCCAATTCTGGGATATGACCACTTCTAGAATTGGGATGGATGATCCGTATCTCTAGAACTATAAGAGGTACAAAATTGCTTCCAAAGGCAAAGGTGTAGAGCATTACATTTTAACGAACACGTGTCTCAGGGTTTTGGGTAAAAATGTCACAATCCTGGGATATGACCACTTCTAGAATTGGGAGGGATAGCCCATATCTCTAGAACTGTAAGAGGTAAAAGGTTGCTTCCAAAGACAAAGTTGTATAGAACAAAATATTAGAGAACATGTGTTTCAGGGTTTTAAGGGAAAATGGCCAAATCCTTGTATATAACCATTTCTAGATTTGAATGGTCTGAGATGTACTTCGGTGGGGCCTTTGACATTATCTTGGGTAATTTCTATGGATCTTTGAAATTCTTATAGTTATAAAAGAACATAAAACGTTAGATTTTTTGCTTATTGCTATATTAAGATACGTTCGAATCTTTTTGCAAGATTTGTTCTACTTGTCACATCTATTCTGTTTGTCAAATCTATTCTGATACGAACGGGTCTTCGGTTATGTTTCTTTTATGAAATGACAATTCAACTAGTGCAGCTAACTAGCTGTATTTTCGTGCATTTTGTTACAAAAGTGTGTATTTTGGATCATAAGGAAATGTTGATGAGGTGGTTCCAGGACGATTGGGAGACCTTTCAAAACTCCACCCCTTCGACGATTTTTTTCTTCAGAAGGGAAGGAGCTAGGAACGATTTGCCACCATGAAGACATGAACCAGTAAATAATTAAATGAATTTTTATAGTGATGAATTGAAATAATTGGAATTAGTGGTTTTTGTTTTAGTTTTTTAGTTTTATTCGCTTATAGCAAAATTGGAACATTAATCTAAACATACACAATGCACTAGGTTCCTCATCCAGAGTGATCGGAATTAATTTTTCCATATTTTTTTTGTTCTGTCCTGAATTTAGGTTTTCATGAGGTGTAGGCATAATAGTTCTCAATCTAGAAGTGTTCCTTCATTGCTCGTCCAGTTTCGATTTACAGAATTCAAGGACTTCATCAGGTCCAGGAATTTTTCACGAACAAAGTTTAGGAAGAAATATAAACGGCATTAATAGCACGAAAGGGCTAAAATTTCCAAGTCCAAGTTGGTCACTCATAGGTAATTGCTTATCGTTCTTATTGGCCGATTAGCGATACCACGGGTTCATTTTCAGTAATGAAAAGTTCCACCGACGATTTTGGTCTATGAACCCAGCTGCGGATGCCCACCAATGGTAAATTCGATAAAAGTCACTAATATCGATCTCCAAAATTAGTTTTGGCTGATACGCTGATGCTGTGGTACATAGTGACAAATAGACATCAGCGCCACTGAATCGCAGCCGCCGTTCAAGTCGGTGCCGAAGTTTTTCGATCAGCCGAGCCGCCGGCCGTTAGGTCTTTCAAGAGTTGGCTTGAGCCGGCTTGAAAACGGCTGAAAATTTTGCTATTTTTGACTTAAAAGAATCAAAACTTTTGTAATTTTGACAGTTTTTTTTCGAATTTCAACTCAAAAATACATTTTTCCAGTCGCCGTTTTAAGCCGGCTTGCGACGATGTTTCAGTAGCTGCGTACAGTTTTCTGCTAGCCACCCTCGACATTTTTCGTTCAGCTCTCATGTCTGTTGATTAATCGACCAGACGACTGAATATTTACTGAACACTTATGTCCTACCCCTACCTAGGAGAGAATAGTATCCTGTCCCTACCTAGAACGTGCGACACTAATAGTTTAGAAATAGCGATAAGCATAACGCTTTTACTAATTGGGGGTAGCATAGTTCTGGCCCATGTAGGCGCGGCGGAGCGATTAACTCAACTCGAGGTACCCATAGTTTTGTCGACATAGGAGGAGAATCATAAGATTGTGCAACGCTTAATTTTAAACTCGTTTCACCGAAAAACCGAGCTTTACTTGAACGAAATACAAGCGAATTCGTGAAAAGAGAGAGAACAAATTTATTTAAATGAATAAATTGTGCTGCCCTGTAAGTTGCCTAATAACACAGCATATTGAACTATCACATGACAATCTTAAATCTAACAATTCGTTGAGGTCATTTTCGTCAAAAATTTATACATTTATAAGCTCATAATCACTATTCGTCACCTGTATATGTGGTTCGTTATTATATGTATCGTCTTTATCAAGATTTCCTCCGACAAACTTATCAGGCGTGACCTATCTAGTTTAAGTTCGTTAAAGAGGTTTAGGACGCTTCTTCCGAATGTTCCTCTACTGCCAAACCATAGTCCACGGACACACCATTTTCGTGTTCCGAATTCGTTGTAATATTTCTCCTCGTAAAATGGGATACATTTGTCGTAAATTTCTGCTTTTCCTTTTGGATCTCCTCGTCTTATAAATAAGAAATGAAAAAGTTACAAAAGCTTCTCTTTCTAACATAAAATTTATAAGATTAAACAGGAAAGACCCTTGCTAACGCCGAACCAATCGTTACAAAATTTTGACTGAAACAAAACACTTTAAAATTTGTATCAACTCTCACAAAAGTGAATCACACATGAAAGGAGCAACTAACTATATTTGTGCAAGACAATAATTTTGAACAAACCAAATAACATAAAATGGAAATCATGATGCATTGTGAAAATTGCAGCCAATGGACTATGAAATTATTTACCAAATGATATTATTGCGTGTACATGTTTCAATTTTGAATTGTCTGCATTAAACTATTAATTATGCAAAGCTGCATGATGTGAAACCATAATATGGAAACATAGTTCATTTATATTATTTACAAATTTTCAATAATATTTCCATTTATCAAAATGTCCCCACATCGACAAGTAATTTGGAATGTTATTTCTATTTGCAGAATTTGAAGAATCAGATCATGACGACCAATCTCTGGGTGGAGCAGGTAATTTATTGTATTAATTAATGTTTTATTGTTGAATTGAATTGTTCTGTGATTTATGGAGTAATGTAATGTTTCAATGAATCCTTACAAGTTATTGAAGTACATAAGAAAAGTCACCCGCCTACCGAGGGCCGTGCAATACAAAGAAAGTCAATGTTATACTTTTCCCACAATTTCTTTGCACCTTTCCAATAAATATTCATAACTTTTTTAACATTGATACATCATTCTCTTCATTAAGGGGCCGTTTATAAATTATGTAACTCAGATTTTGACATTTTTTAGACCCCCTTCCTCCTTGTAACGCTAAAAGAGTCAAATTTGACTCATTTTTGTTCTAACCGTAACGCCTGCCTCCATCCTCTCTCCCCCTGCTAAAACTAATTCCGTTCTAAACCGTTCTAATTCAAGGCGAAGTGGCGAAGTAGTGAAGTATGTAGATAAGGCTAAGATTCTTGGGCTGTGGGTTAATAATTTGCTTACGTGGAACGACCACGTTAGGGAAGTTAGACGGGTAGTATATGGCAGTCTCTGGGGCCTATGGAGTTGTGGAAATTTTTTTCCAGCGTCAAAAAGGATAATGTTAGTTAAGACGTTGTTGCTGCCGCACTTCATTTACTGTGATGCAGTAATGGCAGATATAGATGCCGATTCTTTACATTCGTTACAAGTGGCGTGGAATGCGTGTATTCGGTATGCTTACAAAATGAAGAGAAGGGAAAATGTTGAGTCACAGGAAAGGGCAATTTTGGGCTGTACGTAATAAAACTTTAGAAAATTTAGATTGTGCGTTTTTATGAAAAGTATTTTGGTTAAAAAAAAAGACTAGGTTACTTATTCGATTTGCTACGATTTACGCGTTCTAGACGAAATCCGTCTCTAATCGCTCCGAGGGCTGTGAGGAATGTTTTGGCTAACTCATTCTTGGTTTATGCCACCACAATTTGGAATTCGCTTCCGCTAGCACTTAAAAGGGACGTGTCATCACCTACATTTACGAAGGGCTGTCTCAATCATTTTTCAGGATTGTAAAATAAACATAAAATTCAGATTGACTTCTTACTCTCTTCTTTAGCTCTCTATCTATCTCTCTCTCTCTTTGTTTGTTAGTTATTTAGTATCTTATTTGCTTTTTCCATTCAAACAAACTTCTGCGTATTATCAGCGACAGCGTCACCTCAAGCGATATCTTTAATTTTGGAAGCGGACTTTCGGACTGCGTCACACTTTACCTTTTAAGAGGTTTTTGTTGTGATATAAGTCGTTTTGGAAGTTTTCAGTTGTTGAAAAAATTTCTGTTTTTTGAAAAAAAATTTTCTCAGAAAAAAATTTTTCTTTAAAAAAAATTTTTCTCCGAAAAAAATTTTTCTCCAAAAAAATTTTCTCCGAAAAAATTTTTCTTCATAAAAAATTTTCTCCAAAAAAAATATTATACAAAAAGTTTTTCTCCGAAAATTTTTTTTCTCCAACACCTTCGGCTACCATCGGAACACTTCGTTTCACCTTCGGAATACTTTGTGTCACCTTCGCCTTCCTTCGGAACACTCCGTGTCACCTTCGGCTACCTTCGGAACACTTCATGTCACCTTCGGCTTCCTTCGGAACACTTCGTGTCACGAATTCTTCCCACTGATTCATATAACTTTTTTGAAGAAACCAACTGCCTAGGTATTCTTATACAGAATTTAGCATACACTTTGACAGTTGGCAGCCATTTTCTAATGATGCCAAAAAACTCTCCTGATGAAACTCTATAACTTTCTAGAGGAAACCGTCTCTCTAAGTAGTGTGTGTCATTAGGGGGCTAAAATTCGAAAAGCGAAAAAGCATAAACGAAAATCCAAGATGGCGCCGCTATGACAGCCGACAGCCATTTTCTAATAATACCAAAAAATTCTCCTGATGAAACTCTATAACTGTCTATAACTGTCCGCTACCGCTCCGAGCATGATTTGTGTTGGACTGCAATTTGATATGATATACCACGTACTATAAAAGACTACAAAAATTGCTAAAAGCAATTTTGATAGTACCGTCCGAAGTACAAAGACACTTCACCCAAACTTTCTACATGCCACCAAAGGTTACCCTTACTCAGGGATTCTCACATCGGCGCGTTACAAACGTGTGCGTAAAGGCATGTATGTATATGAGGCAAGCGTGACAGTCTGAACAAACTTGGATCAAATGTTTCCTTTTTTGCGCGACAGGTGGAGGGGGGTCTGGAAGTCATCATTTTTGAGTTTCCTTATTTATGAATGGCACCATAGTACGGGTCTGGAAATCATTTTCTAAATATCAAAGTACCCGATCTAAAATATTCTTAAATTTTCAACACATGAGTACGAACACTTTTGGCAAACCCCCTTCCCCCCTTGCACGCTTCCGTACGCTTTTGCCTAAACCCCCCCTATCCCTTGGTGCGTGCGTACTTTGTGAATGGCCCCTAATTGAGGGAACCATTTTTGTCTATGGAATTATGTTTCCGAGGCATATCCTAATGGCCCTAGGTCTGTCCTAGACAAAAAAACGGTTTTTCACTATGTTGTAGAGAAAATAAAGGGAAATCATTTTGTCTATGTAAGTATTTGTCCAAGGCCTCTCCTGAACACCCTAGGTCGGTCCTAAGGTCAGCCCTAGACAAAAAATGTTTTTTTTTCCTATGTTAAGATGAACATTTTTGTCTATTGGGGGCCAATTTTGTACTTTCGGAAGGCCTTATTTACGCCATTTCTTCGGACGGGTTTTTCAATATGGCCCTCTCAGCAATTTCCAAAACAATTTAATGTGGACGTAATTTCATACACTCAAGAGTTAAGGCAATATTTACTCAAATACGTTCGAGTCTCTTCGTAACAACAACTCTGTTTGCCACATCTATTCTGATACGTACGGGTCCCTTGCATATGTTTCGCTTTGTAGCTTTGTCACTTTATCGGTCACAATTTACCGGAATTAACAGCGCAACATCTGATCCGAGGAACTAAATTAAAACATAACTTCATATTGCCTAAATTCGAATGGGAAGAGAAAACCAAAAGGGCAACTTATATTAGAGACCTAAAATGTTTAACAAGCATCCCTGAATGAAGGAATTGAGTACAAATTAGCTGGATTCCCAAATTTTCACCGACAGTCTTTGCTAGACCTCTCTCTCCCTCCCCCTCCCCTTAGAAGGACGCGTCATTTATGAACGGTCGCTAAGATGTGGTAGCAATGAAGCCTAAGTGTTCAAAAACAATATTTTCGAGTCCCCGAATTCCAACAATATTTTCTGTCACCTTACGGAATTGAATTCTGAGATTCATTTTTCCTTCATGAAATGACCATTCAGCTAAAAGTCTAGTGAGTTCAGCCGTTCATAAAGTATGTCACAATAGAATAAGACGCGCGTGAGGGGCCGTTCATAAATTACGTAACGCAAGAGGGGGGTGAGGCAAGCGTTACGGTTAGAACAAAAATGGGTCTAATTTGACTCTTTTAGCGTAACAGGGGTGTGAAAAATGTCACTTTTTGCGTTACGTAATTTTTGAACGGTCCCTGAATCTTCCATCGGACATTGGACCAGAAGGCAGGAGTTGGTAAACAATTGGTAGTTTATTGCTTGTTGTTCCTATTGGCCCACTAGTGATTAGCGATACGACGCGACGGTTTCCTTTTCAGTGGTGCAGTGCAAGGTCTCATAGAAGATTTTGCATTATTAACCCTGTAGTGAAAGCCTCACCAAAGGTAAATTCGACAAATGTCACTAAAATCAACATCTGCTAGTTGGGGCTGATACACGGTTGCTGTGGTACATTGTGACAAAAAGACATGAGCGCCGTTGAATCGCAGCCGCCGCGCCGGTTAAGCCGCTGCCGAAACTTTTTCGATCAGCTGTTGGGCCTTTCAAAAGTTGTCTTAACCCAGCTTGGAAACGGCTATTTTTGACAGAAAAAAATTAAAAATTTGACATTTTATTTTGAATTTCAACTCAAAAATACGTTTTTCCAGCCGCCGTCTTGAGCAGACGTCTAGCCGCCGTCGGATTGTTCGGCTCTCATGTCTGGTGACGAATCGACGCGACGGTTAAATATTTGTGACTGGACACTTACATCCCATCCCCAACCTGTAGCACGGATTCAGACACATATTCCCCCTTATCACACTATGTCACAACCCCTTCCCCCTTCCGAAGCGTTACGTTGTTTATGAACGGCTTTTTTTAATAATAATTATTATTATTATTAATTACAATGAAGTTACAAGAATACTCAAAGAACGTAGCCGAAAATCACTCATTTCCCGCACCTCCCAGCCTCAAGCCCATAAATAATTCAAGAAAATAATTAAATACAAAAAGTCGCCCAAATACATCAGTTCTTTAGAATATTTCCTAACGCTGTTTTTGGTCCAGTACGGCCCTGGCACCAATAATAACCGATTCGTATGCTTTAATGAACGCTTGTGTTTTAACACTCTTTTTTTTCTTACAGTCATGGTTTGATTATAAATTACGATGGGATCCTAAAGAATATGGAGGTGTTCAAATGCTGCATGTACCATCGGACCACATCTGGCGACCCGACATTGTACTTTATAACAAGTAAGTTTTCATCACAGCGAATATCATTTAATTAAATTTCTATGCAAATCAGGATCAAACAATCTATTTTCTTCGCTGCTTCAAAATAATATTGTACCGTATGTAAATTTCTCGAGTAATTTCTACTTATAAATCCTTTGAAAATAATTGCTTGCACAAAAATACATAAATTAAAATTAACTCAAAAGAAATTATTGCGAATATTCATGATAAGTATTTTAACCCGATTTCTGCTAAAGCTACTTTCGTATTGTATCTACGTTCCTTCATCAAGAAAGCTTCTTTTTAAATCATACAGACAAATCTATTTGAATGAACAGGAAAAACACACAAAAATGCATTCTCCATAAAAGAACTTGAAACTTTATTATGAAAACTTTGTAGGCAAGGATGAACACCAAGTGCTAATTAAATTTAGAAATTTGTCATTTGAAGTGTAAACCTTGCACCAGGGGTGTAATTGAGTTCTCTTTTCTGCAATACCTTCTTACAGTTTTTTTTATTTTCGATGCATTTGTGAAATTTTCGAATTTCTTACGAATTCCTTCAACAGCTAAAGTGAAGCTAGTTGGAGCGTCACAGAAAGCATATCACTGAAAGTAATGAGAACGCTAATGTAAACGCCACATTTGTATACATTCTGACTCGCTTGAAAAAAAATGCGCGTAAAATTCAAACAATGTTGTATTTGTTTACTGAAATAATTGCGTCAACCAATGAGAGATAAGAGTTCTTCGATAAATAAATTCAACGATTCGATAAAAATAAACTTAACGAAAGATTCTTGTCTCTTATTGACTGACGCAATTATTTATCGCGAAAATAATTGTCGCAGAAGTGGAATTTTTCAGTCAACCCACATAATGTTCAATTAAAACAAAGTGTATCTATTCACGAGTGAAAAACGCTTTTCAGATGAAACTTCTCAAAAGTATCAAGGAGAGGTGGGAGAGAGAATGAGATCTCTTTTCAACCAAATGAGTCTAAAAGTTCTCAATGAGGGCAACTTTTTCATTGAAACGTCTCATTCACATCTCACTGAGACGTATCATCTCAAAAACTTTTTTCACTCGGGTCTCTTTCACATACTACACTTAAAATTACGATGCAGTTGCAAAATATCCACCGGCAAAATATCCCCCTACAAAATATCCCCCGACAAAATATCCTCCGACAAAATATCCCCCGACAAAATTTCCCCCGACAAAATATCTCCCGACAAAATATCTCCCGACAAAATATCCCCCGACAAAATTTCCCCCGACAAAATATCTCCCGACAAAATATCCCCCGACAAAATATCCCTCGACAAAATATCCCCCGACAAAATATCCCCCGACAAAATATCCCCCGACAAAATATCCCCCAACGAAATATCCCTTTACAAAATATCCTCGCACAGAATTTTCCCAATATCTGAAGAAAACAACCTCGAACCGCCTCAAGCACATTCAGATTTCGTCCAAAGGTAAGATTTGGTGTTATTTCGTCCGCGAATTATTGGAGTTATTTTATTCCGAAATATTATGGTGAGGATATTTTTCGCACTTGATCCAAAAAATCCACTTTTTTCTACCATTCCAACATTCTAATTTGAGTTTGATGACAATCAAATGCTTCGCAGATCCGTAGGATTCCTTGTGAAGCGTACGTCCGTTACAAGGGATTATGGTGAATACATTATGAATCTTTGCGTAACCAAATTTCGCTAAATTACGTCCTTACTAAATTGGAATGAAAATTGCCCTAAAGGCAATATTGGAGAACGCACCTTCGCGTCTCTAGCAACAAACGGTAACAATAGTTTTCAAAAAAAATTTTTGAAAATTTTTAACAAATTTTTCAAGCAAAAAAATTAGAAAGAGGTCTTCGACCCATGGACAAAAACGTTCCATTCAGTTGTTATTACAACACGGCAAAACATTTTTTTAACTTCTGGGCTTGTGTTTTCAACTCACGAGAATTCAGTTCTAACTGAAATTTGAGAAAAAGGTGAGACAAGCGTTGCTGCTTGTTGAAAATAGGGACCTTGCCTCCATGGTACATTTTTTGTATCAAGTTTTGAACTCAGTTTTAAAAAATGATTTAAAAAGAACAGCCTCCCAGTTAACCCAATTCTTTCAATTTGAAAATCGGACATCCTTCGGAAAAGCTTTAACAAAGCTTCTTTTGTTCTTTTGCCTAAGCTTTTCCGAAGGATGTCCGGTTTTTAAATCGGAAGAATTTGGATAATTGAGCTACGTCATATAGATAGAAATGATCATTCACCTGATGATTTCTTATGTTTTACAATTGTTTTCAGTCAAATGTTGACAACATTTGCTAAAGCGATTACAGTTGCTAGTGAAACCCCCGCTCCTAGGGGCTACGCAGGCTTATTATTTTCGCTTGTTGTCTATTCAAAGAGCCAAAGCAAATAATCTTTCGTTTTAAATAATGATGCGTAATGTCGAAGGTTGTATTACTTCGTTGATATTACTGCTAATAATACTGAAGTCGAAGTGGGCGAGAAACGCACTATAAATCAAAATATTTTCTTTGCCGCAAAATTACTCCACTTCCGCCGTATACCACTGCCCTCGTATACCACTTCCCCGGTATTCCACTTCCTCCGTATTCCACCTCCGCCATAATCCACTTCTCCCGTATTCCACATTCACCGTATGCAACGTTCCCGTATTCAACTTTCCCCGTATTCCAAGTTCCCCTTATTCCAAGTTCGCCGTATTCCAAGTTCACCGTGTGCAACGTTCACCGTGTGCAACGTTCACCGTGTGCAACGTTCACCGTGTGCAACGTTCACCGTGTGCAACGTTCACCGTGTGCAACGTTCACCGTGTGCAACGTTCACCGTGTGCAACGTTCACCGTGTGCAACGTTCACCGTGTGCAACGTTCACCGTGTGCAGCGTTCAACGTGTGCAACGTTCACCGTGTGCAACGTTCACCGTGTGCAACGTTCACCGCGTGCGTCCACTTCTCCCGTATTCCACTTCTCCCGTATTCCACTTCTCCCATATTCAACGTTCACAGTGTTCGACTTACCCCGTATTCAACGTTCCCCGTATTCCAAGTTCCCCGTATTCAGCGTTGCACTTGCTACGTATTCTACTCTGACACTTCCCCGACCAAATCACTAAGACGACATCTTGACTATATTTTGGCCGATTTTCAATTTTGACCCGTTTTTTACCCATAACTCCCTTATTTCAGAACAACATCCTACCCCAGAACATGTTTTCTCAACGTTTTGGACCACACCCGACAACATATCAAAGAGTATTTTTTTTCCTCCTCAGTTTAAACGACCGACAGACAAATAAATAAATAGACACATAAATAGACACATAAACAGACAAACTTTGGACGTTTATAATTAGTAATTAACTGAAATTACTGTGTACATCGGTCATAACGTACGTGCGAAAGTTTGCGACATCCGAGCCGAAGTCGATGTCGATTAAGTAGCTATGTAAGGTATGTAACGCTCTCATCGCATTAAACGAAAGAATATTGCCGCTTTGTTGTTGTCGAAGCGCACGTATGGAAAATATGTGAAATTTTTCGTCTATTTTCAACATACTGCTGGCTTCGACGAAAAATTTCACGCGTGTGCTTCGACAACAAAAAAGCGGCAATGTCCTTTCGTTTAATGCGATGAGAGCGTTACATACCTTACGTTGCTACTTAATTTAGATGACTACTTGTAGCTTATAAATGGTTTCGTGTAGCTTAAACGGTTTCGTGCAATTTCGTGGCATTTGGCAATGAACTACTCGCTAAGCCAGTGCCGTAGCTAGAAAATATTGACTTTATGGTAGCAGTTTATCCTAACAATGATGTATCCATACCTAAAAAGACGTTATTTGAAATAAAAAGGAAGGGGTAAATTGGAAGTTAATGAAGTTATGAGTCAAAAACACCACCTGAACTGTTGTAAACTGTTCGAAAAAAAATCAACACTCAAATTTTTCGAACAGTTTATAACAGTTCAAAGAGTGTTTTTGCCTGATAACTTTCTTAACTTCCAAGTGACCACCCGCCCCCCTTCTTTTCAAATAGCATCTTTTTAGGCATGGGTACATCATTGTGAAAATAAACTGCTACCCTAAAGTCAATATTTTTAAGATACGGCCCTACGCCAAGCATTAAAAATTTGAACCGATTTAAATTTCTCGCCAAAAGTTGATGGAAGAAATTAAAGCTGTTTCGTTTGTATACGCTTGTCAGATCGTGTGGCGTTACCATTAGCTACCATTATCTTACAGACATTACCTTCAGTGCCCACGCATACTCTCAATGCAAATAATGTGTATTAGTACACCAAATTCTATTTAAAACATTTTCTGGAAAAGCTTTTGTTCTTTTTCTTACAACAAAATGTTTTTCTACAAATTTCTCAGAAATAGGAAAACGTTATTCCCGGGACAACAGAATTAGAAGTATGAAAAATAATATTTTTTGTCGAGGAACATGAAATAAGAATCGTCTTTTGATGACATTCCAATACAATGCGCGAAATAAAAAATAAATCGAGAAAATTAAATAACCAACACGACAGCAACTTCACTAAAACTTGTTCATTGTTAGCAAAAAGTTTATGTCAAACCGATATCATCGGCAATATAGTGTGTACAAATGTTGCGCAGCCTATATGAACATTTTGAACAAGTGATTTAAATAAATAAGACAGCTCAGTGCCGAATCTTATATTCCAGTGGAGTACCTGTGGCAACACCTGTTTTGCCACGCGATACAACAATTTTTTTACTGGCGAAGAAATTCGAGATAATAGAGCCGTGCGCCGGCGGCGTTTCGTCGGCTGGGTGTTCAAGACAGTCTCAAGCCTTTGGACGGCATCCTAGACTTGTCGAATGTTCAGCAAAAATGTAGAGGAGAGTTGTACCTAATCGGCTTTCAAAGACAATTTGTTTTCGTAAATGTCGCTGGAACAAATTATTCGAGTTGCGCCGACTTAAAATCGATTGTCAGCTGAATGCGGCCGAATGTTCGATTTTAGGTCGGCGCAACTCAAATAATTTGTTCCAGTGACATTTACGAGCAGAATTGTCTTTGAGAACCGATTAGATACAACTCTGAGTATTGGACAAGTGTAGAATGTAGTCCTAGGGCTAGAGACTGTCTTGAAGACCCAGCCGACGAAACGCCGGCGCACAGCTAAATTTTACGAGCTAAATTTTTTTGGCCGATGCGCGTGCGAATAACTTACACAGCGACTATTCACCATTTGTACAGGCAAAATCACCTCAATTCACTTTTCGAACATGTTTCGTAACGCCTTCATGTCACGTACAAGGAAAATTTTATTTTTCTCTCACGTAAATTCTTTGTAAATTTTTCTTGCATTTTTACCTTTTGCGTGGGAATAGTCGCTATTTATATTATTCGCACGCACGCACGAATAGTCATTTCGGATCTTTTTCTAACTCTTGTCGTCGGCTCGGGTTCTAAACATCGTGCTCCTAAGAGCCTCCGAACTATATCTTAGAACCAAAAGAATCTGTATAAAGGTATGCAGTGCATACTATGCGCAACAGGCACGCTAGACGCTTAGGTGCAGAGGCTCTGTACCACCCATTCATACTAAACAAAACTAAGGTAAAAGAATTAACTCCGCAGTGTCGTAAAATACTATTAATTTACACTTTTCCCAATACTGATTTCTCCATTTCATCTGTTTTGCGTCATAAACTTCCATTACTTAAGAGCTTGTCTCAAAAAGGAAGTTAGTCCGTATTTGTAGTGCGAATGTTTGTGTTAGGCGCTGTACGTGATGCATGAAGAAGCTTAACCCACGTTTATATTCTTAATCCACCAGAGAAAAAAAGCAGTTGCAGCTTATTCACTTATTGGTACAGTTTTGATTGTTACTTTATAATTAAATATTGCCACCAATAATGTTTCCATTCCCTGTAGAGCTGTAGAATATAAAGTGGGCGTCGCAGCATGCGTAGGTTCCGAGTGTTTTTTTTTTCAACATTATGAAACCGAGGAATCAGTAAGAAAAATCGTAAATTACAATAATTTTAACTACGGAAGTTCCCACTTCAACAATAGAATTCTGTAAAGCCCTAAGTACACCCCTGGCTTTGTTTTTGCAGTGTCAATTATACTTATTTACATACAATTTTAATAAAAAATACATTTATTGAACGCAATGTTTAAGGCTTTTTAAGCTAATTAAGAGCTCAATAAGTATAAAAGTTTAAAAAGTCTTAATGGCATTTGAGTAAGTCAGTAGGTTAGTAAAATTAACAGAATTTATCTGCATATCATTTCATAACAGGAATTTCCATTTGTTATTCAAAGTTTTTTGAGGTATAGGAAAATAAAAAACGATTTTCCCGGCTACAAGCCTAAAAGTAATGCTAAATAGTCATTTTCCTACCTAGTTTTGTAACTAAGGTTTTTTCAGCATTAGTCCTAAATAGTGTTCGCACGAGCCGGAGGCGATTGTGGACACTATTTAAGACGTGTGCTGAAAAAATCTAGTTACAAAACGAGGTAGGAACAACGTTTTCTGCAATTCAATGCCGAAATACGACAGTTTTCAATACTGCTTTGAGTGCGGAAAAGGTCAACCTTTCCGCACTCAGATTTGAGTGAGTGCGGAAAAGTTTTTCAGCACTCAAATTTGAGTGCGGAAAAGTTTTTCAGCATTAAAATTTTAGTTTGAATGCTGAAAAGTTTTTCAGCACTCAAATTTGAGTGCGGAAAAGTTTTTCAGCACTCAATTTTAATTGACATTAAAAATGCAATGAAAAGGAAATTGTGATCGAAATAGAAATTTTATTGTTTGGTTTTGTCTATTTCGGCATTGAATTGCAGAAAACGTTGTTCCTATCACGTTTTTTTACTAAATTTTTCAGCATTAGTCCTAAATAGTGTTCGCACGAGCCGGAGGTAGGAAAATTACTATTTTGCAATTCACCGACAAAAACTCGCTTTTTCATGCGTCATTTCGGTGTCGTATGAAGTCATTTTGCCGCACTAGTGCGATGAAGGTTTTTTTGCGCACTAGTGCGATGAAGGTTTTTTACGCACTACTTGAATGGAATTTTTATATTAAAAGAAAATTTCGTTTTAGTCGGCGAATTGAAAAAAAAACGTTGTTTGATACACGTTACGTATGCTGGTAGTTTAACGCACACGATGTGCTGCCGAACTCGCCTTCGGCTCGTATCGGCAATCTCACATCTAAAGCGTTAAACTACCTTCATACGTAACTTGTATCAAAAATTACCATTCTAATAGTGGAATTTCTTTGGTTGAACTAAGCTCTGTTGGACTAAGTGGATATTCGTACATTTCCTTCATTTACACTACTCTTTTATATTGTAATAGGAAACCATGGTTCACAAAGAAAATTCCTCTCACATCAATTTGCGCAAGGAAAAAGAATTTTTGTTTTATTGCCCTTGAGGGCGAATAGCCACTTCGTTAAATGTTTATTTGCAATCTTGATTTTGAACGCATTTAAAAAGTAAGTTAGAAAAGTATCTACACTTAGCATGTCGTAACACAGTAATCACAAGAGTTCCGACATTAAATGACTTGAAATTTGCCGAAATTACCTCAACGCCAATAAAAATTAAAAATTCAATTCGCTACAACATACAATATCAAAATGATGCTACGTATACGTCGAATACATACTTTAACGTTAACTCTGGGTACTTTTACACATATTACGAAATGCAAAGCATAAAGTTATTTGAAACTTTCTCGTGTTTTATGGCATTTTGACACATTGGATTAATTATCGCGGCATTATTTTTAGTTATCGTTGTAATAAGTTTTCTCAAATATTTTAAGAATGTTGTCTTTTCTACTCTTTCGAAACAGTTGGCAAAATAGTGTTAATTGAGTTGACGAGTTATGATTTTCGCGAAAATTGAATAGAACGAACGTGAGGAAATTTATGCTTTAAGTTTAATTTAAATAAAGCATAATTAAGTTGAACCGAGCAAACGTAGTTCTTGCTCCTAGAACCTTTTAGGAAAATGCATTAATTGTTATATTGTGCGCTCTTATAGTTTCGACATATAAAGCGAAAAGGCGTGACAAAGTTTTAAATAAATTCAGTTAAAAGAAGATGCTCACTGAAAGTGTGGCTTAAGGTTTTTCGTCCTAGCCATTTATTTCGCCATGGAAATATAAGTAAAAATCGACTCCTTTACAATAAAATAGAGAGGAAAAACAAAGGGCTTACGTCAGACTCGTACGACAAGAAAACATTCATCAACTTCTTTTATCGTATACATGCTCGGTATGAAGTGCACAACGTGTTAGTTTTTAGCGATTTATGTGTGTCATAACCGACCAGCAGTTATGAATTGTGAGTTGGTTATGAGTAATAACTGATTAGTTAGCTATAAACTCACGCATGAATACGGAGATGCCTTCCTATATGCTCCTATTGCATAAATACGTGGGCTGAGATAATGTGCTATCTGTAGCATTCAATGCGGAGTTTTAGATGTATGTTTGTTGATGTGTTGACCTCTATAGAAGAATGTTGCGCGAATTTTTTGCCTGTTGCAAACTTTCAAGTATTTGTTTGAAATAAAATTAATAAAAATTGGTTGTGGATTAATTTCATTTATTGAAATGATGGAATTTTTGTGTTAAAATACATGGGATTTTGACCTATAAAAATTTAAATATCACAATTGTGAAATGATGAACCGTTTGATTTTATTAGTTTTTCAACATGTCCTTTCTGTTTTGATGAATTCTCAGCGTTGTCAGGTTTCTTTGTTACATCAGCTAATCCATTCATGCCGACAAGACACATCAGACAAAGTCGCAAAATCGATGTCATCGTCGTCATCCATTGTCCATGTAGCCTTGGGATGCCACAACCATTTGAGATGCCTCTACTACCGCTAGTTGAGATGCAACTGTCGCTGTCGATTTAATCGATGAGGACAATCGACCTGGGGGTTCCGATATTACCGACTTCGTAGTTATAGTAGACGTGATCATCGCAGCTGTTTTGTTTTTGTAATGCAGAGACTCCTCTAAATATCCCTGTGCCGTTCTCGTCGAACTCCAGCAACCGGCATCCATATTTCGCTCCATGCTAGCACCAAGATTGGCTAAAATTGAGACCGATGATGGCCGTATTGAATGTCCTACGAAACAACAACATTGTTGCAACATGTTGAATGTAAGTAGTAAATATTATTCTATATGTGAAATCATCCCCGTTCGGTAACTGTAAGTACGAGGCGATTTTCTGCGGCCGAAAACTTGCTTTTGCCTATAATGACTTGAGTCGAACATTTACCAGCACTGTAATGTTTGAAGAAGCGTTTGTGGGCAGTCAATTCTGGGCGTAAAGACTTATAGTGTCCCACAAAACTCACGAATGTGCTGCTAATGGTAAATGACCGTGGTTTTTTAGTTTTTGTTTCCCATATATATATGTAAACTAAAAGCAAATCACCATGCTTTTCTACAAAGTCCACAGTAATTCGTGTATATTCATCGGTTTGTAATCATCATCATCATCTAACTTTATAGACTGTTTATACCTTTCGGTGTGAGGTCTTTACGCCCGGTGATCATGGACCACCCTTCTCCATACCCCCCTATCCTGTGCCAAGGAGATGGTTTGTTCACCCAGCGAAAGTCCCCTAACTTCTAAATCCGATTTAATTGAGTCTATAAATCTTCTAATTGGCCTACCCCTAGAACGTACACCCGGGACCTGTGCATTCAAAATCCCTTTTGGGAGCCTGCTACTACCCATCCTCTGAACGTGCCCGAACCATCGCAGACGATTAACCCTTGCCGCCTCTTCCACTGACGTAACCCCTAAATTTTCCCTGATGTCGTCGTTCCTGATATGATTGTCCCACTGTTCCCACCGATCCACCTTTGCTATGCTCCTAAGAACCCTCATATCAGAAACTTCCAGGTCATGCGTAAGGTAACCGCAGTCCACCCAACTTTCACTACCATATAAAATTGTTGGCCTGAAGATTGATCTATGAATAGCTAACTTTGTGCCACTGCTTAATTCCTTCTTTGAACACATGCGACTGGTCACAGCGTTTCCCATTTTCCTCCTTTCCTCAAATTCCCTAACTAACTTGCCATCCTCTGAAAACATGGTTCCTAAATATTTGAACTCAGAAACCTGTTCCAACTGTTCCCCATTTAAACTGCAAACTACATCTTTCCGGGACTTGCCGATATGCATAACCTTAGTTTTGCTTACACTTATTTTCATCCCGTACATGCAACATTCAGGCAGTCGATATTCCCCTGCAAATCACTTGCATTATCTGCTAATAGAGTTAAGTCATCCGCATAGGCCAGGATTTTCATGATTACCTCACCCACTTCCACATTCCCCTGCAAATTGTCCTGCTTGACAATCTTGTCCATAAAAATTATGAACAGCAGAGGGGGGAGACTACAACCCTGACGAACTCCCTCATTAACCTCGAAAGACTCACTAATTTCATCATCTATCCTTACCGCAGCCTTGCTCCCTGAGTAAATGCTCTTAATGGCTCCTAATAAACTCCCATTGACGCCGTATTCGCTAAGCACCTTGAACAGCTTCTGCCTCGGTACCCGATCAAATGCCTTTTCTAAGTCTATGATGCCCAAGTACAAATCAATATTCTTTTCAAAAAGCTTTTAGATCGCTTGCCTGAGACAAAAGATCTGATCTTGGCACCCTCTCAGAGGTCTGAAACCACCCTGAGCCTCATCCAGAACCTCTTCTACTATAACCCTAACCCGATCTACAAGAACACTCGCATAAACCTTTCCGACCACGCTCAAAAGCGAAATCCCCCTGTAGTTGCTACAAGCCTTACGGTTGGTCTTCTTAAAGATCGGAGCAATAGGACTTCATGGAGGACTTCATGGCTAAATTAAAAATCCTACAAAGCCATTGAATCCCACCTGGCCCGCTATACTTAATAAATTCTGTCCTAATTTCGTCTACACCTGCGGATTTTCCTGCCTTCAGCCTGCTGACCTGACCTGAAGCAAAAACAAAAAAAAAATCAAAATTTTACACGCAGCCATTTTGAAACTAAAACTCCAAAAATCGATTTGCACAACTTACCTTAACGTCAAGCCATTCAATGTCTGAAGCACACCAAAGAAATTTGGCAATGTGGTCACTCAAAAAAAAAAACTGCTGCCTTTACTAGCTCGTATCCACCTGATTTTCTTTTTAAAAATGCTTGCACTTTGTAGTAGGTGCCAATATTGATATTGTGCGTCAATTAGATTTTTGTTTTCAACAACAACGCGTCTAAATGTTTTAAGTGTTACCGGACGAATGAAAGTTCGCGTACTCGTCCAAACGTATACATACTGATTGTCGAATAATACTTCGTCCGCTCACCCAAAATTATGTGCCGATCGTTTCCTAGTGGGGGCTTTACACACTTTTACAATTTGCTTCTGTTAGCATTTTTTCGAAATTCCCACTACGAAACGACCGGTATAATTTTCGCTGAGTGGACAAAGTTTGTATGGAACTTTCTGAATCAACATGCATTCTAGTAAATAAATCGTACGATGCGTGTAGGAGGTGTAGGAATAGCTGATTCGTTTCTTTTCATACCGCTCATGTATACGATAAAATATTGAAAAAAACAGATCACTTAAAGTATGATTACGAAAAAATCCGGACGACTTTGTTCCTCTGCTGAGCCTAATATAACACACAGAATAATGCCATATTAATACCTCGTAGTCGTCAAGAACGTGCCATCCTTAGTATGCCAGACAAATTTAATTCAAGACTGTCTGCCAATAGTAAATAGTAATGGAGTTGGAAAGAAGAAAAAATATTTTGCACAAATATTTGCAAAATCCATCGTGGTCTCTAAAAAAGATTTCAAAGTCACTCAATGTGCCAAAATCAACGGTTGGAGATGTCCTTAAACGTTATAAGGAAACCTTATACGTCGAGCGAGCCAAGGGATCCGGCAGAAAGAAAAGACCACATGACAAAAAGCTCCATGCAAACATTGTTCGTTCTTTCAAACAAAATCCAGTGCTCTTTGACAGAGATCGGGCAAAGAGATATGGAACTTCAGCGAAAATGATACATAACACACGATTGCGGACTAGCACACGGTCATACCATGCTATAAAACGACCGAACCGGAACGATCAGCAGAATTTGAGATCAAAAACGCGAGCCCGAAAGTTGTATGAGACGATATTGACAAAATTCAAAGGTTGTCTCATCATGGATGATGAAACTTATGTGAAAGTTGATGTCAAACAAATCCCAGGCCAGAAATTTTATATAGCAGAGAAGCGTTTAGGTGTGGCCAACAAATATAAATTCGTCAATGTTGACAAGTACGGCAAGAAGCTACTGGTTTGGCAGGCGATTTGTGGATGTGGTCGTAAGAGCAAGTCTTTCGTTACATCGTCTACTTTGAAGTCAGATTCTTACATCACGGAATGTCTCCAAAAACGATTGCTCCCCTTTATCAAAGGGCATAAAGGCAAAGTAATGTTTTGGCCCGATCTGGCTTCTTGTCATTACTCCAACGCTACGTTGAATTGGTACAAGACCAACCATTTACAAATTATCCCGAAGGAGATGAATCCAGCGAACTGTCCCGAATTTCGTCCCATTGAGCAATTTTGGGCAATTGGCAAAAGAAATATGAAGAAGACACGAGCAGCCATCAAGGACACCAATTCAATGAAATTTTATTGGGATAAGTCGGTCAGTCTAATCAAAGGAACGACTGTGCGCCGTATGATGAGTGGTATCAACGGAAAGGTGCGGGATTTCATCCGTACTGGCGAGCTTGCTGTATGACTTTATGTGGAAGTACAAAGTAAATATATATGCTTTCGAAGGATGACAAAAGTTTTCATTGAAATGAATCCGGTTAATAGAAACATCCAACTTGAGTCGTCCGGATTTTTTCGTAATCATACCTTATGTAGTTCAAAACCTCGTTATGTACACGCGAACACAATACAAAAGAAATCAAAATTTACTAACACTCGGGCTAAAGCGCTCGTTTGTAAACATTTGATTTCTTTTGTATTGTATTTTTCTGTACATAACTTGGTTATGAACTACATAATTGATCTGTGTTGTTATATACTATTAAATCTTTGACTGTATTCAGAATTATACATTGAAAACTGGAACATTTGATTTATAATTATCGTGCAATTTTTGTAAGAATGTAGTTCAATTGTAGTATGAATGTTGTACATACGAATGTTGCACAATTGTTGTATGAATGTTGTAAAATTGTTGTTCAATGGCTGTATAAATTTTATACGATTGTTGTGTGGATTGTTCATAATTATCTATTTTTTTTATTTTTATTTTATTTAGAATATAACTCTGAGCAAAAAATCGTTTTACAACATGGCCCAAAAATGTACCGCTTTTTTTATGGAGTTAGTTAAGCGGTCAAAGCTGTCAACTGCACAAAAAAACCTTAAGTTTCCGAGTGGTTCAGTAGAACAATTTTTTCCTTAGAATTATAATGTCTTTCGATTAAATATGAAAAGTCACGAAAAAGTGCAAAAAGTATATGGCTGGTAGGTGGGCGGTAGGTGGATTGCACCCATTTTATGAGCTTTATATGAAAAACGGACAATTTTCGAGGCGTGTCATGTAACGATTTTTTGCTCAAAATTATGTTCTGAATCAATTAAAGATATAAAAAAATCAGGCGCCCGATCAATTCTGGTTCGATTGTTTTATTCGAACGACAATTGTACAACATTCATACAACAATTGCACAATTTACACAACAATCGAACAATAGTTGTAGAACATTCGCACAACGATTTTACAACATTCGAACAACAATTATACAACATTCATACAACACCAACGCATCAAATTTATCAGTTTTCAAATTATGATTGTGCAATTTAATAATTTATAATTCCACAATTAGCCAACATACAATCCATAGTTATTTTCATTTACTCACGAAAATGTCGTATAGAAATAGGATTTTCAGGGCTAACGTAGAGGAAAACCCCAGAGTGCCCAACTATGTAAAACCCAACTTCCAGGTGATGTTACTCCATCAATTTTCCAATAGAGACACGATTGTGGTTAGGATCAGTAGAACAACTAAGGCTGGAGGTCATCTTCTCGTGGCATCCTTCTACATGCCAGACAAGGCGGACTGTTCATATACAGATCTGCTGATCGAGGCGATAAGCTTCTCGAATGTTGATGATGTTCCAATAATTCTAGGCTGTGACGCACAGTAGGCTAACCCGTTATATTCATGTTCAAAAATCTATATCTCGTGAAATATTCACAGTTTAAATGTAAGAATTCTTAAAACGTGATTTAAGAATGTTCAAAAATGTCGGGAAAAATATTTGTGCATGTAGGCCGCAGATTAATAGTCATAAGGTTGTTAGACAAAGTGACAGGTTTGATTTCTCCCCATACATAACCTCAAAAAAATATATTTTCCATATTTTCGTCAGAAACTTGTCGAAATCAGTTGTAAACGTTAAAGTAATTCATGATAAGTCGAAACGAGCCTAGTCCGACGAAAAAAAGATGAATTTCTTGGTTGATTCTTTGATTTTGATACTGACTGTCTTCGAGTCTCAGAGCGCTGAACAACAGTTCGCTTCAAAACCACTAGAAAATTCAACCCTTTTTCGTCGGACTAGGCTCGTTCCGACTTATTATGAATTACTTTAACGTTTACAACTGATTTCGACAAGATTCTGACGAAAATATGGAAAATATATTTTTTTGAGGTTATGTATGGGGAGAAATCACACCTGTCACTTTGCCTAACAACTTTACGACTATTAATCTGCGGCCTACATCACGTTTTAAGAATTCTTACATTTAAATTGGGAATAATTCACGAGATATAGATTTTTGAACATGAATATAACGGATTACCCTACTGTGTGACGCCAACGCTCACCACACGGCCTGGGGTAGTACGGACATAAACCCGAGGGGTTCTCTTCTGCTTCAGTTCATAGCTGACGCAGAGTTGAATATTTTAAACAGAGGCAAGGTGCCGACTTTTGTTACTAAAAATAGAAGCGAAGTGCTGGACATCACGTTAGTGTCTGACTCGCTGGTAGACCAGATTGACTCATGGAAAGTATCGCTAATGCCAAGCTTTTCGGATCATAGGCGTGTTTATTCACTGTAGTCTGAAAGGCTACGTGCCGAAGGTGATCAAGTACAGAGATCCGAGAAGTACGAACTGGGAACAATACAGGAATTTCCTGAAAGATCATGTTGAGGAGAAGCTATCCACGGTCATTCCGAGATCCTCTGAAGAGCTGGAAGAAGCCGTGAATGGCATCACGTCGCTGTTAACCGAGGCATACGAGAGCTCGTGCCCAGAACTAAAATCTAGTGGGAGAAGGAAAGATAAGTTATGGAGCCGAGCGATCGGAGAGCTGCGAAAGACAGCTCGTAAAGACTGGAATACAGAATATCGCAGAAGATGTTTAGTAAGGCAGTCCGGTGGAAAGCGAGGGAGAAACTTCTGTGCAGAAATGGATCATATTCTAGATTATGCCAAAGGGCAAAAGAGTAGTGGATCAGTAGTATGCTCAGAAACAGGGCAGTTGAGGCAACGGTGTGTGGCCACAAGACAAGTTTCTGGGCATCCAGAGGCTGCCCTCAGGGGAGTATTCTTTCCCCGCTACTGTGGTGTATGATCGTGGACTCCCTCATCAGTAGGCTGAACGACGAAGGAATCTTCGCTCAAGGGTACTCGGACGATCTGGCAATTCTGATCCGAGGCAAGTTTGAGAGTACACTGTAGTACAGGAATGGTGTCGAGACAACGGCCTCAGAGTAAACCCGGAAAACACTGACATAGTTCTCTTTAGCAGGAGAACGTCGGGTCATGAACGGGTAGGGAAATTGAGACTGTTCAGTTCAATAAAGATATTGTTCGCGGAGCTCGGGTGAAATATCTGGGAGTTATCCTCAATCGTAAGTTGAACTGGATCAAGCATGTCAAGGACAAGACACAGAAGGCTCTAGTAGCTTTCTGGATATGCAGGAACTCTTTTGGAAAAAACTGGAACCTGCCGTCCAAGGCTATACGGTGGATGTATGAAGCAGTTATCAGATCCATGATGAGCCACGGCTGCGTCGTATGGTGGCCGAGACTCGACATTAGGAGTGCGAGGAAAAAGATGAATGAGATTTGTGTTACCGAAGCTATGAAATCCATGTGGCATTAAAGGCGAAAGCATTTGCTAGGCTGTCTCAGAACGATCTCTGGACTCCAAATTTCGTTTCGGTCCATGGGAAAATCAAGAAGGCTATCACTAACGAGGTCTTTGCGATGCCTAGGGACCGAATGATACCGGAGATAGACTTCGTAAGGCGTTTCGAGGCTGTCGCACCCAGCAGGTCGGAATGGCTGGAAGGTTGATCAAGCTGCCTATCAGATGAAGGAACTGTGAGCTTTACTAAAACTTCAGAAGGCACGGGAGCCGGAGTATTTTCTCCGGAAACGTGAAACTTTTGCGGCACTGATGGGAGCGCAGGAGGCACTCCCAGCAGAGGCATGTGGAGAAAATGTTACAGTCTGTTCTGACAGTAAGGGAATGATCAAAGCGCTTATGTCGCCTGTCGTGACATCCAAGCTAATAAAAGAGCTGAAGGAAACCCTGAACCGGATGGGACTGAGAAATCAGGTCACGCTGGTCTGGGTTCCCGGACACTCTGGTGTGGAGGGAAATGAGAAAGCGGATGAGCTAGCGAGAAGAGGCTCGGAAACTCATCCCACACTCGGCATGCGTGAAAGCGATGGAGAGCTGGGTGAGGTCGAAATTCGCTAACTATTGAAGCGCCCATGAAGGAGGAACGAAGCGTTTTTTCCCGGTGCCCGTTGGGAGGTGGGCCAGAGAACTGTTAAACATGGACACGAACATGTACGCTTGTACATTATTTTTTTGGATAACAATAAATAGTTAATATTTTCTTATGTTATCACGTTAATCACACGCCACTTTTCATCCCGTTCCTCAGTGGATAACGAACAAATTTTGCTCTTAAACTTTTCGGCAAATTTTTAATTACTTGAAATCAATAATTTTATCGTATGATTAAACTTACGTGTATCGCAATTCAATGAAAAAGATTACGTTTATGCTTTTTTAAATATCCGCCACTCCAACATCCTGTAATATTTCTTCAATTCTACCTTACAATAAAGCGAAGTATTAAACGATTCAAAGTTTTTTTTTGTTCGCTTTCTTTATATTTTCAATAAAATCTTTTCGTATTGCGAACTGCCAGACAACGTTGTATTATTCATGTCGATAGTACTTGAATTAAGTTAGCATAATTTCATTTTAAGTTGAAAAATATGATTTTATAGCATTAACGTATTCCATATGGTTTATCTGTCTATTAATAACGCTCCCGGTGGATCATTGAGTTCAGATGAAAGTACTAGAAATTGCCAACAAATAAATGTTATTAAACTTTTAGTAGTTCCGCTTCGACATAATGTTTGACAAGTAAACTCAAGGGACCTTCAGCAATTTCAAATTTCGTTTACTTTAATGGAATATTTCAAAAGATCCATTTCTTTGCTGTGAAAGACACGTACTTACAATTTGTGTTTTTTTTTTTCACGCTGTCTCATAAGGCACAAAGTATGTTTTTGATGATGACTCATTACCTTGTCAATATTTACAAATTTTTAAACTTAACGCATAATTTGTTCAGAGGGGATAAACCACCGCTCAATCGTTATCCTTGTATCCGAACTCGCAAGAGAGTAAAGTAATTAATTTCTCGTATTGTTCTCAAATTTTCTCATTCAATTACGTCACCCGATAAGAAAAGCATGAATTTTCTAGGTAAGTTTAGGACAGATTTTCTTTGGAGAAGATAATGGTCCATGGCTATTTTGACAAGTTAATTTTAACAGACGTAAAACGTAATTGTCAGCAATAAACTATTCTACGGCATACGTTCAAAACATACCGTTTTTTTTATTTTGTTGTTTTTCTTGAAAAAAATTACAAAATGTTAGCCCCATTTGACAGCCGCTAACGAACTGACGGAGGCCGAATGTACTACCGAATAGCATTTACTATGTTATGAGCGGTCTTTACGCTGGAAATCAAATATCATACAATTTTTAGAATTGTAAAGAGTTACATTGTGATTTGAACTTCAATTTAAGTGTCCGCCATCGCTCATTTTTTTCGATTTCGGCGGCTGTACTAACTGAACTGCTCCTTTCATTTATTACTTTAATTAATTTTATAAAAAAATTGGTGCATTTTTTAGGCATGTCGTAGAACAACTTTTTGTTTAAAATAATATTTTACGTCACTTTTGTCGAAATAGCCATGGTCCATTGAGTCTGTTGGAGTCAAAGGTCTGTCTATTAAAACTGTCAAAATGACGTTTGAAACGTCAAAGTTATGAAGCAAACCAGCAGTTGAGAAAACGGACAATGAATCTGTGTTTGGTTAATAGTTAGAAAAGGAATGGGATGCCTCAGTGGTAGCGTACTGGCCTTCCACCTAGAAAACCCGGGTTCAATCCCGGTGAATGCAAATTCTGTATAGGATTTTCCATCAATGTCTAGAATGAAAGTAACGTTCCTAAGTGTACCCGAGCTTCATAACACGGGTAGTTGAGGAATTTGGTGTATAATTTTAGGCGGAGATATAAATAATTAGCACTGAAAGAAAGCCTATAGGCGTGGCTCAGAATTCACGTTAAGCATGTGGTCCACAATCACCAACCCGTACTGGCCCACGTGGTGTTTCATGGCTAAATAACCCTAATTGGGAGGCCTCATCCAGCAATGGGTAATATGGCCACAAATATATATCAAAGAAAATTTGACGAAAATGGAAGAACAATTTAGTCGAAAAATAGCAATGGTTTTGACGTTTAAAACGTCATTTTGACAGTTGGAATAGACCAGAATTTTGATCCCAACAAACTCAATTGACAAATTGTTTAAAAGTCATCGAACCCGTACAATTCCTTATAAAGCCTACATCCGTCGCAAGGGATGAAGATAAATTTGATGAAGTTTCGCTAAATTAGTAACTACGTCCTCATTCAAATATTGGCTTCCTGAAGTCCATATCTTTCATTCAAAGTCTTGAAGAGCGAATATCGGTCCTTATTTCACAGAGATAAATAAGCAAAACTGTTTCAGAAACCGTTAAAGAACGACGTTTTTCGCCACTTTTTCCATTGTATATTTGAAAGTTTTTGGCAGATGCAGCCAGCATAAGAAGCAGCCCTAATATGTAGAGCCTATCATTTGGGATTTTTTTTTATACTTTTATGGGAAATTTTGATTTCAATACCTCACAACGCTCGTAACCGGTTGAAAACAATTCCATTGTGTTACATTAACCGATACGAACAACATTTGTTCTACCCCTTTCTTGTTGAGCGCTAGGAGGGCCTTTATGAGGGTAGCCCTAGTGCATATCTCAGCCATCACACTTCGCAGGAAATACATATTAGTTCTAAAATGAAGGTATTGGGAGTCTAATGAAGATTGAAATTTAAAAATTTTATTGTAATGTCTGGAAAGAGATGCCCTTCATCATTAAGTTTACTATTAAATTATTATTTGGAAATTTTTTATATTTTTTTTGGGAAACTTTGGAAAATTTTGGAAATTTTTGGCGAATTTTGGGAATTTTTGGGAATTTTTTTGGAAATTTTGGGAATTTTTGGGAAATTAAGGAAGTTTTTGGGAAAGTTTAGTGAATTTTGGGAATTTGTTCCCAAATAATAGGGATAAGAAGGGTAAAACACATGCATATGCAAGGGACCCGTAAGTATCAGAAAAGATGTGGCAAACAGAGTAGATGTTACGAAAAGACTCGAACGTATCTAAGTAAATATTGCCTTAACTCTTAGGTATGTGCAATTATGTCCTCATTAAATTGGATTGGAAATTGCCGAAAGGGCAATATTGAAAAACCCGTCCGAAGCACGGGCGCCAAAAGTCTCTCCAAGCCATTAAAATAAGCCCAGAATTCAGAACCGACAAACCGACACACTAAGGACTCTATAGCCCGAACCACTCAACAGATTTTGACTAATTTAATTTTCGTGATTTTCTGATGTCCTGATGTTCTAATGTCACAGATATTTAAGTGAAAAAGTTCCACCAACCTTCAAAAAATCAAGGGTCTAGAAATCAGTCAATCACCATAGCCGGCGTGTATGCTCACATATCAGTGTCTATTTTCTAAGCACTAAATTCCACTTCAAAAGTGGAGGTTTGACGCAAGTCTTTCTTTCAGTTTACAAAAGTATTGATATCTAGGGGGATGACGCACAGTGGTCCAAAATCCGGAAAAATCGGCACTAACAGAATAAATCGGTTGGGTATCGCATCACCGAGTATCGCATGAGTATCGCATCGTTATTTAAGTTTTGTTGAATAGCTTATACATGGGCCTATCAGAATCACGAACAAAACTTCTGAAGTGATTAAAACTTGGGGGCTGTCCGGCATTTGGTTCCAGGGATATAGGCAAAAACGTGTTTTCATTTAAGACCTCCTACCTCTCGCTTGAGACGTCGTAGCGAGGTCATATGAGTATCGTTAGAAAGCCTTTGATGCCCTCTTTCGATTGACATGAAACATGCACTGATTTATTTTCATTATGGGCCTTAGGACATTTTTGCAATTTTCGTAACAAATTTTCAACTTTGATCATGACCGAGACCCCCAAGTTTAAGTCACTTCAGAAGTTTTGTTCGTGATTCTGATAGGCCCATGTATAAGCTATTCAACAAAACTTAAATCACAAATATCGCATCACCCAACCGATTTATTCTGTTAGTGCCGATTTTTCCGGATTTTGGACCACTGTGTCTCGTCAAAGTTGTTATTTTGACGTGTGGCATAATAACCCACACCTTCGGCTAGGGCCACAATGCCCCACACGTCAAAATAAAAATTTCGACAAGAGGTGTATAACCTACTATTGTATTCTTTAGTCTCCGAAAATCTTTTAATCGATGTCCCACCTAAAACTTGTCATTACATGCATATGTGCACCCCACGGAAATTATTCATTACATGTATGTTAAGGCCCCCAACGGAAACTTCTCATTACATGTATATCTGCATGTAATGACGCGTTTTCGGATGGGACACCGATTAAAACATATGTAGGGGACCCGTACGCATCAGAATAGATGTGGCAAACAGAATAGATGTTGCAAAAAGACTCGAACGTATTTAAGTAAATATTGCCTTAAGTCTTCCGTGTATGAAATTACGTCCACATTAAATTGTATTGGAAATTGCCGAGAGGGCAATATTGAAAAACCCTACCGAAGAAACGGTGTATAAACCTTTCCGAAAGTACAAAATTGACCCCCAAATAGACAAAAATGTTTGCCTCAATTTTCTCTACAACATAGTGAAAAACCTTTTTTTTTTTGTTTAGGACAGACCTCGTCTAGAGCTATAACGATATGCCTCGGACACATACTTCCATAGATAAAAATGTTTCCCTCAATCTGCTCTGCAATATGACAAAAATAATTTTTTTTGGTTAGGGCCGACCTCAGGACCGACCTGAGGCCGACTTGAGCCCCAAGCACAGGTCCAAGGTTAGGATTAGGAACAAACACGTAGGGCCTAGTTTCAGGGTCTAAATCAAAAAATTTTCTTCCATAAAACAGGACATATTCCTAGACCTTTCGATAAAAAAAATGCAAATCGGAAGAGATTTACTCGAGTTAAGTACAAAAAACATGTAGAGCGCTAGCAGAAACGCGCTATTAGTGCCCTCACTATCCTAGGGCCTAATCTCAAAAAAGTTTCTTCTACTAATTGTTGGGCTTTCATAGACCTTTCAATTAAAAAAATAATTATGAAAATCGGAAAAGATTCACTCGAGTTATGTATAAAAGACCATAAACCACTTAAACGGCCCATCATTGGCCCTTAGGCCCACAGTGTCCAGATTTAATCCCAAAAAAGATTACCTTTTAGGGAAAAAAAAGTTTTTGAAAATCGGTTGAGTCTTACTCAAGTTATCGAGGTGACGGACGGACGGACGGTCATTTTTTTTATTGTTGATTCGTCATCTAAGGAGCATGAATGATGCTCCCTACCTACTCCCCGGTCGAAATTGGGGTGGTGACAAACGTCGTGGTAAACGGATAAGACCCCTTTTCGAAGAACTTCACTCTTCGTAAGGGTCTAAACAGCATACAGTGGCGGTGCTTAGTAAGTCATCCATTCTGGATCATTTCGTGACACTCGCAAACTCATTCGTGTGTTTTTAAGCAACTCGCTTTAAAAACTGTTTGTTGACGAGTGGAGAGTTTGTATTCCGAGCCGAAGGCGAGGATACAACTGCAACAGTTTTTAAAGCGTTTTGCATAAAAACACTCTCTTGAGTTGGGCTCATCTCACAAAATTGATCCTTCATGTAATGACTTACTTCCGAACCCCCACTGTAATCTACTATTCTTGTAAATTTTTGGCGTGTAATAAATTGCGTAACGGGTGCATTATTACCTCGACCCATGATGGATATATTCAAAATTCGTAATGAAAAAAAAAAAGTTCAAGTCGGACTTCCAAACAGAACTGAATGCAACACCCGACAGAAGGAACCAACTAGAGGTTTGCGGGTCACCCGAAAATTACGGGCGGGCGGGTTTTAAAATTTTGTTTTTGTTCGGGTTTCGGGTCGGGTCGGGCGAGTTAGTAGCTCTCAAACCCGCAGAGCATAAAAATCGAAAGCCGGGCTAAAATGATTTTTTTTTATTTAATAAAGTTTTTATTGTACATGGCTTTATCAATTTGTATGTGACATGTGGCCGAACTGTATATATGATTTTCATTTCGTAATATGGAAAATATTCCCAGAGTTATTCGTGATTATCTTGCAGCAAATTGCATTTTACTTTTGCAAACAAATCAATTGAAAAGCGATAAATGAGCTGTCGTTATAAAATCAACCAATCGAACGCCGAGATAAATGTCATTAACGCCCAGCATCAACAAAAATTAAATCATAAAATATCGTCGGTTATGTCCGATAATAATATGTAAAATAATGCGTTCTTATTAAAACGATGTCCAGACTTCAAACAAACAAAATCAGTTGAAAATTTCACCAAAATGTGTATTTTAATAACACCCAGGAATATTCATGGAAGCGTCTACACGGCTATTATAGCTAATAAACAGGGAATAAATACCAACCTTCATCTCACCAAGAGAAACAAATTTGAAAATAAATTGGTTAACAAAGTGTAACCACTCCTCTTCGTTCTTTGTGTAAATATGTGTTTATACAATGTACATGTACACTAAGTGTTCTATGTGTACGGTCGTATGGCGGCATATCGCTACAGTGCGACTTAGAGTTACACAGAACTTCCAACTTAATGCTGAAAAGTTTTAAATTAAACTAATTTGATTTTCTTCTCGACAATATAATATACAAAATACACAATAACACACATTGATATACACTCTTATACCGTCGGCATTATTAGTATTCCACCTATCCGACCAATATCTAAAATTTTATACAACGCTCCTAGAGGATATATTCTACATAACGGAGATAAAATTTTCGGTAAAAGTAAGGTAATCTAATTGAATTGAATATGCTCATCTAGCTAGATACTTTTCGGGTTATCTTTCGTTTCGTAGCTGTGTTTTTGCGTTGAAACGTATACACGTAAAATCGATTCTTAAAAGTTGTTCGCCGAAGGAAAACCAAATCAAAGTTTGTTTTTTCGTCTCTTTGGTTACAGCATTCATGCGTTAATTCAGAACGGATTTATTTGTTGAAAGAACTAAAGCATCTGATAATTTGGATGAATAGACGGCTGGTTACCCTTGGAAATGCGTGTTATGTAGAAATTTTTCTAGCAAAAGTCGTTCAGATGTTTAATCTTTCCTTTCATATCAAAAACCCATTTCTTTTAATAAATTTGGTTAACGGTCACAATGAAATCTGATGACGATTTTTTCTTCTAAGATTATTGACTTTTGATTCGTCCGGTCGGAATAAGAATAAAACATTAGGTTAAGTAGACCCGCACGATTTCCTACATAGCCTGAAGTAACGTCAGTCACCGTCGCTAGGAATACTGAGGAACGTGTTTATTGCGTCATCGACTTATTAAAAGTATGCGAAATTTCATGATGAAGTACAGCTAACAAGTACATTATTATCTGTCGCCAGGGAGATGCGGGAATCCGTAATAATTTTCATTTTTTGTTAACATTATCAATCTGCGATGAAAACACATATGAGAAAGTTGTAAATGTAACCCGTGTTTTGTTGCTGAAGTATAATTTTCTAAACATCAGACACTTTATTAAAAGTCATAAAATTCGAAGGATTTTTAAAAAGATATTGTCGTTTTCTGTGCCTAATATGAGATTCGGCTTACATCCGGCTGCTGGTATCTATGGTGTGGTCATATTTTAGTTGAACTTGTTTTTCATTGTTAAAGTAACAAAACTGAGCATTATGAAATGTGAAGATTTCCATGAAAATGTTAAAGAAAGCAACTTTCATGCAAATTACCAATTTTCTTGGGTATAGTTGTTAACTTTGGACCTCTATCGGCCCACTATACATTAGTTGTGAGCTAAGTTTCAATTAAAGTAGTTGTTGGGTAACCTATAATACAAAATTAACCGAGAACTGTTGAAATGAAAAAGATTTTTGCTAAAATTTGATGTATATTTCATGAAAATTTTGTCAAATGTGAAATCTGGCTACTTTCAAGCTAGGGAATGAAATTTCCCGGAACTTTTTGAATCTCGGGAAACGGGAAATACGGGAAAGGAAAAAAATTTCCCGGGAAATTTCCCGGGAAATTCAAATTTCGTTTTTAGCTATTGTAACTTAAAAAAACCCACAATAATTTTTAGCGATAAAATGATAGAATGTCAAAGGGCCAATGGGGGTTAGCATGGGAAAAGTGCCCTCGCACGGAATAAGGCATATAATACATCATTCGAAGCGTCTTGGCCCAGAGCTACTTTTGTTAGAATATGAAACTCCAAAATGAAGTTATAGTAGAGTTATTGATGAAAATGCGAAAATGGAGTTATGGCTTTTTCTCATAAGGGTGCTTACGTAAAATTCTGAAAAAATTCTCAAAAATCTCTGTAGTGAGAGTAACATCTGTGATTTTTTTCAGAATTTTTGGGAGGGGTTTTAGGGGTGAAAAAATTCATAGAAAAATTCAATGAATTTTTTCTTAGTGTTAGAGGTCGACGACTAACTCAGTTTTTCCACTATATATTCCCTTAGAGATGTATATTGCGTAATTTTTTTTTCAGAATTTTAAAAATTGTGTTTCACTCCAAAAAGATGTTTGAATTTTTGTATGAGTTTTTTCACCCTAAAAAAGGGAATTCGAATAGGCAGGCAGGTGTCATGTTGATATTTACGGAACATATGTTTTACAGTAACACCTTTCTTAGAACCAGCTTGCCTTCCCATAACCCCCATACAGATTTTGAATTCTTTGAGCAAGAACTCATGGAGGCACGCTGGTGCCAATTTGATGATTACCGTAAATATTGTCTTATATTATTACCTTCCATTCGGCATAAGCAGAATCTTAGCACCAGCCTGCCTTCCCATAGCCTCCGAAACCGAATCCATAGTGTCAGCAGTCAGAGTAAAACGCAATTTTTTGAATAAAAAAAAAACAAAAAAAGAAATTCGGTTTCCCGGGAAATAAAAATTCATTTCCCCGGATTTCCCGGGAAAATTTTTCCCGGGTACAATCCCTATTTCAAGCGGCCCATTTTCTTGATCTATGTGACCTACGTCAAAAGCGACTTCTGTCTTGGAAAGAGCATACCCAAATTGCTCTAGAGATGACTTAGATGCGACTTTTTGAGCTTTATTGTAGACGCATTGTAACGACTTCTTTGTAAATTACCGGGTTTTTGCGTATTTTTAGCATGTTTTGACCTCCTCTGGCTCTCTATAGACGAAATGTGACCACATTTAAGTTGAAATTACCTTTTTATGACCCAAAATACAATATAACCCGAAAAATGTGAAGATGTGAAAATATGTGATTCACATATTTTCACAGATGTGAGTCACATTATGTGAAAAAATGTGAAATGTAAAAATTTTGAAGGCACATTCTCAGTTTCTATGATACTTACGGCCGATGTTGGGCCACATCTTGATTCTGTAGGTGAAAATGTGCCGATATGTGACCTAAGTGGTCATCCACAAGCTGCAGTGTTAAACAATGTGCGATTCACAGCAGTCACATATGTGGTTTTTTCCACAGATGTGACTGATGTGAATCGCACGTTCTCTGACACCGCAGCTTGTGGATGACCACTTAGGTCACATCTTGGCACATTTTCACCTACAGAATTGAGAAGTGACTCATTATTGGACGTTAGTATCATAGAAACTGAGAATTTGCCTTCAAAAATTTCACATTTCACATTTTTTCACATAATGTGACTCACATCTGTGGAAAAAAATGAGAATCACATTTTTTCACATCTTCATATTTTCCGGATAATTTTGTCTTTTGGATCATAAGCCAATTTGGGTATGCCCTTTCCGAATCAGAAGTCGCTTTTGACGTAGGTCACATAGATCCAGAAAATATGCCGTTTGAAAGTAGCCAGATTTCACATTTGACAAAATTTTCATCAAATATTCATCAAATGTTAGCAAAAATCTTTCTCATTTCCACAGTTCTCGGTTAATTTTGTATTACAGGTTACCAAACAACTACTTTAATTGAAACTTAGCTCACTACTGGGAGTTGCGGGAAACGCGAACAATTGATGGACATCAGTCGATTCGAATAGTCAGCACTGATATCTGTAAAATTGTTTGAGACATTCGTTTATTACAGAAATATGAAGTAGCTACGAAACATTTGTCATCTTGAATGCGTTTTGAAGTAAAATACCGAGGTTTGAACTTGTTTCTTTTTAACTTCTTAAGTTTCTTCCTTGTAATTTTTACAGTAAAAAAACTCACCACGATATTAAGTAATTTTATTTTCTGGTGCATTGCCTGGAGCTGACATGCGTACGTTGCGAAGTGACTCTTAAAAATTGTTATGTTTTTCAAAAAATAATTTTCATATGTTACATAGAACAGTCAGAATAAAGAAAATCATAGATCTGCATCGTTTTAAGGGAAGAATACAATTTTCATATTTATCCATTTTTGTGTCAGTTTTCGAGCCGTGGATGCTTTCAGTTGCTGAGATGTGACCTAATTTTTGGTTTGTAATACTTTTTGTATGTGTAAAAACATTTCAAACACAAAAAATCGAAAATTTCACATTTCACATTTTTTTCACAGATGTGGTCACATTTATGTGAAAATATGTGAGTAAAATGTGAAACACATAATTTTCAAACTGCAAATTTGTCGTCAGCTTAAGATTTTTTATGGATATTTTTGCACATCTGAAAATTTTATGGTAGAATGTGCCGAGATGTGACCTAAAGTCCCACAATGAAGTACTTTATATATGGAAATGTGACGTTCACATCTGGCAAATGTGACGAAAAAAGTCAAATTTAGCCACTTTCACCACTCACATTTCCATATGCAAACTAATTTATTGTGTTACTTTAGGTCACATCTCGGCACATTCTACCATAAAGATTTGAGATGTGCAATAATATAGACGAAAAGTTCAATGCCAACGACAAATGTGCCATTTGAAAATTATGTGACTTTACATATTTTTTTCACATTTTTTTGACATATGTGAAATGTGAAATGTGAAAATCGAATTTCACATCTCGTATTTTTTGTGTTTAAAGTGTCTTTATAGATATAAAAAGTGAAACAAACAAAAAATCAGGTCACATCTCAGCAACTAGTCATATACAGAGCTCAAAATAGGGTAAAAAAAACGAATTCTTCAAAATCCCTAACTTTAATCATTTCTAAGCAACAACTGAGTTACTGTCTAATGAAACGAAACTGAAAGTAAGCAAACATTATTGTTTACAATGAGTTTGACATTAGACAATATTATATGCCCGTTCATTTTACTGTGTTAGACGCGATAAATATGACTACTATGAAAAACATTTAAACAAAAATGTTAATTCTTGAAAAGATGTATGCGAGCGAAACCATAAAGAAAGTGTTGTGGTAAGTTGCATGTCATCTGAATTAGACAATATTGCAAATCTCATTCTAAATGAGAATATGGATTTATGATGACAAAAAACTTGGAACTGCACACATTTTAAGAGCTTATGTTAATTTTGCTTCCAAATATTCGAATTTTCTTATGTCTATTACTTTCTCACTTTTCCCGCAACTCCCTGGGGTATAGTGGGCCGATAGATGTCAAAAGATAATAACTATACCCAAGAATTTGCATGAAAGTTGCTTTCTTTAACATTTTCATGGAAATCTTCACATTTCATAATCCTCAGTTTTGTTATTTCAACAACGAAAAACAAGTTCAACTATAAATACGACCACACCATAGATACCAGCAGCCGAATTCAAGCCGAATCTCATGTTAGGCACAGAAAACGACAATATCTTTTAAAAAATCCGTCGAACTTTATGACTTTTAATAAATTGTCTGATTTTTAGAAAAATATACTTCAACAACAAAACACGGGTTACATTTACAGGGTTACATATGTGCTTTCGTCGCAGATTGATAATATTAACAAAAAATGAAAATTATTAACGATTCCCGCATCTCCCAGTGTCAGGAGTCAATATGAATTTTGTCCCGAAATTTTGCATATTTTGACATAAGCCGACGCCGCACTGAAAGCGTGTATTGAGAAAATTTTCTGAAGCTGCGATGTAAAAGATTCAAATCTATTCAAAAACTTTTTAGCACCAATATCTAACATGAAATCCACGCCTTTGGCGAGACAACGGCTAATATTTTCTGCACAAACATAAGCTGTCAAGTGGTCAGCTGTCAAACAAAAAATTAATTCATTTGACAGCTTATGCATCGTGTCACCATTCTTTGACTTTGTCATAAGCCGTTAACGTACTAGCGGTTCCATTCACAGTCTCAAGTCGGCACCACTGCACCAGATAGAAGTGGCATGTTGAATCAAAGTATATAAACAGAGAACGCAAATCGTCGGCCGATCAGAGCTTTTACGGCACACCAGTTTGAGGTGAATATGTATTTGTTAAGTTGTATCGGTGACATTTTACTATGATAATGTTGTTGCAACTGCGTTGTTTGTATACAATTCTCTCATGCGTTGCAACTTAATAAAACTAATTCTCCATGTATGCAACATGACGGTGATATATTCACCTCAAAGTCGTATGCCACGAGATACTCTGAATTTGCGTTACCTTCTCTGTTTGTATACTTTGTGTTGAATAGGGTTCATCGGTTTGAAAAAAAAGGTTTTTATTCGATTTCGACATAGTTTCTAGTGACCGTCATGGTCCCCATACCAGAACATTTTATGGAAGAACAATTTTTTTTTATTTTGCAGTTTAAAAAAAAATCAAGTGGGAACTGGGAAGTACAGGTCATCAAAGTAGAATTTTGGTTCACAGCTATGAGTGGGTCAACTTTGAACTTACATATACTGAAACTTTTATACTGCAATGATACCGTGTGAAAGCTTATTTCTTCCTAGAATTTCATAAGGAATCCGAAAAAGAAATTTTCATTTCGTTTACATTTTCTGGGAAAAACACCTCCTGCAAAAATCGCAAACGATAAATAATTTGTAAATTTTTGAAACTTTTGGATTCAGATCACATTAAAAGTATTTTTTCCGTCAAAAAACAACTAGCTTTGCTTTTTCAAAGTTTCAAACAATATCTTGTGGTCCCAGAGATCAAGACACAGCACTTTTAATCCTTGCTCCAACCAAGTTGGATATCCCTAGCGCGCATGATTGAAACTTTTTTCTACAGTAAACTTATTCTATTCTCTCTAAAATGACACTTTATGCGTTTAGTTAGAGCAATTTTTTCTACTGGCATTATGTCAGCATATTTTGCTCACTAGAAACTATGTCGAAATCGAATAAAAAAGGCAGATGCTATTCGCCCGCGCGGGCGATTAGCCAGCCCTATGGGGAAGAGACTATCCGCCCGCGCGGGCGATTAGTCAGCCCTATGGTGGAGAGACAATCCGCCCGCGCGGGCGATTAGCCAGCCCCACAAGACTGACTTAAATAATTAACAAACTAATTTTCAAGAGCTCGAATCGTTCATTCCCACTAAGATACATTGGATAGGGGAGTGTTAGCAGCGTCTTCTTTTTAGCAGTAAGGACTTTTGAGATAATGGTTGTTGGTCGACCACGTATATTATCCATCGAGGAATTATCGCCCGGGGTGAAAATTTTGGGAATTATCACCTGGACGAATGGGAAATTGATTAAACACACCTCCGACGGCAGCGCCATTAGATTGTATAGGGAGTGTCCCGTTTTGGGCTGAATCGTCGAAAAATGCACTGTACCTTAGTTGTATGGAATTTTTTCAATCAACATTGTTAACCAGTTTTGTTGCTCTGTACCTCCGCTAACGTTCAAAAATCAAGTCTACTTTGTCTAACAGTCAAAGTTTCCTAACAAAAAAGTCAGCAACCACCGAAATTTTAGTTGTTTTCGCTGTCTAGCTCCTTATTTTAACAAAGTTGTTTGCAATCCAAAACTCTAAGACTTTTTTCGCCGACCAAAACCTTGCAACTGTTCCGTAAGTAAATTTTGGAACATTTCCAATTTTGACCCATTTTTGACCCAAAACTCCCTTATTTCAGAACAATATCACACACCGGACCAAGTTTTCTCCACGTTTCAGACCATCACCAACAACATATAAAAAAGTATTTTTTGTTTGGTTTTCGATGGTGAAATCGTTACCCACTGACAGACATTGAGTTTTTATAATAGGTAATAATTCGCGGGCGAATAGTCTCTGCTCCATAGGGCTGGCTAATCGTACGCGCGGGCGGATAGTCTCTCCCCCATAGAGCTGGCTAATCGCCCGCGCGGGTGAATAGTCTCACCCCCATAGGGCTGGCTAATCGCCCGCGCGGGCGAATAGTCACTCCGAATAAAAAACCTATGAAAGGACCCGTACGTATCAGAATAGATGGGGCAAACAGTGTTGATGTTACGAAAAGACTCGAACGTATTTAAGTAAAAATTGCCTTAACTCTTAAGTGTATGAAATTACATACATTACACTACATTGTACATTAAATTGTATTGGAAATTGCCGAGAGGGCAATATTGAAAAACCCGTCCGAAGAAACGGTGTAAAAAAGGCCTTCCGAAAGTAAAAAATTGTTCACGAATAGATAGACAAAAATGTTCATGATAATTTGTCTACAACATAGCAAAACCCGTTTTTTTGTCTTGAGCCGACCTAGGGTCCTACGACGAGGCCTCGGACAAATACTTACATAGACAAAAATATTTCCCTCCATTTTCTCTGCAACTTAGTGAAAACCATTTTTTTGTCTAGGGCAGACCAAAGGACCGACCTATGGCCATAAAGATATGCCTCGGACGCATACTTCCATAGACAAAAATGCAAAAATGCAACGTAGCAAAAAAATTTTTTTTGGTTAGGGTCGACCTTAGGACAGATCTGAGGCCTACTTCAGCCCTAACCACAAGCACCGGGTTCAAATTTGTTTTTGAATATAATTCGGCACTCGATTACCTCTCAAATAGAAAAAAAGGATTTATCCAACTTATGCAAGCGAACACGTTGGGCCCTAGTAGAAACTCAGTTTTAGGGTCCTGACTGAGTCGAAGGGTTTCTAATTAAAAAATTTTCTTCCATAAAACGGGAGACAGTCCTAGACCTTTCGATCAAAAAAAAAAGTTTGAAAATGCGAAGAGATTTACTCGAGTTATGTACAAAAACATTAGGAGCGCTAGCAGAATTTCGGTTTTAGTGCCCTAGCTATATCCTAGGGTCCAATCTCAAAAAAGTTTCTTCTACAAATTGTTGGACTTTCACAGACCTGTCGATTAAAAAAACAATTATGAAAATCGAAAAAGATTACAAAAAAAAACGTATGGCCCTAGCAGAGACTCGTCTTTAGTGCCCTAGCTAAGTCCAACAACACAAATCGGAAAAAATTTCTTCTATAAATTGTCGGCCATGCCCAGATTTTTCAAACAAAAAATAATTTATGAAAATCGGAATATATTTACTCGAGTTATGTACAGAAGACCAAAAACCACTAAAACGGCCCTAGCTCGTCGGCCCTTAGGCTGACAGTGCCTAGACTCAATCCCATAAAAGATAACTCAATTACCTTTCAGGGAATTTTTTTTTTTGAAGATCGGTTGAGTTTTGTTCAAGTTATCGCGGTGACGGACGAACGGACGGACATTTTTATTTATTGTTGACTCGTCATCTAAGGACCATGATCGATGCTCCTTCCTATTCCCGACTCGAAATTGGGGTGGTTACAAACGTCGTCGTAAACGTATAAGATAAACATTGTTTTTCAAACCGATGCACCCTAATGTTGACGTTGAATGACAATTTGGTTATAAGAGATTGTAAGCAATTTTCTCTCATACAAGCTAACTGTTATTCAACCTGCCACTTCTATATCTGATGCAGTGATGCCAACTTATCATTTCTTCTCGGTCAATCTTTTACTGCGAGTTATAAAAGCCATGATTTCATGAGCAAAAACATTAACTTTGGTCCTCAATTATTTTTCGGACAGTCCAAGAGCCTTTCGATTGTGTTATTAGTGAAGTTAGTGAAGAGTCGAATTGTCCTAGTTAGGCTCACTATATGAAACCTACAGCCCGAACCACTTAACCGTTTTCAGTTAGTTTCGTCTAAATCTTTTATTTAAAACCTAGAACCGAAGGGCAGATAATTCTGTGTTCTTCTTAAAGACAATCTTCAATTTTTTTTAATTTTCAATTTTTTTCTATCGTTTCTTTGACTTTTAGGATTTTCCTTGTCAATTTGCGAGAATTTTCTAGCATTTTAGACGATTTTTCTTTTAATTTTCTATGTTTTCAAGGATTTCCTTTAATTTCCAAGGATTTATCCTGCAATTGAAGACTTCGGGAGAAAAACAAGATAAAGCAGTTGAAAGTGAACGTACTCTCATATATTATACATGGGAGCAGGTTCACTTTCAATTGCTTTATCTTGTTTTTCTCCCGAAGTCTTCGACTCAAAGGATTTTTTTGAGAATTTTCGGTTAATTTGTGGATTTCCTTAACAATTGATTTGTTCATGAGTGCAAAAGGATTTTTTACGTTTATCTGCCCCTCGCCTAGAACTGCAATTTTCTTGCCTATTTCGCGGACACATAGCAAGCCTATTTTGCTCATCTTCCTAAAGGACCTTACTTTTAGGATTTCTTTAAATGGATAAGGATTTACTCAGCCTATAGTTAAAGATAAAGACAAATTCGGATTGCTTCAATGAAAACGAGAAATGAATAAGCCTCGTATACTTCGTACGAGTCTAAGCACAGGTTTTTATTGAAACCTCTTTTTTGTATGAATACTGAATACAGACTTGTTATTACCGCTTGCCCTGGTAATAATTGAATTAATGTCAGTGAATGGAAGACAAGGAAGTCGTTTACACAGTTTATCGCTTTTTGTCTTCGCTTGTTGTATCCATTCTAATTACTTAATCAATTTATAAATTAAGTTTAAATCCTGTCTGCGATATAAATAATTACCGATTCCCAATTTACTACTAGCAAGAAAACTGCATTTCGTTGTTGTTATGTGCAATTAAATGCAAACGCCAGCGTCGTACATAGTACACAAATTAAATTTGGAGAGATCTGAAAATAAACCATTGTAATGACATAAAGGAAGTTGAAACAATTCTTGACAATTTGGTCTTCTGTTGAGAAATAAGCTTTCCCAAATTACCAAAATTTCATTGAGTTCCTTGACCTAGAGATAAATATTTAAAGAGTTTCGGACGGATCTAGACCTTCAGATCCTTAATTATTTCCATCTAATTTCCAGCTAATTCCATCGGTACCATAACCTGGGTAACGAATTTCATCTCTTTTACTCTTTCAATGTGATTTATATTAACATGAGACAAAACACATTCGTTCCCCAGGTGACATGGTAGCGACAATGAACCCATACCGATGAATTCCACTCAGTCATTTAAAAATGTGGTAGAAGTAATAATGGAGAATTTTACATCACCTGACATCATTCATACATATTTTTATAGGATGTCCATTAAATTTACATCAACCTTTCAACAATCTTACATAATTTCTAGAACACACTACGATGTGAAACGAACGTTATGCAAAATTATTCTTTCTTTCTTTGACATTAGAACAAAAGAAAAATTTCGTATCTGTCACTTTCGCATCGTATTGTGATTCAGATAGCACTTGGTATTGACATTATCCAGCATTTCCATCGGTATATATTGCCGCCTCCTCTGTTGTTAACCTAAACTTGCAAGCACTTATGTGTTGATTCTCAAACAACATAAGTGATTTATGTCAGAAAGTTTGTTACCGAAATAGCGGATAATTGTTTAGAATCGGTAACAAGTTGAAGTCAGTCGTTATTAGCCTTATGTATACTCTTCGTTTTTATGTTAAATCTGACAAAAACAACTCTTAAAAAATCGATATTACGTGTACACTTCGACTATAATGTGGTCACACTTATTTCTCACATTTGACGTGCGAAAATTTCTACTTGATCACCTCAAATCGCTTCAATTTTCACCAGCTCTTATAGAAGGCAACCTGGGGCCGAAAATCAGTTAGGAACGCGTCGCAAAAACGTGAACTGTCAAACTTGCGATGTTTTTTAAGACTAGAACCCTGCGTAAATCACAAATTATTCGAAATTGTAGCTCATGTACTGTGAGAAGATGACTTTTACGAATATAATAGATGAACCAGAATCCAAAAAGTTTAGGTATGAAGGTACAAATTTGCTCTGAAAAAACATCGCAAATGAACTTGGAATGCGATGTTTTTTTAAGGGAACTTTCGACCTTCATACTCAAACTTTTTGTATTCTAATTAATGTATTATTCGCGTAAGAGTCATCTTCTTACTGTACATGAGATATAATTTTGAATAATTTGTTACTCACGCAAGATTCTATTCTAAAAAAACATCGCAAATTTGACAGTTCAAAATTTTGCAACGTGCTCTTAAAGTAATTGTAACGGTAGTAAAGAGCAATATACGTCATATACAATTTGGCACCAGACTACGGCTGTCAGAGTAGATAATCTTAAGTAGGCATGCTGATGCCACATTAAGAGCACGTCGCAAAAATGTGAAGTGAACTGTCAAATTTGCGATGTTTTTTAGAAAAAAATCCTGCTCAAATAAAAAATTATTCAAAATTATAGCTCGTGTACTAGTGTACTATGAGAGAATTACTCTTACACAAATTGGAGATGAATCATAATTCAAAAAGTTTTAGTATGAAGGTACAAATTTGCTCTGAAATAACATCGCAAACGAAATTGGAATGCGACGATTTTTCAGAGCAACTTTCGACCTTCATCCACAAACCTGTGGCATTCTGATTCATCTATTATTCGTGTAACAGTCTCAGTTCATGAGCATATTGAATAATTTGTTATTTACGCAGGATTCTCTTCTAAAAAAACATCACAAACTTTACAGTTCATATTTTTGCAATGTGGTCTTAAGATCGTGTCAGGTTTTTTGACAGTTCTATATTTTGCGATGTTTTTTCATTGCATATTTCTAAGGCAGTGATCATCAATTTTAAATTCCAAAACATCTACTGTTTACATAACACATCCCTTTATAGATTCTCTGAATCAGAATATATAATTATTGAGTCTTAGTGTCAAAACTTGATCTGAAAAAACATCGCAAAGTACTTGGCTGCATAATACAATGCGATGAATTTAAAATTGATGATCACTGCCTTAGAAATATGCAATGAAAAAACATCGCAAAATATAGAACTGTCAAAATATATGATACGCTCTTAAGAGCAGGTCACAAAAATCTGAACTGTCAAATTTGCGATGTTTTTTTTAGAACAGAATACTGCGTAAATAACAAATTATTCAAAATTATAGTTCATGTACTGTGCGAGGGTGACTCTTACACGAATAATAGATGAATCAGAATTCAAAAAGTTTAAGTATAAAGGCACAAATTTGCTCTGAAATAACATCGCAAAAGAACTTGGGATGCGATGATTTTTCAGAGTAACTTTCGACCATCATAATCAAACTTTTGAATTCTGATTCATCTATTATTCGTGTAAGGGTCATCTCCTGGCAGTACATGAAATATAATTTTTAATAATTTGTTATTTACGCAGGATTCTGTTTTAAAGAAAATCGCAAATTTGACAGTTCAAATTTTTGCAAAGTGCTCTTAAGAGCACGCTGCAAAAATGTGAGCTGTCAAATTTGCGATGTTTTTTTGGATTACGATTCCTGCGTTAGTAAACAAGTTATTCTAAATTATTTCATGTTACATCTCATGCATTGTAAGAGGATGACTGTTACACTGAATGAGAATTCAAAAAGTTTGAGTATGAAGGTCTAAAGTTCCCTTAAAAAATCGTCGCATTTCAAGTTCATTTGCGATGTTTTTTCAGAGCAAATTTGTTCCTTCATACTTAAACTTTTTGAATCCCGATTCATCTATTATACGCGTAAGAGTCATCTTCTCATATTACATGAGCTACAATTTTGAATAACTTGTGATTTACGCAGGATTCTCTTCTGGAAAACATCGCAAGTTTGACAGTTCTTATTTTTGTGACGTGCTCTTAACAGATTTTGACATCAGGCTGCGTTCTTTATGGTTACTTAAACTTCTTAGGTTGGCAGCCTGGTGCCGAGCTGGAGCCGAATGTATAGTAATGTACTCGTTCCCACTCCAACATTCTCATAGAAACTTTTTCGGCACCAGGCTGGCCAGCTGGGAATCCAGACGTTTTTTCATTGTAATTTTTCTCCATGAAAAAAAAAATAATAATTAGGAGTTCATGTACTAGACAAACGGCTTACTAGACAAATAGCCTTACTGTATGAACTTTTTTCATTATCGTCGAGAAAATTTTCATGGAGTAAAATAGCAACAAACAGATGCCTTTTTTTTCCGCCGCGTCGTCGTCACCAATGCACTCGCACGATACGATCAAATGAAACTGATAAATTCGCGGCATTATCAAGCCGTTTGAACGATAAAGTAACAGACCGCCAACCAAAGGAAGCCTTAAAGAGAAAAGGAAATTCCGAAAAGCGAATGAAAGAATTCCGAGAGAAAGTTGTGACTCTTCCCATCGATGCAAAAAAAAATTCTTGACGAAGTTGAAGCTTGCAGCACGTTTGAGTTCTGGAATCACATGAGCTGGAATAGTTATTTACGTAACTAGGAAAAATATAATGTTTTTGATAAGTGTGGGGTTTGCCAAGCCAAGGGCTGCAATCACACTAGTCAAAAACATATATTTTTCCGAGTTTCGTACAAAATTTTTCATTCCGAGGGTTCAGAAAACTGCTTTTCTGTTTTAAAATAGGACGGAAGACAGCAGTTTTCCGTCCTAGGAATGAAAAAATATAGAAACACACATTTTTTTCCAACTGTCGCCATTGTTTAGTTAATGGGATTGGAGAACTAGTCTACCTATCGTACAATAGAGGTGTGCGGGTCGACTTTTTCTTCTAAATCTGACTCGAACCGAGCCAGAACTGAAATGAAATTTCAAACTCGACCCGAACCGAACCCGAACTCTCACAACGAAACCCGAACTTTTAAAAAAAATTATTTGAAATGTGCGACCCGGGTTCGGGTTTATTCGGCTTCGGGTCGGGTTTTTAGCGGTCCGCTTACCTCTATCGTACTCGATGTATCTATTTCTCATGTGTTAGAAAGAATATTGACGCCACTCCGTTGGTATTTGATAGAGTCGAGATATTTCAGCACTAGTTTGGAAAATAATTACTGATGCAATAACCTTTGAAGAACAAAAGAACAATCGACTACAGTGAATGAATCTACGTTTTATGCAACTCTTGAAAATCCTTTGTTTCAAACAAAAGGAATTCAAGTGTTTTTAAATAGACCCTTGGATTGTAGTGCGGAAGACTTACATTGGATGTGTACAAGTTCAATCTGATATAAAATTCTTGTGAATTTATTTTGGAATTTAAATCTTACAATTCTAAGAATTTTCCACCTTTGTGTTTGTTAACAAAGGAAGTTATGTACTCTGAGTGATAATTTTATTGGCGAGATAAGAACTAGTTACGTTGAGATCAACGGTTTACTAGTGAGCGAGATTAATGACAGGTGCTCATATTTCATGGAAACGTAAAGTAAGCTTAATACGAACAGATTAATCATATGAACTATTTATTTTGACTAAATTTTCATATTTTATGTTAATTTTTTTTTCGTTTCACGTCCTTAGGTGAGGCATTTACGAAATGCATTTAAGTCTTTGTGATTCGCTGTCTTAGATTACCTGCATTCTCATCGTTTTGTTCATATTTTATATAAACATTTCTTTTTAGAGTGCAACTCCTATTACATTCCATGCATATAAAACGCCTAAACTAAGCAAGAAAAAAAGAGTGCTACACTTATTTCTATCTCTATATAAGTTATAAGATCTCTCTGAAAAGCTCATCAACAAAATCGCTTCCCGTCATTTATATTTGTAATCTAGGTCATGACATAAATTTTACATGTAAAACCATAGTGCTGATGGAAACTTCGAGGTGACACTAGCAACCAAGGCAACTATATATTCTCAAGGTTTAGTTGAATGGAAACCTCCTGCCATATACAAATCATCTTGTGAAATAGATGTAGAATATTTTCCATTTGATGAACAAACGTGGTAATAATTATTTTCAATTAACGAATAATATTTTTTCTATTTCTTTACTAAAAAAAACACTTTTTGTTATTTTTACGTTTTGTAAAAGGCGAACAATTTGGTCGGTACAAATCGTCAACGGTTATCTGTCTTTAGTCTTTAGTTTGATTTCACATTCCTAACAAAGTAGTTCAGTTAAAATGATGTAAGGTGACGCTTTTAATTTTTGAAAACTCAATATTCTAACTAAAAAAAATTCTGCAAAAATTGAGGATGGGAATAGAATTTTTATCGATGGCAGCGATCAGAAATAATTGGCTAATGTGCATACCTACAAGTCTTACCGCACGATTCTCTCATCCCTCCCGAATAGGAGGGGGAGAAGTAAGCCATGCACTACAGCCATCTTGTTGCAACATTTCAGGCACCTCAATCTGTTTTGGGACTCAGACCGACGACGCCCATTTTGCCTTTGGAGGGCGGAGTGTTTCTACACTTGCACTGCTGGGCCAAGGCCTGATGGAGTTGGTATTGACACTTCTGAGGCTAGGGAGCCCCATTCAATTTTTGGCGACTATTTGAATGGTGAATTCGAGCTTGGTTCACTACACCCAAATGATGGCCAAAACTTGAATTTTCAACCAAATTTGACATGTTAGGTGTCGCGTCGTTGGAAAGGTAATAACAGTGGCTTTCTGCGAAAAATAGTTTTAAGGCGCTTTAGTTCACGCTTCGAAAGGAGGGACTAGAAATAGCTTCAAAATAATGAAAAATAGCATATTTTGTGCAAAAAATAGCATAGCGGGACCTGTAAACCGCCTCTGAAAATTTTCAAAATATTTTTTTTTATGTTTTCTTACTTTATAATTAGTAGGGAGATAGAGCTAAAGCAATCTAAAATTTTGAAAAATAAAACAGCCTTAATGACCCACAACAGACGAAACTCTTCAGAGCGATGGCGGGGAGTCCAAATTCGACTTTTAAAATTTTTCAAAGGTATTTTCGGAATCCTGGGGACCCCTGGATCTTATTTCTTGCAGGGGAGATGAAAAAAAAAATAAATAAAAGGTCAAAAACGCTCCACCCTATTTGAACGGTGTTCTGCACCATCTTTCTCATTCCATTGTTACCACAATGAAAACACTCAGTTACTGCAGAACACCGTTCATTTAGCAGCAACATTTTTTTTCTTTTCCTTTTTTCTGAATTTCCAATAATTAGGGAATTTATACGACGGCAAGACTGTGGTACACACATAAATCAAATATTCATTGAAGTCAAATTAAATTACATTGTATCGAGTAACCTTTGAATTCACTATATGGGCCATTCCACAAAAACTTCGTTCCAACGCTCGAAATGCTCAAATGTTACAAAATGATTTTTATGTAAAAGCGTGTATCATAAAGATTGATCCTTCAACTTGAGGTTAGTTACTTTCCTATTAATATTATTTTGTAACTACTGAGAATTTTGTGAGTGGGAACGATGATGTCCGTGGAATTGCCCATATAAGCAATGCATTTTGTAGAACATTCAGCATTCAAATATATGGTATCAAACTGATAACATGAATTTGTTTTGATCAGTTCCCATATAATTGGTGACCCCGACGTGAATTATATGGGAACTGATCAAAACAAATTCATGTTATCAGTTTGATACCATATATTTGAATGCTGAATGTTCTACAAAATGCGTTGCTTATATAGTGAATTCAAAGGTAACTCGATACAATGTAATTTAATTTGATTTCAATGAATATTTGATTTATGTGTGTACCACAAGACAAATAATTTTATAAATAAAAGATTTCATTTAAATTTTTGCAAGGGGGGAGTGTCCCAAGAATAGAAGCCACGTTCCTTCGCTGAATAGCCACCGCAATACTTCGAGCCAAATAACGTGTGGCGTGCTTTTCATTCGTGACGTCGCCGTCGGTGATTTTACCAATGTTACCAAAAATGCCAGACATTTATTTTCTAAAATTTGAGGAAATATTTCCAAATTTTAGTTCTTGAGAGAATCTGTTATGGAGCTAAGACTCAATGGACCAATCAGATTATGACGCAACTAAGTGTCGCGCAATAATGGCGTCCACATTTTTTTCCGGATGTTTGAACACCAAGGAGGGTGCCAGTATTGCCCTCATGTTACCGCCTTTTTTAATAACACGTCCCTCTTTCGTAGATTAAAAAATGATTACGTATTTTCCCACGAACATTTCAAATGATTATACATATACATAGACTGGACTCCAGTTTTTATTATTCGGAATTTTAATTCTTAAAAAATTCTTAAATTTCCCAAAATTCTGAAAAAATTCCTTAAATTCTTAAAAAAAATTCCTAAAATTTTTAAAAGAAATTTTTTCGGAATTTTAAGAATTTTTTGAGAATTTTGGGAATTTTAAGAATTAAAATTCCGAATAATAAGCCCTGCTGGACTCTCATGCTGTACGATTCATTTCATTCATAACCCCTGGTTTGCATTTCAAAGAAAATGCCTTCGTTTTGAAAATGCGCATGCGCAGTTTCGAAACAAAGTGATATTTTTTTAAGTGTAAATCCAGTCTTAAGTATGAATATTTTTTCCTCTCAAATTCGATTTAGTATCCACTCTATTTAGAGGTGTGCTCCGCCGTGTTCAGCCAGCGCGCCGCCGGCTGGAAGTCCTCAGCCGAGCGCCACGGCCGAAAAAAGAACGCCATCAGCCACCGCCAGCCGCCGTCGGTTTTCATTGGCTTGAAAATTATGTCAATTTGTCAAATACCTCTTGCAACATTTCAGAATCAAACCAAATGTTAAGGACTTTTCTGAGCAACAGTAATTTACAGCCATTGTTTTTCCATTTTACGTCTTGTGAAATTACAGCTGTTTCGCCAACACGACATACATTGCAAAAACAGCTGAAATTTTACCCGATGAAAGTAAAAAACAATGGCTGTAACTTGAACCATTGTGGGGGCTACAGGATGGCTAGCGCGCTCTGAAGAAAAATAAGAAGTGTTTTCATAGCACAATGCGGATGACTTAACTCTATTAGCAGATAATAGCAGTGATTTGCAGAGAAATATCGACTGCCTGAATGCAAATAAGTATCAGCAAAACTAAGGTGATGCATGTCGCTAAATCTAGGAAATAAGTAGTTTGCAGTTTAAATAGGCAGCAGTTGGAACAGGTTTCTGAGTTTAAATATTTAGTGGCCACTTTTTCGAAGGATGGTTAGGGAGTTTGGGGAAAGGAGAAAAATGGGAAACGCGGTTGCCAGTCAATTGAGGTCGCATGTGTTCAACAAGAAGGATTAAAGTAGTGGAACAAAGTTAGCTACTCACAGTTCAATCTTCAGGCCAACGATTTTATATGGTAGTGAAAGTTGGGTGGACTGCGGATACCTTGTGCATGACCTGAAGGCTTCTGATAGCGTGGGTGAATCGGAGAAAGCGGTGGGACAATCGTATCAGTAACGACGACATCAGGGAAAATTTAGAGGTTACATCAGTGGAAGAGGCGGCAAAGATTAGTCGTCTGCGATGGTACGGGAACGTTCAGAAGATGCAATAGCAGGCTGCAAAAGAGGATATTGAATGCTCACGTCCCGGGTGTGCACTATAGGGGTAGGCCAAGCAGAAGGTTAATAGACCGAGTTAAATGAGATTTAGAAGTTAGGGGACAACAAACCATCTCCTTGTCACAGGACAGGAGGGTAAAGACCTCACACCGAAAGGTACAAATGGTCTATAAAGTTTGATAATTATGATGATGATGATTTATAGCAGAATTAAACCCTTCTTCAGTTGTGCCATCACTTTTTCATAGCTGAATACGGCTTTGCCTTAAGCTAATTCCACAATCTATTCTTCTGTAGGTAATACATTTAATTTACAACTGACCATGATATGGACCGTGTGTTACAGAAAAGATAGATTGTAAAATTTGTTAAAGGCAAAGCCGTATTCAGCTATGGAAAAGTGATGGCTCCATGGGTTTATTCAACTATGAAAACTTACATTACTTCTTCTTCAGAGCCTTCAAATCAAATTCGAACTACGGATGCTATACGTTTAAGATACGATATATAGTGGGTAGGCACTTCACTTAAGTCGCCAATAATACTAATATACTAAATGTAATCCAGTATTACCCGATTTTAGGAATTTTCTAATTGAGTCAATTATGCAAACTTTTCAAAAAATTAATTGGGTGAGTCAAATCTAAAAGGGGATAGCTCGATCGGCATAAATGTGAGCATGTACATTAATAGCAGTAACTTTAAAATTTTTAGAAATTTCTCAAAAATTGGTCGGCGCGCCGCGGCTGAGCCTATCCGCCGATAAAATCGTTCGTCGGCGCGCCGCCGCCGAGATTTTTCGAACGGCGCTCACCTCTACAACTCTGGTTCCTTCATCATCATCTACCCCGTCTCCCCTGGCCTAGTATGTGTTTCATTTATGGAACCTCCTCCGCTCTCATTGAGGACCTCATTATTGTATGACCTGCTAGTTCAAATTTTGAATACTCACAGATTGAATTCTTCAAACGATTCAAATTTTAGCGTTCAACGTAATCTTCAAATGTTCACTTCAAATTATTGGCGCATTATTTTTTTTACGAATTCAATTGTCGTCATTCAGACAGACGTTGAAATTGGTGAGTTAAGAGTATGCTCATTTTATCAAGGCTAGTCAAAATGGGGCATGTTTTAAACATTGTGACACTTCAGGCTAGCTATGGCCCATTTATTGATATGATGTATGGGTCAAAGGGGGTGTATTTTTAGAAAGTATATTTCCGAAAATATCTTAGGCTTCCTCAAAAATTCTTAAAACAACTAAGTTTCATTTAAGTTTTAAAAAAAGAAAATTAGGGAAATTTCGGGAATTTATGGGAAATTTCGGGAATTTATGGGAAATTTCGGGAATTTGTGGGAAATTTAGGTAATTTATGGAAAACTTAGGGAATTTATTGGAAATTAATGGAAAGTTTAAGGAATTTCAGCGAAATTGAGGAAGTTTATGGTAAATTTCAGGGTTTTCGGTTATTTTTAGGAGTTTTCAAATTTATTCCAAATCATAATATCTTAACAACTATTAAAATTAGATAACAAAAAAAGCATGGTAATGAAATCAAGGCAAGTAACAAGCTATCTTAATTATAATAAGAGTAAATCAAAAAGGTCCACTTTGGAATGACCAATTCAAAGGAACAGAAAATTCAAAGAAAATTAGTAACAGAAATCAATAACAAAAAATTAGGGTAAAAAAAAGAAAAAACATAGAAGGGACCCGTACGTATCAGAATAGATGCGGCAAACAGAGTTGCTGTTACGAAAAGACTGGAACGTATTTAAGTAAATACTGCGTTCACATTAGACTGTATTGGAAATTGCCCGTAGGGCAATTTTGAAAAACCCGTCCGAAGTAACGGTGTAAAAAAATTCTCCGGACGCACAAAATTGACCTCCAAATAGAGAAAAATGTTCTCAATTTTGTCTAAAACATAGCAAAAAACTATTTTTTAGGCTAGGGCTAGGCTAGGGCCTTAAGTAGAGGCCTCGGATACATACTTCCATAGACAAAAATGTTTCCCTCAACTTGCTCTGCAACATAACAAAAAACATTTTTTTATGTTAGGACCGACCTTAGGACCGACATGAGGCCCACTTGAGCCCTAAGCACAGGCAAAAATGCTGCTATAAATTGTCGGCCGTGCCGAGATCTTTCAAACAAAAAAACGTTTTTGAAAATCGGAAGAGATTTACTCGAGTTATGTACAAAAAACACGTAGGGCCCTAACAAAGACTCTTTTTTAGTGCCCTAGCTAAGTCCAAAGACTCAAATCGAAAAATGTTTCTTCCACAAATTGTCGGTCATGCCCAGATCTTTAAAACAAAAAAAAATTTTGAAAATCGGCAAAGATTTACTCGAGTTATGTGCAAAAGACCAAAAACCACTTAAACGGCCCTAGCTCGGCGGCGCCCACAGTGCCCATAAAATATTTTTCGACTAACTTTCAGGAAAAAAAAAAAGTTTTTGAAAATCGGTCAAGATTTACTCAAGTTATCGTGTTGACGGACAGACAGATCGACAGTCCGACAGACAGACAGACCGACAGACCGACGGACATTGTTTTTTTCGCTGATTTGTCATCTGGAGGCAACAAAAAAAGTTTTCCTCTTATTCCCGGGTTCGAATTCGCAATGTAACAAACGCATCAAACCTACGTACTTCGTACTTCGTCTAAAAACTTGTTCAACTTGAAATTATACGACAGCAAGAAGATTCAAACAATCAATATCCAAACTAGTATGGCGAAGAGCATAGGACAAAAAATACCTAGGAAATTACGTTTCTGAAACAGGATTAGCTTAGAGCAAAAACGCAAAAATTCATGACTTTTACATGTTATGATGGAGCATACTGAGCCGAAATGGACAATTAGTGAGTCAAGACACATTGACCCATTAGTGTAGTTTAATGATAAATTTGATTTCAAATATCAACAAAATTGCAGTAGTGATTGATTCTCGGATTAATCTGGGAAGTTTGTTATGCAGGACAGGTCCAGAGAAGGAAATGCTTCTCCGTTTAATCAATGTGAAGGAGAATGGGACACGTAACAAGGTGGGATATCTGTGATCTGGCTTTTGCAAGGCAATGTTGTGGCGTCAGAAATTGTGGATACAGGAATATACAAATTTACAAACAGAGTACTGGTACATACCTTTAACCCTAAGAACTGTGGGACAATATTTGTTGAAAAGCAGAGCCGAAGGAAATTTTATTGGGAGCTTGTGAGACAATTTCAACGCAATCTTCTGCGATCTCTCAATTTTACTAGTGAAGTCTTTGTTGGCGCTACCCCATACACCAACACAGCCAATCTTGAGTGAGCAAGTGAAAAATAAAGCATACGTAAAATTTTCATAGGTAGGAATGCGCTCAACCTCTTGATGATCCCAACTTGACTGGGAATCTTATTACATAATTCAGTAACATGACTATTCCAGTTGAGATTGCAGTCCAACATAACTCCCAAGCACTTAACAGAAGTAAGAGATTTCAACTTAATACCATCAACAACAGTATCAGTCACCTTGTCGAACTTTTTACGTGCTGATTTAAGGTTAACAACTTGACACTTTTCAATGTTCAAGGTCAATTTGTTCAATCTGAAATATTCAGATATCACGTTCAGATCACTATTAGTCTGGTAAACATTTGAGATGATATAGAAACTAGTGTCACCTGCAAAGAGGTAATGGGAAGCTTATATAAATCATTTATAGATATTAAGAACAACAAGGGCCCGAGGACACTCCCTTGTGGAACTCTAAATTTTCTTGGATTCCAATTTCCTAGAACAAGACAAATAAGTCGAGCAAGGTCGCAATGACAAGATAATTGTAAAATGCACTAAACACAAGTTTTGCTCCAATAAAATTGACACAAATCTTTAAATTTCACTCAAGTTCTCAAATTGTGAAATTTTGTGACACCAGCTCCTCCTTTATAAAGACTGTTTACACCTTCCTTCTACCTAGTTTTTTCCACATTTCCATGTTAACTTCAAAATTTTTGTCCCATATTTATACCTCACTACTCGTACTTGAATAGGAAGATAATGAAAGATTAAACACACTGGTAACAAAAGACGATGAAATACCGACAGATTGTTAGCATATCTTTCGTTTGGATTGACCAATTTGTGAGATTATCATTTTCATCATATTGATTTGTTTGTTCAGTAAACACCTTTTTGACAGTAAATAAGAAATGTTTAATTTTTATAAGTTAATATAAATCAATTTTTTTAAAGTCAAATGAAATTTGGGTCTTGGACATATGATGGTTGTATGGTAAGTGTTTTTCTGGGTTTTCATTTCATTTGTTTTTTAATTTATTCCTTCACACCAAATGTTTCGATTTTTTAAATAAATTTTCTATTTATTTTGGTTCTTTTCTGTTCTTTTAACCACACAATTCACATTGCAAACAACACACCACACCAGTCAGAATAAAATTGAAGAAGTAATTTCTCGTATCAAATCAACATAAAATTGGAATAGGATTTGCGTTTTCTTTCTCGTTTTGTACATACAATGTGCTACAAAAAGACATAAAATAATACAAAAAATTACCCATAAAATTTCCGCTATAAACATTTTGCTTTATTTCATGCATTTTCTTAAGCTTTTCATTATTTATATATTACGCTTCTCTTATTATTGTATTGCACACGTGGTATAAAAGACTATTGCAGATTATGTCTAACTATCATACATGCATGTACGTGAATTGTGCCTCTTGAATAGGGGTATGCCGCTTCGATAACAAAATAAATACACACTGGAAGTAATTTCATAATATCTCGTATTACGATGAGTACAAGTACCTGAAGCCCGAGTTACTTTTACAGATATCAAATTACTTCCCTGTAATAGTAACCTACTGTTCATTTAAAAATTTATCATTGCCGAAAATATCCAGACTTTCTGAGCGTTACAGAAAACGTAAACGAAACTAAAACGTCATAACCAAAAAAACTTGGATAAAATTAGCAAATAATTTCAATGAATTGAATTGAAATTCAGTGAGCGACAAAACTAAGCAAAATACTCTGCCCTACAAAAACTTAGCGACATAATCAGATGAGAGATTTTCATATATTTTCTCCCACAAATTCTCTTCGCTAAGTTTTTTATGCGATGTACGGCAATGCTCTACAACGCACAAAAAACTTAGCGACTATACCATGTACGGCACTGCCCTACAACGCATAAAAAACTTAGCGAAATTATCAGATGAGAGATTTTCATATATTTTCTACCACAAATTCTCTCCGCTGAGGTTTTTATGCGATGTACGGCAATGCCCTACAACGCATAAAAAACTTAGCGACATTATCAGATGAGAGATTTCCATATATTTTCTCTCACAAATTCTTGTCGCTAAGTTTTTTATTCGATGTAGGCAGTGCCCTACAGCGCATAAAAAACTTAGCGACATTATTAGATGAGAGATTTTCATATATTTTCTCTCACAAATTTTCTTTGCTAAGTTTTTTATGCGATGCACGGCACTCCCTTACGACGCATAAAAATTTATCGACGTTATCAGATGAGAGATTTTCATATATTTTCTCTCACAAATTCTCTTCGCTAAGTTTTTTATGCGATGCACGGCACTCCCCTACGACGCATAAAAAACTTAGCGACATTGTCAGATGAGAGATTTTCATATATTTTCTCTCACATATTCTCGTCGCTAAGTTTTTTATGCGATGTATGGCACTGCCCTACATCGCATAAAAAACTTAGCGACATTATCAGATGAGAGATTTTCATATATTTTCTCTCACAAATTCTCTTCGCTAAGTTTTTTATTCGGGAAATTTGGAAATTTGGCTTCTGACATTTCAGATTCGCCACTATTTTTCTATGAAACATTTTTCGCTCTGAAGGCATTGATCGAAACAGCCCGAAAAAACGTTACAAACGGCATGGGAATTTTTATATAGTAAGTGACACGCCCATATTCTACAAAAATAAAACAAAACGTAACAATATTTTTCTAAAATATAATTCATTTTTGTTGGGAGTAAAATAAATCAAAATAAAAATAAATTTTTATCCTTTGTGATTTATTTTTATTGACCACTGAATAAATAGACCGGAAAATGTCGAACAATGTTGTAATTTGTCATTTTCATAAAACGATATAAAATGCTTTTCGATGCGGACGTCTTTGGGTTTTACGATTTTGCAATTCCGGACAAATAATGTAAACTGCTTACTCCAAAGGATTTTCTCGAGAGGCTGGAAAATTGTTATTACATTGGTCATCCTTTCATATCAATGTTTCGTTTTGTGTCTTTCAATATTTCTCCAAATTAAGTGAATGATTTCTCAAGCGATATGGACAAGAAAATAACGGAAATTTTATCAAATACATTCAGTATTCTAATTTAGTTTTTGAATCAACAATTTTATCTCATTTTTCATCGAACGTTGTTTGTGTTTTTGGAAAAAAAAGTAATACGATAATTGTAAACGTAAATAGTTGCCTTAATGATATTGGTTTCAAACATAGGGAGTTACGTGGTCAAACGTAATATCGGTACGATAAACATCTATGTTTATAGCAAACATATTTTTAATTACCAATGTTTTTTTAACACGCGTACTAAGAGCTGCACAAATTCTGCACAACTTCTATCAATTTGATACCTCGGCCATTCCACGAAAACTTCATTCCCACGCTCGAAATGCTCCGTTGTTACAAAATGATATTCATAGAAAAAGGTACATCATAAAGGTTAGGTGCATGTCGTTAGCCCATAATTTATTTTAGATTTTCTTACTATTTGCATGGGAAGTGCTCTAAGTTTAAATTTTCTCGATATGATTCCCCCCCCCCCCCGCAAGCCATAAACGTACCTCACAATGGATTTGAAAGCCCTATCAAGAAGCCCTCTCGACGTTGCGTCAATGTCATAATAAAATATTTCAGAATAATTATCGAAATGTGGCATCAGCAGAGCTATCGCCAGCATCAGCCTTGTCCTGAACGGTGTCATCCCCGATAGAGGCCACAGACTTCTAAGGCTAGCATTAATCTTTTGGATGATTATGTTCACATGATCACGCCACGAAAACTCAGAATTCATAACTAGTCCTGGATTTATAACTTTGGTAGAGAATGGGATAGTGACACCGCAAAGGGAAAGTGAAGGAAACGTCGCACCCCCTTCAAGGCCAAATGCAATTGCCTGAAACTTACCTGCATTAAGGCCCATTACTTGTATGCTAAAAAATAGTCTACCTTTAGTCGCTCAAATATTATATTTTCGCTGATATCAGTGGACAAAGACGCAGTTTCAAAAAAGTAAGTCAGCATTTCCCTTCCTAAAAATGTTGCCTTTTAATAGCAACTAAACTTATTTTTTGGAATCCTACCTACTCTGAGAACGGCGAAAAATTCGTAAAAATTTGCACAAAAACTCGTCGTTCTGAGACAAGGTTGAATCCCAAAAAATAATTTAGTTGCTTTTAAAAGGCAACATATTTAGGAAGGGAAATGCTGACTTACTTTTTTGAAACTGCATCTTTGTCCATGGATATCAGCGAAAATATAATATTTGAGCGCCTAAATGTAGACTATATTTTACCACACAAGTTATGGGCCTTAAGCGTAAGCTTATTCAAAGCCGACCATTCAGCAACCCTCCTCAAGTAATCATTGATTCTGGCGAAACAGTCGTCCAAATCAGCAGCCTCAAAAAACTTATAGAGCTGCGCGTCATCGACATAAAGATGAGGGATCATAAAACGATGAGGGATCATAAACGGGCAGGTCATTTATATATAAAGAAAATAAAAGAGGCCCCAGTATGGAACTCTGTGGGACTCCCATCGAAATTGGGAGAAAGTCAGATAAAGTTTCACTATTACAAACAGCTTGTGACCTGCCAGACAGATAATTTTTAACCAAAGAAATAGCGGTCGAGTAAAAAAAAATTGATTTCGAAGATTGACACTGCCATAGTTTTGGAGTTATGAGTCATCCCTCCTAATTCTAGAAGTGGCTAAATCACGAGATTTGGTTCTTTTTCCCTCAAACAGTTAAACATGTATTCTCTAAAATTTGAATCTCTACAAGTTTGTCTTTGGAACCAACTTTCTAGATCTCATAGTTTTAGAAATATGGGTCATCACTCCCAATTCTAGAAGTGGCCATATCCCAAGAGACACGTGTTCTCTAAAATTTGACTCTCTACAACTTTGCCTATTGAAAGCAACTTTCTAACTTTCATAGTTCTAGAGATATGTGGGATGACACCATCCTAGAAGCGGCCATTTACCAGGATTGGACCATTTTACCTCAAAATCCTGAAACACGTGTTCTCTAAAACTTTGCCTTTGACGGTAAATCTCCATATTGCATGGTTAAGCAAATATAGACGAAAAACCATCTGCTTTCGTATATGGCCAATATACTCAATTTCGTCCATTCCACTGGTCCCTGTGCTCAGACCACTTACTCGATTTCTACTAAAATCATTTTTCCAGTTTTGTGAGATCAAATGCTTTCATTTGACACGAAAATGATAAATTTCGGTGCTAAACCTGCTGAGATATTCGAGAAAAAGTTTCACCGACTCTCGAAAATCCATGTCCGACCTCCACTTCTTCGACCACATCTCCGAAACTACTTGACCGATTTTGCTCATCTTCGAACTTGAATCATGGGAGGCATGTACCTTTCAGGGAAAAAAAGTTTAGGCTGATCGGTTGAGCCGTTTGGAAAAAAAAGTGGAGACAGACGGACACACGGACATTTTTTTTATTGCTGATTCGTCATCTCTAGAGGATAATAGATGCATCCCCCCAACTCTCACCTCGATCTACCCCATGTTACAATAAAATTCTTTGTATTAAACGTATAGGACCTTTGTACTTCTTACAGGTCCAATGAACCATTGTAATGGTATAAGAAAGTAGCGGTCAAACTTGAGTCAAATTTTAAACAAATTTGAGTCAAACTTAATGTTGGTAATTGCTAGAGAGTTACACAAAATTTTGCTCAAATTTTGTCAGATTTGTCCTAGATTTTATTAGTTTATTATTTATTTATGTAACTGTGCCTAAGTGGAAATTTGAATCAGGTTTAGCCAAATGTGGCTCAAGTTTGGTCAAATGTAGCTCAGATTTGGGGAAATTTGGCTCAGATTTGGTCAAATTCGGCTCGTGTTTTTAAGTCAGATTCGACTCTTACTTGACCAAATTTGACTCAGATTTGGTCAAATTCAGCATTGATTTTGCCTAATTTGACTCATATTTAACTTTTATTTGCCCTAATTTGACTCAGATTTAGCAAAAATTGAATCTAATTGATGAATTGCATTTTATTGTCTTCTATCTTCTAGATGACATGAATGAATTCAGCCTAATTTAACTCAAATTGGCCTAATTTGACTTAAATTTTGGAATAAATTGGACTCAGATTTGGCCTAATTTGACTCAGATTTGGCCATAGTTGGCCTAAGTTGAAAACGTGCACAGACAGACAGACAGCCCGAGCATTTCCATAAAGTAGCTACCGCTACCTAATAAGTCTTCTTCTTGAGCCCATTTGTATCCACTGCTGGATGTAGGCCTCCTTCCAATTCGTACGATGCATTGCCTTTTGCTGCCAATTCGTTCCTGCCATTCTTTTAATGCTGTTCGTCTAACGTTCTGGTAGTCTACCCATCGGTCTCGTTGTTGGAGGTCTCCATGACATAATGCTGTTGGTCCGTCTTTCATCTGTCATTCTCGCAATGTGTCCTGCCCTATTCCATTCTAGCGTTGCAATGCTCCATGACATCAACGATTTTTGTTTGTTTCCGAATCCATTTGTTTGTCATTTTGTCTCTGAGAGAGATTCCCAACATGCTCCTTTCCATTGCTCTTTGCGCAACTTTCATCTTGTTTACTCTTCACTCAATAAGTGAAAAACAGAAATTCGGTTAATTGAAAACTATCTCCAGTTCAGAACTGTTATGTATCAATCCTGTTTATCATTGTACATTGTAGTGCTTAGTGTGCTGTTGCAGAATAACGCTCAGTTGAGCGTCTATCACTGCTGGAAGTGACGTAATCAGGGTCCAAAGAAAAATGTAAGGAAATTTGTACTTGGCGCCTGAATTCAAATATGACAGCTGTCAAAAGTTGACAGTTGTACTTACATCCTTTACGAATGAAAACGACGAAATTTTAGGTTAGTATTAAGAGTATTTAGTACATAGTTGGGCTTACTTAGGTATACTTAAATTAACAAAATTTTGCATTATGTGATGAATTCCGGATGGGACAAGAAAGGGAACCTTTTTTGGTCATGGGTGCAAAAGGTCGCCACTTCCAACTATCCTTTTGAAACATTTTCCGGCAGAGAGCGACTTACTCTCCTCAGAATTAGAAAACTTGTAATGAGATGGTTCTTTTGTCAGAAGACGTAGCCGTTGTGATCCAACTTGCAACAAAATTTATCAAATATAATTTTTGCGTCAACCACACGCTCGCTGCCCCTGCCTTTAACAGCTATCCTGAAGAAATAGCTCTTCAATATATTAATTCAACAAACTTTCCCTCATTCATTTTAATGAACTTTAACAAAGCAAAATTATTGAGACAAAACGAAATCGTTCATTAATAAGGGCGCTAATGTGAAAGATTGCCACAGTCACGATGTCTTAAGTTATAACATAGGGTGTTCCACACAAAAAATTGTAAGAGTCCAAAACGCCCAAACAAATTTTCTCTGAGTTTTTTGAGTGAAAAATGGCCGAGTTAAAATTCAAAAATGTGATTTTTCCGCCGTTTTTCAAATTTGAAACGCTCGTAGCGTCATCATATCGTATGTTGTGGTAAAACAATTATTTTTATGGGAGGTTCTTTTTACCACCTTTCAGACGGCACTTCTCCCGTTAAATTTGATCAACAAAAGAACTTTTTGGAACGATTTTTGCGGACAAAAGTCCTAATAAGTTTCCTGAGGAATTTTTTGGAAAATTAATTACTTCAAAGGAATTTATTAAGACATGCGTGTACAAAAATCGTTCTATAAAATTCGTCTGTTGATCAAATTTAACGGGAGAGGTGCCGTCTGATAAATAGAAAGAAGTCCCGTCCGAAGAAACGGTGTAAAAAAAGCACAAAATTGACCCCCACATAGAGAAAAATGTTCTCGTCAATTTTCTCTACAACATAGCAAAAAACCATTCTTTGGGCTAGGGCCGGCCTTAGTACTGACCTAGCGCCCTAAGTAGAAGCCTCGGACACATACTTCCATAGACAAAAATTTTTCCCTCAATTTGCTCTGCAACATAGCAAAAAAAATTTTTTTGGTTAGGGCCGACCCTAGGACCGACATGAGGTCCACTTTAGCCCTAAGCACAGGCAAAAGTTTCTTTTATAAATTGTCGACCATGCCATTCAAATAAAAAAAAATTTGAAAATCGGAAAAGATTTACTCGAGTTATGTACGAAAAACACGTAAAGCCCTAACAGAGACTCGTTTGTAGTGCCCTAACTAACTCCAAGGACTCATATCCAAAAAAGTCCAAATTGTCGGCTATGCCCAGGTCTTTCAAACAAAATTTATGAAAATCGGAAAATATTTACTCGAGTTATGTACAAAAGACTAAAAACCACCTAAACGGCCCTAGCTCGGCGGCCCTTGGGCCGACAGTGCCCAAATTCAATCCCATAAAAGATTTTTTGATTGCCTTTCAGCGAAAAAGTGTTTTTGAAGGTCGGTTGAGTTTTACTCGAGCTATCGTGTTGACGGACGAACGGACGGACATTTTTTTATTGTTGATTCGTCATCTAAGGACCATGATCGGTGCTTCCCCCTACTCCCGGGTCGAAATTCGACTAGTTACAAACGTCGTGGTAAACGCAATAGACCGTTTTCGAAGCAGTACGTTTTTCGTACGGGTCTAAACATACCGATAACGTCAAACATATGTAGCAACTACAACTTCACAGTATGTGCAATTTCGGTGGTAGTGGTAATGGTTGTTGGGGTTGAAACATTACGATCAAATAAACGCTTGCAGTTTAAACAGTTTGTTCAAGAGGAAAAATATTTCGGAACTCATTTATAGAGAATGGAGTATTGTAACTGTGGAAATTCATTTGTTCTCTTAAGTTCTCTTTATGCACTCTAGCATTTCCTAAAAATTTCCACTTGATGACATAAACATACCAGGAAATTATTTGCACTTATAACCCATTCAGACAACATACAAAGCTACACTCCACGAAAGTTCATACTCCAACCAGCATAAATGGTAAGAACTTTGTCATTCAGTCAAGACTTCACCTTTCTGTCTTTCTTTTTGAATTGTGTGATTGTTGTAAAGTACAAAATGTTAACACAATATACACTACATGGTCTGTGGTAAGGGATACGAACGCTTTAAATGAGAATTCTTCTTCTCCTTATTTAACTTTTTTCTCAGTTAGATACAGAGAGCATAACTCTGAATAAATGAAGTAAACTCATAAGGAAAAAAAAACTTTTTCAATTAAAATTTACAAAATTCATATTTCTCAACTTATCTTTGAATATTTCTTTGTATAAAGTTGATTAAAAAGTTTTCGGAAAGTACCAGAAATAGCAAAAAAAGGAAAAAAAAATCCTTAAATCTCTACGAGTTTTGATTTTTTCTTTAATTTTGGTGTCTCATTCCACTTTCTATCAAACTGATGTTACCAATTATGACGGAAGATTTATTTTACGAAATCCTTTTATAAATTTCATTATTTAAACTGAAGGAAAAAGCTGTTCATTTAAATGATTCGTTTTAAACGCAATCATTATATTTCATATCTTCTGGAAGTCTGTATTCATCGATAATGGAATCCAATTTATTTATTGTTTTCTTTTTCTCTTGGTTAGTTTCAATTTACAGTCGTGTTTATTCTTTGACGCTACGCTACCCTTAGAGGCCGTCCATAAAGGACGTCTGCAGTTTTTTACAACTTTGTTGAAAGTATTGAGCTCATTAAAGAGATGGTCACTTTAAATTGAGATGCTTTTTTAAGGACGGAGATGATTGTGAAATGATAGTCAGAGAAATGATAAGTTGGTACACCTGTGCCGAGGTAGAACGCTTATGTGAATGACAGCTGGGTTCCATGGGAGAGAATTACGTACAAAATTTGGCTGGTTCTCTCCCATACAATCAAGCTGTCTTTCACATAAGCGTTCAACCTCGGCACAGGTGAACCAACTTATCATTCATGCAGTAGATTCTAGATTGGTCTTTCCTCTACCACATGGATGCACTGGATTGTGAATCTGAAGTACGCAGCCTTCAGGAAGTTACAACAAGTGGAAGACTGCATTTTTGACTATGAAGCCTGGGATCAAAAAATGATGTCAGGAAATGTTAGAGCCAATAGCGAGTACTTTATGATAAAATAATTGTCAATTTCACACCAGGCTGCGTACTTTTTCATCATTCAATGTCAATAAGAAGGCAGTCTGGTGTAAAAAATTGAATCATATCACTATGACGAGATTAACGAATGCTTTACGACACACCCATTTTTTTCTTGACTCTAGGCTGCGTTCTTGCGCTATGTTTGTTTAAATGTAGATGACAGCGGCAGCCTCATGTCAAGTAGAAATACAGTGCGTTGTAAACCATTCGTCATTACAGTCACGGTGATATGCTTCAATTTTTGACACCATGCTGCCTTCTTTTTCGTGGTTCAAGGTCACATAGGTGTAAAATTGAAAAATATTGCGCTGTAAAGTACCGACTACTAGATTCAAATTGCCCATACATCATTTTTTGACACCAGCCTTCCTTCCTGGACTTGGCTACTGCAACACCACCTTATGCAAATATCGCAGGTGAGGAGTTCGTGATGAAGATAAGTGTTAGGGCAATTTTAACCGGGCCTTTTTTAAGCATGAAAATTCAAATTCTGAACTGGAACAGTTTTTTGAGAAATCAGCTCCGGTCTTTTTTCCAAAGGATTAATAGTTCCTTTTAAACGGCAGCTAGATATTGTGCTCTGACCGTTTCAGACACTTATGGAAAATTCATGGGAAACGAAACCAAAGAGCATTTTAATGAAGAGTCTAATTGGCGGCAGACTCGATATTATTAGCAGGGAAAGATGCAAATTGAAAAATTGTAGAACAAAGCCGGAACTAGGATTTAATCGTACATTAGTTTGCGTGGACCTAATAAGGGTCTTGAAACACATAATTTAAATCGTTAGGTGAGCCTTCCTGTCCAAGTTTGATAGCTTCAGATGGTCTCACAACGAAATCTCCCAGAATCCTCCGTATAGTTTGGAGGAATCACGTGTATGCCTGTTTCCTTTTCTAATCCGCATATTCAGCCCACAGCATATTCAGGTGCCGGTTTAGCTCACAGTGTCCAGTGGTCGCCCCTACTACCCTCCTAATATGATTCGGTTCATTTTTGCAGGTCATTGGTCCATTTCGCGCCGGGTCTTGGGAAGAAGCGTGCAACATTTTTGCATTTCTTAGCAGACCGAGGCAGATAAGCTGGCCACCCATGTACACATTCTTGCCTGCTCACAAATATTCCTTCAAGCTTCATAATAAAGTTAGTTACTGTGCCTTGGCTTGTCCAAAGATCGGGTCTGAAATTACTATATCAATTCTGCCATGCCCTATCTACAGTAGCGAAGGCTCTAGCCTTGCCTATCAAATCCAGAGGTGTTTTTTTTATAAGGGTGGGGAAATCTTCGGACCAAGGTAGTGTTGGATTCCACTCTTCAATGACCTACCAACTAAAACCCCCTTCCTTAGTCTTCATGCTCTCTTCTCCCCGGAACCGCCTCACAGCATTACTTCGAGGAGGGGCTGTGCTTTCGCACCTACTCTCTCTGACCAACTGGCAGTCTTCTTTGATCGTCTCCATGCACTTTTCAGCTTCCGCATTATTTTTGCAACTACATTATCCGCTACTCTTCACACCTCCACATCGCGACACATCTCCGATATTATGTTTTCGGCATTTACATCTGACCTACTCAGAGTCATCAGCTCACCTCGCTCTTGTTCGAAACTTGGACAGACATATAACACGTGCTCCGCAGTCTCTTCTTCTCCCTCGCATGTCGTGCCGAAGGGTGGGTCTGTAATCCAAACGTGTGCAGGTATTTCCTGAAGCATCCTTGGCCCGACAGAAACTGTGTCAATTGGTAGTTAACCTCTCCATGTTTCCTCTGTACCAGTGTCGTTATGTTTGGTATGAGTCTATGGGTCCACCTTTCCTTGTCAGAGTAGTCCCAGTCTCGCTGCCGCTGTTTCATTGATTCGGCTTTTAATTGCGTTCTTACTGTTTTGGTAGTTTGACCCTCCCTTCTCTTCTTTCTATTACATTCGCTGTCTTCCGTCCGCGGAATGCGCTTGCTACTCTTATGCTTGCCAGTCATTGGGCTCTATTAGGCCTCCTCCGATTCCTCTTCGTATCTAGCACCTGTATCCACGCTGGTGCCCCGTAGCGCAATATCGATAGGGTGACGCTTACTAGGGGCCTCCTTTTGCTGCTGCTCGGTCCAACGTCGTTTGGCATTATTCTGGCCAGTGCTGCGGTGGCTTTCATTGCCTTTTCGCACGTGTAGTCCACATGACTATTAAAATTTCTGCGTTCGTTTAGCATAACTCCAAGGTATTTTAGTTGGCGAGTGGCGCACCGATGCAAATCCAGAGGTGGTGTCGCCAGCAAATTCTATAAGGCCGTAGAGGCCGTGGATGAAGGCCATTAATGCTTCAGTAATGCTAATGTTAGAATTAATCGTATATTACCGACAACTGCATCACTAAGAAGCCCTTTGACCTTGACCTTGACCTTGCAACAAACGAACTGGTCCCTGTAGACATCCCAGAGAGCTCCCACTTGGTGAACCCTTAGGGGCCATTCCACCGCATGATTTCCATGAGCACAGCTGTGGAATGACCCGTATATGCTCCCTTGTTCAACTTATCAAACATCACATGGGAGCGATGCATGAATAGTAGAACCGCGCTGGGCCGCCGCTCGTCATGCAGTGAACTTATATACTAACAACAATCACCGTTGCTTGACAAAGTGATCGGACTAGCTACTGGTTTGTTAAATTTGTAGTATTGCAATTACCTGCGCACAGCTTGCATGCTGCTGTCGTGCATACTTACAATTTTTCGTGATTGTGTGATTTGGCGATGTGACCAATAACGAATGTTTCCCATACGATTTCTGTTCAACTTTGAAATTTTGGTGTAGGCTCTTCAATGTTCTGCGACATTTTCTTAACTTTTGACTTCAGATTATATCGCTGGAATCGATTTATCGCGTCCAGGCATCATAGGCAGCTTCTACAATTATCCGTGCAGAGTTTGCCGTCATTTGTGTATATGTATCCGCAAAAAAAACCTCTTACAGAGGAGGTGTGACGCAAGTCTTTATGTCTGCTTACAAAAGCTGTGAAATCAGAAAAGTGTGACGCATTAATCATTTAAGGTAAAACTTTTTTCTTCCAGTTACAAAAGTTCTG
>CM055406.1:113289084-113324602 GCA_029228625.1 Pseudolycoriella hygida | reverse complement strand
CTTTGGAACCAACTTTCTAACTCTCATAGTTCTAGAGATTTTGGTCATCCTGCCTAATTATGGAAGTGACCATATACCAGGATTGGGCCATATTTCTCCAAAACAGTGAAACACGTGTTCGCTTAAATTGAATTCACTACAACTTCGCCTTTGGAACCAACTTTCTAACTCTCATCGTTCAGGAGATCTGGGTCATCCTGCCAAAAATTGCCACAAACAAAGAAAGAAAGAAAGAAAGAAAGAAAGAAAGAAAGAAAGAAAGAAAGAAAGAAAGATCGAAAGAAAGAAAGGTTTACCAAATTGACTAGTTACAAATATTCGATTTGAGTCCATCTCCATACAAAATAGCTAAATTGTTTAATTCATATCTTCGGAACGACTGAACCGATTTTAATGTGTGAAAAGGCACTTCGGCCTAGAATTTTCCGTAGAATCCGGGAAAAATATTTTCCGGGGATTACGTCGCTCAGAGGGGGGGGGGGAAGTCAAAAAGTTCCTGTATATGTGTTCCTTAGTCTACGAAAAAATTTCTTGTGAATTTTTTGGCGTGTAAGACTTGCGTCACGGGCGCATTGCTACCGCGCGCCCATGATAATTTGCGAAAAATCGTATCCTGCGACACTTGGGTTGACTTCACGTACGCGTATAACAGTGATCTGCAGCTAAGGATCGGAATATGTCGTTTTGGATCGACCTGACTCAAAATAAATTTGACCTGAAATTTTAGTTCAGGTTTGGATCGAAAAAATCAATTTGGGTCAATCTAATTTTTGAGGTCAGATGAGGGTTGAATTTTACGTCGAGTTCATTACTCAGAAAACATCAAACCCACTTGGACAACCTGAAATCCAACCTGAACATGTCGACCTGATTCCAGGGGCACTCACTTCCGGTCCCCATGAGACCCAATGCGTCCCAATGCAATATTAAGACAGCATTAAGACGCATCAGGACTCACCAAGACTCACAAGCCCCAGAAACGAATACTCCTGGACATGATTCAGAGTTTTTGGTTTCAGGTTCCTTTCAGATCGGACCCAAACTGCAAGAGCAGGTTCAGGTCAAAGTTGGGTCCGACCTGACCTGAACACATCAGGTCGCCCCAGACCCATTCCGATCCTTACCTGCGACCAACGAAATGTTGGGGGTAAGTTGTCGGCAATGAGGGAGATGAACCCACTGCCAGAGCGTGTGCTCATAGTGACAAAACAACGAGGGGAATGCGAGGGCTACACAATTCCACAAGCAAACCGCTCTCATGAATTAACTGCGCTGGTCAACTTACAAATATTGTATTCATACAAACCAGATTGCTTTACTCAGTACCATAATACGTTTTCATGAAACAAGTAATTCATTCAGTCATTTTCACTCAGACCACCCTTTACTTTTTAGCCTCACAATCTAGATGTAGCGACTAAATTCCACAGCGCGTCTCCTGCTTTCCACGTAATAAGTCCTGAATGTTTCCTATAGTCACCGTTATCGAATCACATCCAACTACCATCCTTTCAACATTGTTGGGTTCGTATCCATTTGCGACGACGCAGAGCAAAACTTCTGGTAACGGGTTACAATTTTTGCACAGATGAAACGTGAACACTTTAATCATCACGAATAAGACTCTCTCTAAATCAAATTTTCTTTTGATATTTTTCAAAATAAACAAAACTTTAAGGAAAGTAAGGAAGAGCGAAAAATTTTTCGACTTTCCAAGTCAAAACACACTTATCTATATCTGCGTCACTAAGAAGCTGTCTCAAATGTTCCTAATTGACGATACAAAACGCTACAAAATACAACCTACGGACAGCATTTATGTGTGAGGTGAAACGTACATATAGAACATTTCAACAAAGCCCAATAAACACAAGATGTGTACGTATTCCGAGTGTGTTGCTGCACGTGCACATGCAGCGAAAGTAAGCTTTCGCTATCTAGTAATGAGAATACAGAAAAAGTTTTTTCTTTCTTTTGGATTGTGTTATTTGTATGTGAAACTTACGTTTGTATTCGGTCCATTAAGTGTTTTGTTTAGCACAATAATTTGTGTGAATAAAGGTGGTTACAGATTGGTTAATTACACCAACAACGCAACATGTCCATCATTTAAGTGGATGAGTCCATGTGTAAATGCAAAGAATCAACACAACTGTAACCAAGTTAATTTAGATCTAAAAGAAATCTATTTTCCCAATATTCACACAATACGCGATGCCTTAGAAATTGAGTAATATTCGAACAAATGGCTAGAAAATATTGAGCTATTGTTCCTCTTCTGTAATCTATAAAACCACATACCACACAAAAAGCGAGAGTTCCCATTCAGTTTTCCCTTCAATTATAATTTTGTTTGTTTCCATATTGTTGTATAAATAATACAACAACTTCAGATGAATGGTTAATTAAGGGTTGAATGGAAGCAATGTTATTCTGGTATGTACGAATGGCTTTATACCAAGTTGGCTGAAGTAAGAAAAATAGAATACAGATTAAAAATAAATAAATAAAGGTTATGATAAATGTGCTCCAAGTATTCGAACAACATTATACAACATAAATCAAGGAAAATTGAATCGAGTGACAATCGTAAAATGACTTTGGATAATTGAATTATTTTTGAACAATTGGTTCGATTAATAGCCAAATTGCAAATACATCGCAAAATGATATTCGTATATGGAATTTTATTTCATTTTATGCGCATAATCATTTCCAAATTGATGTTAGTTACATTTTACAGAATCGTAACGCGGTCAAATGTACATGAATTATGCAGGGATTCCAACCACTTTCCCATTTATTTCGTATTCAATTCTCCGGGTATAATTTATCTTTTTTTTCAGCTGTCATTGATGTAGTCTCTAGAGAGTTAAAATATTCCACTAACTTTTTCACTTCCTGTTTTTCTTGTTTCCTTATCTGTTTTGTACGCTTAGCATACTAAATCTTTAATGCCTTAATAAAATCCTCATTTGTTCTTTTCTATCAAAACAATGACTTTTCAGCATTCATTTCAGTATTAACGGTGCTTATCGTCGGTTCTTTTACTCACTACATTACCTTAAATAACTTACACATTACCCTAAGCGTTTTTCACTATGCAAATTAAAGTACTGGATAAATGCAATGTAGTGCAGATATACAAATGCTAACACAATTCTTCAGTACTTTTTTGGATGGCTTTCTGTTGGTAAGAGAACATATTAGAGAGCCCCATATCGACTAACAAAATATTAATAAAATCGAATTCCCGGTTCGAATTATGTTCCGCTGTTTCCTGATTTCATTTACAGCTATGGAATTCCATCCATTGCGAACAATTTCGTTCGATAAATTCCTCAACCTTCACTTTAGGGCTTCGTTTGCTACTATCTGATTGACCGATGACGCAGAAAGGTCCTGAAATCTGCCCTACGACGCATAAAAAACTTAGCGACATAATCAGATGAGAGATTTTCATATATTTTCTCTGTACGGCAGAAAAATCCCCGCGAATTCTTCACCTACTGATACTCTCCTCAGTCCTCACTACTGCATTTAATGTGAGCAGATTCCACCTTGATTTCTTCTCCTTTTCTAACCAGTTTCATCTAAATCTTACCCAAATCTATGACACAATTCAAAGTTTAACTAAACTAATTGAGTTAAGACGCTGCCGCTGAAAGAGATTGAGAGAGATTGTTCTTACCAGTCAGTTGGATTTTTGAGAAATTCTCTGCTCTTACTAGACAGTTCTCTCAGATACATAACGATATAATCAAGATAATCTAATCGACTAACGTCACGAATTCTTCAAGCTGGTTAAAATGTCCCTACCTAGGGGTGAGATTCGACAACAACAGAGGGAGAGGTAGACCCCGGAAAAGATGGTTGGACGGCGTGGAAGAAGATTCAGGAAAATTAGGAATCAGATAGTGGATAAGTTCGGCCCTGAAGGGTGGAGACGAGTTGTGGAGTCAGCCAAAACCCGCTTGGGTTAGTACGGCTGCTAAGTAAGTAAATTAGTACCTAGGTGTGAGCGCCGGCACGATGGTCAGCAGAAAAAGTACGATAAATATGCGCCGCCGCCGCTGAAAACAACCATCTTCTTAACCTGAAAATTCACTGCCGCGCGATAAATATCGATATTCAGACAAAACATGAATTTCAAAATTTAAGTTTTTAAAAAAATACCAACCGAAAAGTTTAAAAAAAAGTGCGCTGCCGAAAATAAATTTTTGATGCGTCGATTTCCACCGCCGCAGAAAGTGCCTTTGCGACTTTTTTCGATCGGTGTACACTTCTTTTCCTACGCTTTTTGTTGGATTTCGCTTGCTACGGCGGTGTAGAAAGTTTTTAATTTCGATTATTTGAGACAATTTGAAAATGTGTGTGAAAACATCGGTCAAAATTACGATTTTTGATGTTTAGAAAATTATACTTTATTCGCAGATTGATAATATTAACAAAAAATGGAAATTATTAACGATTCCCGCATCTCCCTGTGCTCGTGGTACCGTCTGTAATACATAAATTTCGTTGCCCAATTGTACGGAAGCGGTTCCTATCTAGTGACTTTCTGGGTTCCCCTCGATTTTTAGATGTCTCTGCATGGAAAATATTATTCTCCTCAATCAACCCCAAACCCCCTCTGTAGCTTTTTGTACAAATAAAATGAGAACTCCCAGAAATTACGTCCGATTATTTTGACGATTTTTGACCCCCTCCACCCCCCCCCCTACCCCCCTGTCCGAATTCGTCCTAGCAATATTTTATGTACATTCTTCTTCCAACACACTATCGAAGTGATCTGTCAAAGAAACTACAGGAAAACTATTTTCGAAATCTGTGTTTCTTTCGCGACAGACAACTTCGAGCATGCTCTGGGGTGCGTCTATGTCTTAGAGTGTTGACAGGTGTATAAAGAACGACGAAACCGACACAATCACTTGTCGACTATAGATGTCAGATCAAAGCTAAAACAGTTATAAATTCATATGACAGAGACTTGACAAACCACATTCTCATTTTCTCAATAATTTATTCTATCATTATTCTATCAGGGGCACTGGACGTCACGTTTCTCATACACCCCCCCCCCCCCCCCCCGACCGGACGTCATTTATGGATGGCCCCTTACTAGCTGTCACTACAGTGGGTGGATTTCCTTGTGTAACTGACAGCCGGAACTTTTTCTTCTTCTGCAAATTGTCTTTAATAAAACAAAGCGTTCACACTGAGGGGCAGATAATGTTATATTTTGAGTGCAAAAGCATTTTCTTAAAGAAAATCCTCAGAGGATTTCCAATAATTTTCTCTAGTTTAATTTTCAAGTGATCAAGTGTCGATCTATGAAGATTTTCAAGCATTTTTACACGATTTTTAAAAATTTTCAAGGATTTTCTTTGATTTTCACGGATTTCCAATGATTTCTAATGATTTTCTTGCAATGCAAAGGATTTTTTTGAGGATTTTCAATGAATTTGAGGATTTTCTTTATAATTGATTTTCTTTTGAGTGCAAAAGGATTTTCTACGTTTCTTTGTCCCTCGGCTCACACTCTAATTATCAATCCAATGACAGTGTGGCGCCTATGACGTCATATACATTTCGCGCAACCGTGTCGGCTGAACATTCTGCTCGCGTGCCGACCCGGCTGAACATTCTGTCATATACGCATAATTCATTTTATTGTAAATAAATTACACGAACAATTATCTATTGTCAGATTTAAGTATTAAGAATGTTATTTTATCAAATAAACAGCGTCTCATTCGTGGATTCAAACAGAACACATCTTCTTATTCTGCTCTCCACACTATCCAATGTGGCTCATCACAATTTGGTGACAATAAATGTTCATCACCGAAACTGATGACACCACAGTAATTTCTAAAATTGAATTTTCATTTTCATTTAAACGAATCATTGTATTCGGAGCGACAATATTGTGATTTATTGATTTGTCTAAAGTTTAGTAACAACAAAAAATGAAAACCACAAAAAATAACAATATGGTTGGGTGGAGTGCGTTTGTGCTTAGAGATTGCACCACTTGTTGCTGAAATATTGAACAAAAAACTTTTTTAATTAGAAACCTCAAGTACTATAAACAAAATGGTTGTTGCCTTTCGCCATTCTCTCGGTAATATTATCCGTTGATTACCATATTTCATCATTCGGTTTCAATAGTTTCAAAACTTTTTTAATCATTTCTTAGAGGTCATCGATTCTATGTAATTGAAGCGGCCGGATCAATACACAAGAGATAAGGATGAACAAAGTAGCCTTAGCGACTGTCATTCAAATTCTTTGTCTCTTCTTCCGTTAACGTCACCATATAAATTCGATGTATGAAATAACAAATTTAATGTTGTCACTTCATTTTCTACTGGAATTTATTTCTTCTTATGAGATTATCATTCGACAGCTAATAAAATGGAGAGACTACCATACAATAATTCACTGGTCTTTGGAAAAGCCGAGTGTGTATTTCACATTGGGGGTTATTATTGACGTGTATTCATCATGAAAAAGGTAGAGGAGGTTTGAAGTTTTTACGAAAAACTGAAAAGAGGTGTGTGTCGGCTCTTAGTCACTTGAGGTCGTTCATAAAGGCTATCACGCTAAAATCGGCATTCCCTTTGTCATGGAAAATTGTACGAACTTTGCAAAAAAAAAAAAACGAATGAACTGTCACGCTAGTCCGAGACCCCCTCACTCCTCTTTTATGACATCGTTTATGAACGGTTCTTTTGGTGCATACAAAAGCGTATAGCAAAATGTAAAGTTTTTAAGGGAAAATGTGTTCTACAAAAAAGACTTTTCATGCATTTCTCGAAGTATAAATCACTTTTTAATTAGTAAATCTCATCATTGAATAGCCTCATTTTTGATTTTCTGTGATTTACTAATGATTTTCTAGTGATTTATTAATGATTTCCTAGTGATTTACTAATGATTTTCTACTGATTTCATAATGATTTCTAGTGATTTACTAACGAACGGTTCTTTTGGAGCTTACAAAAGCGTATAGCAAAATGTAAAGTTTTAGAGGGAAAATGTTTTCTACAAAAAAGACTTTTCAACGCATTTCTCGATGTATAAATCACTTTTTAATTAGTAAATCACATCATTGAATAGCCTCATTTTTGATTTTCTGTGATTTACTAATGATTTTCTAGTGATTTACTAATGATGTTCTAGTGATTTACTAATGATTTTCTAGTGATTTACTAATGTTTTTCTAGTGATTTACTAATGATTTTCTAGTGATTTACTAATGATTTTCTAGTGATTTACTAATGATTTACTAAAGAGGGTGACACTACGTATCTCCTCTAATTGCATCCTCTAGAAGACACCAAACAATAACACATCTACTGATAAAATTACTTATAAATAAACGAAGTATATAACTAGTGTAGGCAATGAAAAATGAGAATATTCATTGAATAGACCGATTCAAAGAGAGAATTTCGTACAGTTTTCGAAATTTTCGTTCATTTTGCCGTACGGACACAGCAATGCTGCCGTACAACGCATAAAAAACCTAGCGATGAGAATTTGTGAGAGAAAATATATGAAAATCTCTCATCTGATAACGTCGCTTGGTTTTTTATGCGTTGTAGGGCAGAATAGCAAAACGATGGTGACGTACATTCGAAAACCGCTCTTTTCTCTCGCACATTTTCGAATTCTCTCAGGTGAACCGATCTATTTAAGTAAAGGAACGTTTTGCAATAACATTGACAATACTATTTTTTATTCATTGATTTATTTGACAACATAAATTTACATAAAGAGGGATGCCAATGTGTTAATGTTCTGATCTGCCTATTCTGTTCTTGGAAAATCCTGACTAAATCATGTAAAACACTTGAGTACATCACACTTTATTCTATCTGAATCTGAGCCTCTTGATCGAATACATCTATAATACAAAACCCAAAATACACTGCACCTTGGTTCACCTCACTGCCCCTTGGTGCACCTCACTGCACCTGACAGCATGTTGGTGTTCCTAATTTCACCTCGATACAACTGACTGCATTTGCTACACCTGACTGCACCTTGGTGCGTCTATTTGACTGTAACCAAGGTTTGGCCGAGGGCCAAATAATTGGACCCGTACGAAGTACGTGTCACATGCGTTTCATGATTCTTTTTGTATTTGAGAGGTAAGCGAATGCATAACGTTTCTCAGTAAACTATACTATAACAGTTTCTTAGTAAACTATTACATGTATAGCTGGTTACCACGTGTATAGTTAACTATCAAATGTATAGCTGACTACCACATGTGTAGTTAACTATCATATATAGCTGACTACCACATGTATAGTTGGGCAATTCCACGGACCGCTTCGTTCCAACGCGTGAAATTCTTAGTAGTTAGATAATTATACTCACCAAGAATTACCTAATCTCTAGTTGAAGGTTCAATCCCTCTGATGCATAAATATTTATGAATATTTTTTAGTAACTACTGAGCATTTCGAGCGTTGGAACGGAGTTTTCGTGGAATGGCCCAGTTAAATATCACATGTATAGTTAACTATCACATGTATAGCTGAGTACCACATGTATAGCTGACTACCATATGTATAGTTGACTACCACATGTATAGTTAACTATCACATGTATAGCTGAGTACCACATGTATAGCTGACTACCATATGTATAGTTGACTACCACATGTACAGCTGACTACCACATGTATAGCTGACTACCACATGTATAGCTAGTTACCACATGTATAGTTAAATATCACATGTATAGCTCACTACCACATGTATAGCTCACTATTTCATGTATCGCTGACTACCACATGTATAGCTGAGTACCACATGTATAGCTGAGTACCACATGTATAGTTAACTATCACATGTATAGGTGACTACCACATGTGTAGTAAACTATCACATGTATAGCTGACTACCACATGTATAGTTAACTATCACATGTATAGCTTACAACCACATGTATAGTTAACTACAATATGTATAGCTCACAATCACATGTATAGTTAACTACAACATGTATAGCTAACTATCACATGTATAGCCTCTATCCACCTACTCCTACATCCTATCCTACCCGTGGTGACACCTGTTATAGTGAGCCACCCCATGAACGATCAGGTAACCAACCCTGGTGTAGTAGTGTGGGTCACTTAGCTGAAGAATGAGGGGGCTGTCTTCGAGTAATACCTAGACGCTACGTTTAGGGATGGTCGAAGGCAGTTAGGCACTATCAAGATGGGATGGCGGCTTAGCATGGTGGCGAGGGATCTCGACGGTAAGAGACAACGGTAGCATGCACAGTCCTAGTCTGATGGACCACCATCTACCTACAAACAGTGCTACGGGCACATTAAAGCCAACGCCAGTAAGTTCTAATTGTGGCATACTGGCAAAACATTGAACATAACAATGACCTTGGTTAAACGGATGTGATACGTAAGCAAGGGCTGACAACTGTGATATTCCACTACCTTAATAAGGAAGTGTGACACCTTCACGAAACGGCTAGTCAAACATAAACCTCAGAAATCATCAACCACTAGAGCTATTTTAGAATAATACTTTTTCATTTACTGTGTATAGTACGATGCATATTATAGTGATTTACTATATGATTTACTATATGAGCAATCACATGAAAGACAACAAAAAGTCAAAGATAACGTGCGACATTTGAATTACTGTCTTTAACATTCAAAAACTCCCATTTTTGCACTAATAGTTATTTAATACAAACTAAATTACAGATCCTATGTGTCAAATGGCAATGTAATTCTAATGATAATTGACAATGGGTTGTATTATAATCGATCACCCAAAAATAATTTTTGATCACCTGAAAATACAATTTTGATCACCAATACAAAATGAAACTGAATTAGGAGCAAAATTAGTTACACCTACGCTGAGTTAGCCGCTTTAAAGATACATTCCGCCTTTTACGAAACGGTCGGACACACCCCTGGCCCTAAAAACGAGTGTTTTATTTTTCTGGTGATCAAAATTGAAATTTCTGGTGATAAAAAATTAATTTCTTGGTGATCAGTTCAGCATATGCCATTGACAATGGCTTGTTTTACATTGCGAAAATGGCAATTTTTTTATGATAGCTCCAAGATTGTGCAAATTTGGGGTCATCCATAAATGACGTCCACTTTTTTCAGTGTTGCCGTAAATATTAAATCAGCGATATATCGAAGTAGAAACATTTTTAAAGTGTCAAATGTATGACCGACCCCCCATTTAGTGGGTATAAAAGGGGGGTCGGCCATACATTTGACACTTAGAAAATGTGTTTACGTCGGGATATCGCTGATTTAATATTTACGGCAACACTGAAAAAAGTGGACGTCCTTTATGGATGACCCCTTTGTTGTTAACAAAAGCAGCTGGTCAAACGCATTTTACTCTTTCCTACGAATGTACAAATGTAGAATTCGTGTTAATTCTGTCTATGAGGTGGTATTCTTGTGGCATTATTCTACATTTACGTTTATAGAGATGAGTAAGACTAATTATTCTACGTGTGCTGCATTCAATTTATTGACTAGCTGGTAATGCTCACAACAAAGTTGCACAAAAATCACATTGGAAAAAACTTGTTGATGAAAGTGTGACATATAGCCTCAGTAAACCGCATTATAATAGATTGTAACAAAAAACGAATTCCTAGAATTGAATGAAAAATATTGTTACGTTCTTATTTTCACTTGGATTCATTTTATGAATTGTAAGCAGAAAGAATGCATTGTAACCGCAACGATTTTTCAAATCTATCTCGCAAAAACAAAGTGAAGGTGAACACATCACATACCACCACACGTCTAAGCACCCACAAAAAGCTTACCGCTCATTGTTTGAATTTGCGAGACAGACCAAAATCCACAGGCTTATTGTTTTAATGAGTTATTGCTTTAATCTACAATCTGATGTGTCTCTTTACGATTTTTTGTTTTGTTAGAAATGCGAAAAGCTTATTATTTCACACGATAAATATAATCCTTTCTCTGAATCATCATCTTGTCAGTAGTTTCAATTCCTAAAATTTAATGGCAGCATGATGCACGAATTTAATTTGCTGTTTGGTTTACAATACATAATTCATGTATATTAATTTCACTTTGCTTAATTACACTACACGAGTACACGATGATATGGTTTGTGTATTTAATATTGAATAAATTAGAAGTTTTAATTAAATCAACAATTTAGTGGCACAAAGCTTTCACTTTTGAAGGATAATGTTGGATTTTTCCTGATATCAACATCATGTTCTTCACCGTAATTTAGTCTTCTCTCATCATTAATGTGTACAACGTTTGTGGAGTACCATGCTATTCTAATCGTATTATAATTTTTGATAATGATAGCGACATTTCAGCTTGTTATGTGCACGCACACACACAATACACATAGAAACTTGAATAGATGCTGAGGTTGAGTATTCTTTAAAGAGGAATTCAAGCGACATAGTGCAGATGAAAGATTTTGTTTAGTTAAGATCACTCATTCCTTGCGGTGAATACTTCGCAAACGGAGTAATGAAAGCTAAGAAGTGTTTTAATGTGGTAAAAATTTATATTTTTTTCGAAACGTCTGACCCTATAAACGGTGTATGGCATACAAAAACCTCTTGAAAAGTTAACTGTAACTTCCAAAACTAATGATATCGTTTGAGGCAACGCTTGAGGTGAGGTGAGAAATTTTATGGTCTTAGTATTCGAAAAAATTTTTATTCGAAAAAAATTTTCTCCAAAAAAGTTTTTTTTTCCAGAAAAAGTTTTTTTCAAAAAAATTTTTCTCCAAAAAAATTAGGTACATGTCGCTGGCACCACCACCATTTCGAACTGAAGCGAATTAAAGCTATTTCAGTTGGGCTAGTTTTGGGCTGGATAATGCACATAACCATAAGTTTTGGGCTGCCATAAAACTCCAGCCCAAAATGATTTTAGTGGTCAAATATGTCGTTTTGAGGTTTTCGTATGAAATCAATGCTTTCTTTGATCGATATATAGCTCAAAATTTTGGGCTGGTTTTGGGCTGACGATTGGAACCAGCCTCGAGTTTTGGGCTGATGTCAAACCGAAGTTATTCAACTTTTAAGCAAAGAAACCATCTCGTTTAGCTGTTTTCGTAACTAAATCAAATTCTTCCGATCCTAAACTTATTGTATCATTTTGGGCTGGTTTTGGGCTGACGATTGATACCAGCCTTGAGTTTTGGGCTGATGTCAAACCGAAGTTATTCAACTTTTAAGCAAAAAACCACGTCGTTTTCACTATTTCTATATTGATACCGGCCTCAACTTTTGAACTGTTTTCTAGATGTTGACCATATGACTCGTATATAAGTTAAAAATCATTTCATGTAGAATTTCTTTATTCACATAAAACGGAATATTACGACTCTTAGAATCGGAATTTCCACGATTAAAAAATGAAAATCATAAAAATTGGATGCAAATTTACGCATCGATGTCAAAATCTCTTTCGTATTACTTCACCAACGTGGGTCTGAAGACAGGTGGTCTAGGCAACACTCGATGTTGGACTAGAAAAGCTGTTAAGCTGTTGGTAGAGTTTATCAATTATTGCGGAACAACAGCGTCAACTCACAGGAGTGAATGTGAAAGCGTAATTTTGAATGGAAAATATATTTCCGTGAATGCACAAAAACGGATTGTGCATTGTAAATAAATTGTTGGAGATTTTTTTGCTCCAATATATATTTATATATATAAATTGCTCCAATTCACTGAGATTGAATGTGCATTCGAAGTAAAGCTTGCAAATTCACTAAGACGGAATGTGCATTGAAAATAATGCTTCCATATTCCTTGATACTGATTGTGCATTCGAAATAACGCTTGCTCTTTCATTGAAATGGAATGTGCATTCGAAATGAATCTTGCACTTTCATTGAAATGAAATATGCATTCGAAATAAAGCTTGCACATTCACTGAGACAGAATGTGCATTCGAAATGAAGCTTCCACTTTCATTGAAATGGAATATGCATTCGAAATAACGCTTGCACATCAACTGAAATGGAATTTGTCATGTTGTAGACGGGTACGTTGAGTTTGCTGAAGATGTTTTCAGCCTGGAAAATAACACATTGTTGTGTTGCTTTTAGGACACGGTAATGAAAACTTTGCAGAACATGTTAGTTAGCTTAATGTGTGAGTGTGTGTGAATGACGTCACGAAAATAAAATTATTCAATTGTTACGATATTGTTAATTCAGCAAACAATATTGTTATTTCGATAAACTTCATTGTTTCTTCAATAACAATATTGTTACTTTAGTGTCATGTCATGTCATTCACGATTTTTAGATTCAAAATTGATTTTGTTTATATAAATATTTAATGTAAAATTTATTACAAAATGTTGTCAGTTCGATTTGGTGGTTTCAACGACCCGTCTCCAACATGACAAAATAGCATTCATGCTTACTAAGAAAACTCGTTCATTACCTTGTTACGAATTGCATCGACTCGCCTGGCGGCTCGTCGTGCAACTATTCGTAACAAGGTAATGATTCGTTTTCTTAGCAAGCATGAAATCTACTATTGCATTCGAAATAACGCTTACACATTACTTGAAAATGATTTGGCATTCGAAATAACGCTTGCACTTTCATTAAAATGGAATGTGCATTTGCAATAACGCTTGCACATCAACTGGAATGGAATGTGCATTCGAAATAAAGCTTGGACATTACTTGAAATTGATTATGCATTTGAAATAACGCTTGCACTTTCATTGAAATGGAATGTGCATTCGAAATAACGCTTGCACATCAACTGAAATGGAGGGTGCATTCATATTAATGCTTGCCCTTTCTTTGGAATGGAATGTGCATTTGAAATAAGGCTTGCACATTCACTGAGATGGAATGTGCATTAGAAATGCACAATCAATTTTAAGTATTGTGCAAGCTTTAATTCGAATGCACATTCCATTTCAGTTGATGTGCAAGCGTTATTTCGAATGCACATTCTGTCTCAGTGAATATGCGAGCTTTATTTCGAATGCACATTCCATTTCAATGAAAGTGCAAGTGTTATTTCGTATGGACAAACAATTTCAAGTAATGTGCAAGCTTTATTTCGAATGCACATTCCATTTCAGTTGATGTGCAAGCGTTATTTCGAATGCACATTCCATTTCAGTTAATGCGTAAGCTTTATTTCGAATGCACATTCTATTTCAATGAAAGTACAAGCGTTATTTTGAATGCACATTCCATTTCAATGAAAGTGCAAGCGTTGTTTCTAACACACATTCCGTCTCAGTGAATGTTTAAGCTTTATTTCGAATGCGCAATCAATTTCAAGTAATGTGCAAGCTTTATTTCGAATGCACATTCCACTTCAGTTGATGTGCAAGCGTTATTTCGAATGCACATTCCATTTCAATGAAAGTGCAAGCGTTATTCCGAATGCACAATCAATTTCAAGTAATGTGCAAGCTTTATTTCGAATGCACATTCCATTCCAGTTGATGTGTAAGCGTTATTTCGAATGCACATTCCATTTTAATGAAAGTGCAAGCGTTATTTCGAATGCACAATCAATTTTAAGTAATGTGCAGGCTTTATTTCGAATGCACATTCCATTTCAGTTGATGTGCAAGCGTTATTTCGAATGCACATTCTGTCTCAGTGAATGTGCAAGCTTTATTTCGGATGCACATTTCATTTCAATGAAAGTGCAAGCTTCATTTCGAATGCACATTCCATTTCAATGAAAGAGCAAGCGTTATTTCGAATGCACAAACAATTTCAAGTAATGTGCAAACGTTATTTTGAATGCACATTCCATTTCAATGAAAGTGCAAGCGTTATTTCGAATGCACAATCAGTTTCAAGGAATATGGAAGCATTATTTTCAATGCACATTCCGTCTTAGTGAATTTGCAAGCTTTACTTCGAATGCACATTCAATCTCAGTGAATTGGAGCAATTTATATATATAAATATATATTGGAGCAAAAAAATCTCCAACAATTTATTTCAAATGCACAATCCGTTTTTGTGAATGTGCAAGCATTCACGGAAATATATTTTCCATTCAAAATTACGCTTTCACATTCACTCCTGTGAGTTGACGCTGTTGTTCCGCAATAATTGATAAACTCTACCAACAGCTTAACAGCTTTTCTAGTCCAACATCGAGTGTTGCCTAGACCACCTGTCTTCAGACCCACGTTGGTGAAGTAATACGAAAGAGATTTTGACATCGATGCGTAAATTTGCATCCAATTTTTATGATTTTCATTTTTTAATCGTGGAAATTCCGATTCTAAGAGTCGTAATATTCCGTTTTATGTGAATAAAGAAATTCTACATGAAATGATTTTTAACTTATATACGAGTCATATGGTCAACATCTAGAAAACAGTTCAAAAGTTGAGGCCGGTATCAATATAGAAATAGTGAAAACGACGTGGTTTTTTGCTTAAAAGTTGAATAACTTCGGTTTGACATCAGCCCAAAACTCGAGGCTGGTTCCAATCGTCAGCCCAAAACCAGCCCAAAATTTTGAGCTATATATCGATCAAAGAAAGCATTGATTTCATACGAAAACCTCAAAACGACATATTTGACCACTAAAATCATTTTGGGCTGGAGTTTTATGGCAGCCCAAAACTTATGGTTATGTGCATTATCCAGCCCAAAACTGGCCCAATTGAAATAGCTTTAATTCGCTACAGTTGGAAATGGTGGCGGTGCCAGCGACATGTACCTAAAAAAATTTTACCTAAAAAACTATAACTGATTAGGTAATTCTAGTTCAGAAGATATCATTTTTCAGTATTTGACAGTTGGCAGCCATTTTCTTAGGTTAAAAAAATATCCTCCCCAATCTCTATAACTTTCACAAAGAAAAACTAGCCGTGTATGTATTGAATCCTCAAGTGCGCTATGAATTTAAAAAATAACGCAAAAATGTTCAAGTTGAAGCAGCGTGAATTGTAATTCAGCAGATAGCATATCTCAGTATTTTCTCAGAAAAACGACATATGAAATATTTCATTTTAGGACGAGACTAACGTACCCAGAAAAATTCAGGAAAATAGGCAGGTAGAGATATGCGGGCCGCCCGAAAATCGAAGAAAACACGACCGCACCCGAACCCGACCCGACCCGAAACCGAATCAATTTGACGGGTCGGGTCGGGTCGAGTTTGATGACTTCAACTAACAAAACCCGACCCGAAAAAATTCATTTCAGATTCTTTTCTAACAAATAACTCTTACCCACTGGTAAATTTATTGAAAATACCACGCAAATCAAATTTTTTCGTAATCGCCGAATGAGGTACGCTTGCTCAGAAGCCGGATTGGTTTAGCGTCGCTAATCGTTAGCGTCGCTACTAGCGACGGTAGTAGCCACGCTTATTTTCAATTTTGCTCGCTAGCAGCGACTAGCGATCGCTAATAATGACTTTAGCGGACCCTCTTTCGGTAGTCGCTAAATTGCTACTTTTTCACAAACTTTGTTATATCACAGAATAAAAAAATCATTTTCTGTTAGTTAAATCGCTATAGAATATTGAACCCCTCAGACAATCAGCGCCCTGCGACAAGTTTTTCAACACGAATGCAGTATTCTATCAACTTGTTCCATTGTCTTTCTTGCTATTATTCTGATTTACCTAATTTAGTTTAGGGCTCGCTGTTGAACAAAATTTCGATTTTCGTGCACTTAGTGCTATTAACATTTAGAAATGCTCACTGGCGTTTTAAAACAAAAGAAAATACAATGAAATGTAACGTTACTGTCCAATTTTAAATGTTAAAAACTGTAGTCACAAAAGCATGAATTTTGGACCATGAATAAATGTTGATGAATAGATTCCAAAACGATTAGGATACCTTTAGAAAACCTCCTATTTCGCCCCCAACTCCCCTCAAAGTTTTCAGTGCAGAGCTAACTTTCATGAATTATTGTGAAGCGACCTTTGCAGGGATTAGGGTGATATTCGGCTCGAACGAAACATTAAAGTCCAAAGTTTTTTTTTGGAAGTAATAGTTGTTCCGAGTTTTCCATTTTCCCAACAGTTTTTCCTGCTTTTCCGAAAAAGTTATTTATTTTACCTCCCTTCAGATTCAATTAACTTTTAAAATTTAATTTTTACGAGGAAACTTTGTATGGAGAGTTTGTCCTCCATTTCATTTTCTATAAAATTGCTGAGGACACGGATTTGTTTTATTAGGCAAAAATTATTTGGAAGTACCAAATAGATCTTAACAGCACCCTACAAACAGCGTAGTGCTGGTTGATGATTCTTTTAATTATTTTTATGATAACCATAGTCTTCAGATTGCCTTCAGAGTCCTTGGAATGGGAGCCAGAAGGACCTTCAGGAAGCAGCTTGCTTCAAGAACTTACCCGTAAAACATCCGAATACGGAATACAAAACAAGTCCAGCATTAACATAAGAAAAATTGATGAAAGTTCCCCATTTTTCATAGTCTATAGATGGGAACAAGGTGAAGAAGGAGAGAGAAGCTAGTTCTTTAGGAACTGGATCGAAAATATCTCAATTAGTACAAGTCCAGGACATCACCTGAGAACTCTAAGTATTTCGAAACAATTCCCTCGCAGGAACTGCACCTCAATGCGATTTCCAAATAAAGTTTTTCCGCAAGATTTTGCAATTTTTAAATAAAAATTTTGTTTTTCTTTCTTTTTTGAAAACAGCGAGTTTTAGCGACCGCTACTAGCGACCCCTAGATTCTCTATTTTTTATATTTGTATAATATAATAATTTTAAATTCCGAAAACGGCTTCGATTGTCACCATCATCAGGGTTAAATTTCTGACTCAGATTCCAAGTTTGGATTCTTATTAAGCGAGTTTTAAAAACCGATAGGTCTAGAATAAAAATATCAAATAGGAAACACTATAAAACATTCGTTCCCGTGGATAGTTGAGTAAAAATTCATAAAGTGTACTAATTTCTTACACGGTTTTTTTCAAGTCCGGGTTTCGGGTTTTAAAAATTTTGATAGGGTCGGGTTCGGTCAGGGTCGGATTCGAAAATTTTCGGGATGCGGGCTTCGGGTTTCGAGAAATTTGATCTCGTCAGGTTCGGGTCGGGTCGGGTTCCGAAAAAAGGTCAGCCCGCTCATATCTAAGGCAGATGCTACAAAACGATTCGATCGTATCCATGAAGTATAATAATTTAACATATTCGTTAGATCTACGCCAAGACTTCATCTTATGCATAAGGAATTAAAATTTGTTTGGCATAATTTAAAAGAAAACATAACCAAAGACCCGTACGTATGAGAATAGATGTGACAAACAGAATAGATGTGGCAAAGTGACTCGAACGTACCTAAATATACAAATAAGCAAACAATCCAACGTTTTCTGTTCTTTTATAACTGTAAGAATTTCAAGGATCCATAGAAGTTACCCAAGGTAATGTCAAAGGCCCTACCGAAGTACGTCTCAGACCATTCAAATCTAGAAAAGCTTATATCCAATGACTAAGTCGTTTTTCCCTAAAATCCAGAAACACGTGTTATCTAAAATCTTATTGTCTACCACTTTGTCCTTGGAAGTAACTTTCTACCTCTCATAGTTCTGGAGATCTGGGTCATCCTGCCCAATTATAGAAGTGGCCATATACCAGGATTGGGCCATATTTCCTTAAAACCCTGAAACACGTGTTCGCTTAAATTTAATTCTCTACAACTTTGCCTTTGACAGTTAATCTCCATATTGGATAGCTAAGGAAATATAGACGAAAAACTGTTTTCGTATATGGCCAAGAATCTCAATTTCGTCCATTCCATTGGTGCCAGTGCCTAGACCACTGACTCGAATTCCACAAAAATCTTTTCCCGGTTTGATGACATCAAGTGCTTTCATTTGACACCAAAATGAGAAATTTCCGTGCTATGCTTGCTGAGATATTTGCGAAAAAGTTTCACCGACTCTCGAAATTCCATGTCCGACTTCCACTACTTCTTCGACCACATCTCCGAAACTACTTGACCGATTTTGCTCATCTTCGAACTTGAATCATGTGAGGCATGTACCTTTCAGGGAAAATAAAGTTTAGGCTGATCGGTTGAGCCGTTTGAAAAAAAAAAAGTGGAGACGGACAGACTGACATCCCCCCCCCTTCCAACCTCGATCTACCCCATGTTACAATAAAATTGTTTGCAGTAAACGTATAGGATATTTGTACATCGTACGGGTCCAAAAAAGTTATTTTCTTTCAACTCGTGAAGTAGGAGTTATTGATCAAATTTAAAATATCCACAGAAATTATCCAAGGTAATGTCAAAGGCCCTACCGAAGAACGTTTTGTGACATCTGAGACCATTAATTTCGTTGGCCGAAATGTTCTGCCCTGCACCATATCACAAATTAATGGAACAAACGTAGTTTTTCAAAAAATTCTGAAACTACTTTCTCTAAAATGTAATTCTCACTAACTTTGGAAACATTGGAAACAGCTTTCTAACTGTCATAGTTCTAGAGATAGTAGTCATCCTCACAATTCTAGAAGTGGTCTCATCTCAGGATTGGGTCAGTTTTTCCCAAAACCCGAAAAACCATCTGTTTTTGAAAATGGCCGGGAAACTCAATTTCGTCCATTCCATTGATCCCAGTGCCCAGACCACTGATCCGATTTCCAAAAAAAATGTTTTGCCAGTTCTGTGAGATCAAATGCTTTCATTTGACACAAAAATGAGGAGTTTCCGTGCTATAAGTTTCTCTATCCCTCGAAAGTCCATGTTTTTGGACACTCTTTCGACCACACCTCCGAAACTACTTCACCGATTTTGTTCATCTTTGAACTTGAATCATAGGACATATATGTACCTTTCAGGGATAAAAAACTAGATTGATCGGTTGAGCCGTTTAAAAAGAACAACATCTCTGACCAGTTTGCAATTATAGACTTAATGGATATTATAGCAAGCATGACGTCATTTATTGACAGCCCATTTGTCATAAAATCATGGTAGATGGTTAAAATTGTAAAGCTTGGGTATGGAGTTAATTGGTAATAAATGAGAATGTGAGCACTAAGTATCAGGTAAAAGACCGAAGTGACAGATCTTACAGTGGAGATCGCACTTTATGACCCATGACCCGATAGCACCTTTCCATCTCTACAGCCGGTTCATTCCTTTTTTACCTAGTTTTGAAGAAATAGATGACAGTGGGTAATACGGCTTTCTTAATGTTCATAAATCTAGTACTGCTGAAACAATTTTGACATAAGTTTTAAAATTATGCTGTAATTACTCTATAATAATGACAGATTACTGGAAAAGTATAAAAAAAATTTGACATTTTAAAAATTGAAGAATCCCACTCCAGTTTTGACGAATTTCTCTATATATTAAACGTCAAACTGTAAAAATTCAAAAAAGTAAAAAATCATAACTTCAATTCTTAATACCGTTTTTTGCTCTTTAGCCCATGAACATACATCATTACCTACACAATCAAAGTGACAACAATGTTAGAAATAGGTGGGAAAGGTGATTTAGTACAATTTTGTGGTCATTTTATTTATCATTTTTGGCGTCCCATATATAGAGTAGTTCGTCAAAACCGGAGCGGGATTCTTGAATTTTCAAAATGTCAAATTTTTTTATACTTTTCCGGTAATCTGTCATTACTATAGAGTAATTACAGCAAAATTAAACAATTTTTTACTGTACCCAGCAAATAAAGTTCTATCCAAATTTCGGGGAGCTGCAGGAAACGTGGAATTCGCATAGAAAAATTTGATTTTACCAGTAACCATGATAATAGGACGAAAGTTAGTATTTTATTTAATTGATTCAATAGTTGTTGTAAGTCTTTGCTTAGTCGGGAAATTTCAAAATAGTAGTATAATAGTAAAATAGTAAATTTTGCAATAATTAATGTTATGAAATTATAGATTTTTTAGTCAAAAACAATTTTGAAAGGTAACTCAGTACACAATTTTTAACGAAATTTTAATATTTCTCGATTAATGTAACTAACTTTTTACCTAAAAAAAATCCCAAATTTGCTTATGAGATTGTAATTTAAAGCATAGCTTTCAGTAAAAAAGAAAGCTTCCGAAAATCGGTGCAAATTCACATGTGATTTTCACATTTTTTCTAATTTCACATTTCCTCATCTTAGCCTACCTATCAACTTTTGTCGATGGCTGGACATCAATTATCTCTTTTTATGATGGAATGTGCCGATATGTGCACAAACACTAGTGAAATGAGCGGTCGGTAAGGCAAATGTGCCGTTCATTTAATTTCCACAGATGTGAAACAAATGTGAAACACAGAATTTTTAAACGGCACATTTCGCTTTTCTACAAAATTTTTTGAACGGGCTAGTACACATCTCAAAACTTTAGGTATAAATGTGCCGCCAAAATGTGACCTATACCACTGAATACCATCTGCTTTCTATAGGCGACAATGCCAATCACATCTGGAATGTGACTTTTTTCTGCAAATTCGCTAGGATCAGGATCATTGTAAAACTTTCTTGGCAAGAGCTTTTACTGACAAATTTCGAAATTTAAATATATGTGAAAATAATAATATGCAAAAATTGTTAGGAAGAGGAAAAACAAGAAAAAATTACAAAACTAACATTTTATGTAAATTTGTACCGATTTTCGGAAGCTTTATTTCTTACTTAAAGCAGTGCTTAAAATTTCATCCTCACAAGCAAAGAACCTGTAATTTTTGGCGGGAAAATTTTTTTGAGGTAAAAAGTCAGTTATATTGATCGAAAAATATTAAAATTTCGTTAAGAATTGTGTACTAAATTACCTTTAAGAATTGTTTTTGACTAAAAAAAGCTTTAAATTCATAACATTAATTGTCTGTAGAAGAAAACATTTATTTCGAAAAGAAAACAATCCAACTGTCCTCGTATTGAAGGTTTCTTACAATAACACAGCATACCGATCTATCAATTATGACAACTTTAAGTCGAATTTAAATCACGTCAAAAAAATCAGTTAACTGTAAATATGCTGACTAATTATGTGGATAGTCTTTGTCAATGTCATGAAGTGATTGTAAATGAACGTGCGTACCTGGCATAGCCTTAACCGCACGGCCCCCATGGGCGCGGAATTGAGATACGCCCAATTAGCGCGAGTCGCCGAAGTGCCTCTACCTATTTGCGGCAGGTTTGCGTAACCTTCCGCGACCTAGGTGAGGCCCGAGATACTATCATCTCTCTACTGTATTTTCGCCAACCTGGTTGTCTAGGAAGGACTAGGGGTGCAGTCACCCATTTCAAAGCGCAGACTGTTCTGACGCAGTCCACTATGTCCCACAGCCTCCGCGTTGCAGCGCCACTAGGCACCTCAACCAAGCGCTGGGGCCGGATGCGGCCATATCGTATGACACACTACACCCGGGGGCCCCCAGCCCCGCGGTACCGAATTTAGCCTCGGTGAGGGCTTTCGCGGTAAAGCTCTTAACCAGACCACTTCAGTAGGGGTGTACGTAGTCCCCTCAGGCACCGCTGGACCAACTCAGGAAACCATGGTGTCGACACTCACTAGTGGATCAACGGGTCGAAGCAAACTAAGGCCGTTGGCTACCACCCCTGTGGTATTTGTCAATGTCAGTTCGGAAAGCTCCAACAACTTAGACTTGTCAAGCTTAAAATTATTAAAGAAATCTAATACACTCTTCCCATAACAACCTCTACCCCGAAAAAGACACCATGTACTGACCATTCTCTGGAGCCAAATGATGAACTATACTTATCTTTGTAGAATGGTATGCATTTACTGTAGATAGTTCTTTTCTGCTCCTGAATTACTACATCCTGTGCCTGATCGCTCGTTTCATATCTGATAGTAGGGCCTAATTTATGCCCTGGGAAATTTCGGATCGAACGCAATAATGTCACTGAACCTAGAACAGCCGTCCGTGTCGACAGCGTATACTTCCTCGTAGCATTCGTATCCCTTTTTTCTAAGTAGTTCAGAAATTATGTTTTTCACACTATGATACCGAGCGAAGTTATTGTGTGAGCAGCTTCAAGTGACATGAGGTATTGTTTCGATCTCTCTGTTACATCTGCGACAGAGGTTGGAAGTGCTACTAACTCCTGGGACACCGTTGAGGTTTGCATAGTTTGATTAATTTGATGGCCGTCATCCACTCCGATGAAGATAATGCGTTTTTATTGTAGACAAAATCATTGCTCGCCGTGTGTGATGCAAAGTGGATAGCACCGTATCCTTGATATTTCATGTTGCACCAACTTTCATATGCATTCATACGTGGGGTTGCCCGTAGCATTTTTGTGCTGTCGCCTGTCACTCCGAGAGATTTGGTGCACAGTTTCCTTTCTTCAGTGCAATCTGATATTTCCTGAAATAACTCATCGTCGATTTTGGATAATTTGAGTTCCAGTGAAAAGTGTTGCAGGAATCGAGGGGTGACGCACTTCTGCGGTTTATGGAATAAATGGGAATAAATGGAATGAATGGGAATAAATGGGAATAAATTGGAATAAATGGAATAAATATTGGAAAAAATGGAATAAATGATAATATTTTCAAATTCGTCAAAACCTCAAATAAACTTGATTTTGATGGCAACGCACACAACAAACCCACTTTTGAAAACTTAAAAGAATTTTTGTTGAAAAATGGAATAAATAAATTTATTCCATTTATTCCAAAAAATAAAATTTAATCTCAAGATGGTTTAAATTCTTTATAATTTGTGCAAACCTTTTGTTGAACTTATTTGTCTAACTTGTGATGTGTTTGGTTGAGATATTTCGCAAAAACAACATCAAAAATTTGGGAATAAATGGAATAAAAGAATAAATGGAATAAATGAAGTGCCATCCTTTGGCTTTGTTCTATTCAGTCTTCCTCTTATTCGGCTGGCAGCTTCTTTCGGATGACCGCTGCGGTGGACAGCCAGTCTTCGCTTAGTGTCAAAAGATTGCTTACACACGTCGCAGGCCAGTGAAGGTGTTTCATTCATCACTTATTTTGAGATGCACAATAACTTTTGCATCAATTAAATAAAATACCAACTTTCATCCTATCATCGTGGTTTCTGGTAAAATCAAATTTTTCTTTGGAGTGTTCACGTTTCCCTCAACTCCCCGAAAAATTTGAAATTTCGCGCATTCAAATTTAGCGCAAAAAATCTATGATTTGGGAATAACTTAATTTGCTGGGTACGCTTGAAATTGACGCTGTCATCTATTTCTTCAAACTAGGTAAAAAAGGAATGAACCGGCTGTAACTAAATCTGAAATCATCTTTTTCAAATTTAGCTAACTATATATGCCAGCAATACAAAAACCTTCAAGGAATAAAATCTTTTTCAAATTTGGATTAACCAAATCAGGTCTAGAGTTCGAAACATTCAAGTGATTTACACGACCCTCCAGAAACCACGTTTTCAGACCTTGCCTCTCTTTGATCCAAACAGAGAGACACAGACGGTTATAAGGCTCGGAACAGTTCGGGTTTGACCTGACCTGAACCTGAAGTCATCTGACCTGACCTGACCTGATGACCTGACTTGAAAAATTCTAAAGGCAATCATTCTGAATGTTTGGCCAAAGAATGTGCAAATAGAGATCTTAGTGCAGTCTTTGTAAAAATGATGTTTTTCTAGCGATAGTTTCGTTATAAAAATTTGTCATTTTCAAAAAAGTACCTAAATAGCTGTTTACACTCATCGTTCATTAATCTATTAGTTGAGCTACTTTTTTGTGATTCCTTAGTTTTTTTTAGCAATTCTTTTGCTTGAAGATAGATCTGCATTTCAGACTGGGCAGCCTGGTGCCGAAAAAGTGTCTACAACAATGTTGCATGGTGGAAAAAGAACGCAACTGTTCACTAGTTTCGAGCTCAGCACCAGGCTGCGTACTTGATAATTTTGATTGACAATGTAGAAGGCAGCCTGGTGCCGAAAATCGATCAATGTCATCGTAAGGACAATAATGAACACCATACGTCATACAAATTTCAAGTCGGCACTAGGCTGCGTGCCTAAACTTTTGTTTTATGAATGTAGGTGGCAGCAGCAACCTGGCACCGAACTGAAACTTATTTGACATATATAATTTACTCCTGCCTGCAATTTGGAAAAACAGATTTGCAGCGTTAAGCTGCATACTTAAGTGGTAGAGCTGAGAATGTAGATGGCAGCCTGGTGCTGCAAATCTGTTTATGCCAAAATGTAGGCAGAAGTGAATCATGTATGTCACATAAGTTTCACCACGGCTACGTTCATAATACGAAAGTTTAAGCACACAGTACGCAGACTTGAAATTTGTATGACGTATAGTATTCATGACAGCCATTTCGATTACACTGACCCATTTTTTGCACCAGGCTGTCTTCTACACTGTCAATCAAATTTGCCGATTTCGAAACTAGCGAGCAGTTGCGTACTTTTTCTACCACCCAACATTTTTATAGATACTTTTTGAGCACCTGGCTGCCAAGTCTGAAATACAGACTTATCTTCTAGCGAAAGATTTGTTCAAAAAACTAAGGAATTACTCCACTACTGTATTTATAGAAGTTGAGAATAAAGTAATAGCCATTTAGTTACCTTTTTGAAAAAGACATATCAGTTCGATCCAAAACAAGCCGTTCCTATACTTATGATAAAATTAATGTTATTCTTTGTTCTCATTCGACGATCTTGTGGACACTATTGCTGAGTGTAGACTGTGTACAGTACACAATGTTGATGGAGATGGAGATAAGAAAAACTAGACAAATTGTATGAAAATTTTATTTTGTCGGGTCAATCAGGTCAGGTCAGGTCAAAACAGATTCAGTTCAGATCAAGTCAGGTCACAGACCTGTTCCGAGCCTTACAGGACTGTCTTTCACAACTTCTTTTCAAGCCGATGTCGATTTATCCCATTTCTCGCCTCAGAATTATAAAATTAGTATCTCACCCTCTGTAATATTTAAAATTGTTGATCGGTTTTCACTTTTAATGGATTACAGAAAAGTTTCCCTCGGGCTGATACTTTTTATGCTTCAACTACCACCTAAACGATCCTAATTAACATCGTCTCGTCGCTGTGTTAAATATTCTGCAATCATCGCATGGTTTTAGAGCGTTTCTTCCATACGAAAATGTTCATTGTAATGTATATACTTGAAAGTGTCGGTATAAATGTAAGGTGGAGCACCGCAATGGGAGTGAATATCGCCACGAAAAAGTATAACAATTTTATCGTAAGAGATACGGTTACAGACGTGCAGCAATAACTATCGATAATTTTCGATGAATTCTTTTATCACTTTTAATCGAACGAACGCATGTAACCTAATAATCAACGAACTATCGTTGCGTTGCGTTCCCTGAAACGCAATTTTGCAAACATTTGATTCTCTACCACCTTGCATTTGCAAGCACTTTTCTAACTTCCATAGTTCTATAGATAAAGTTCTATAGATAAATGAGTCATTCATACCGATTTAAGAAGTAGCAAAATAGTTATTGCAAAGGATATCGCATCCCTAACTACGTCATGTGACCTTTGCACGGTCCTAGGGCTTTAATCTCAGCTCTAACGCTCATGATTCCATGCGGAAAAATGTTCTTCTCGTGTACTGTTGAGTAGATTTAGATTTATCAGGGTGGGATGGGCCATTTCTGGCTCCTAAAACACAGATCTATTGATCCTTTCCTTTGTTTTCTTCCCGTTCATCATGTAAATCATTTAGCACTCTAACTAGTCTATAACTGCTCAACTAATTTCCATCTCTCTAAGCTAAGCAGTTTACATGCCGGAATACTAAAAACTTACACCAACGCTCGAAACACCACGTTTCCAGATACTTCTTTGGCCATTTCTCCGGAACAACTTGATAGATTTTGGTCATCTCTTATCTTAGACTGGGTAGTACGTGTATTCTTTTAGAGAAAAGATTGTCGGACGATTGCTTGAACCGTCTGCGTGGCATTTTCGCCTCAAAAATGTTACGCTAGCAGTCAAGAGCAAGAGTGGGAGATCTGGCCAAGAGTGATACGTTATATTATAAATGCTAGTCGAATTTCCCGCCCCTAATTCTCGTTTGCTAGGTGAAAGGTTTGAGGTTTAAATACCTTACACCTAAAGGTGTATAAGGCTCTATAAAGTTTGATGTATATAGTGATATGAATCGTTTAATGGTTGTACATAATGTATCAAATCCGTTTTTCCAATTCCCTCGTGCTGCTGGAAATTTTTCACTAACATTGATCTCTAGTCTCTGAGACTAAGAAACCGATGGTCTATCTCTCATACATTCCCATAAAAATTGATCACTCTGGCAACTGCTGATGCATATCCGCCATGCCCCGACACGCAATATACCATACCCAACAACTTTCCCTTAAACATCTATCTCAACCAAAAAAAGTTTTCATTGTTCTTGTGGTAAGAACTGCATCGTGTAATATCCATTAAGAATTATTACCATCATCATCGGTAATATGTTTGCATTACTTCTTTTGGGTTATGAAAGGCAATGCAAAAGGACGTTTTAATTCAGTTCCTCGGAAATCTTCGAGCGGTAGGACGTACGTTGTTCACGCCGCGCCGGTAATGTGTGACCGACAAAGTAGAACCGTGCGCTGGTCCGCCGCCAGCGAAATTTTTCAGAAAAATTACGTATTTTGTGCAGCCAGTCATAAAATTGGAATAATTGGACCCGTACGAAGTAGAAAGGTCCTGTACGTTTACTACAAGACATTTTATTGTAACATAGGGTAGATCGAGGCGGGAGTGAGGGGGATGCATCTAATAGCGTCAAGAGATGACGAATCAGGGAAAAACAATGTCCGTTTGTCCGTTTCGTTTTTTTCTCAACAACTGCACCGATCACCCCAAAACTTTTTTTAAAAGATTCAAATTCAAACGTAAGCTTCGCGGACCCGTACGAATCCCGTTACAAGGATTCCCGTTGCATGATTCCCGTTGTCTTAAATTACTGATTATGCATATTCGTCTCTATTGAAAATTGCCGAAATGACAATATTGAAAAACCCGTACGAAGAAGCATTGTAGAAAATTCATTTTGGGTCTTCCTCGGATCCTTATTTGGGAATCCACTGACCCATATTTCCATGCACAAAAATGTTTCACTCAATTTTCTCTAAAACATAGCAAAAAAAATTTTTTTGGCTAGGACCGACCTAAGGCCTTAAGCAGAGGCCTCTGACACATATTTCCATGGACAAAAATGGTCCACACAATTTTCTCTACAACATAGCAAAAAAAAATTGTTTTGGGGTAGGGCCTACCTTTAGGATCGACCTTTACGTCCCGCATAGGGTCCTGATTACAGGCCTCGGCCTCAAATTTTTTCTTGAAGACTATTAGGGCTTTTATTACCTCTGAAATAGAAAAAGAATTAAAAAAATCGGAACTAATTTACTCGATTTTTATAGTAAAAAGACATTCGGCCCTATCCATTGGGCCTGCCTTAGTCCAATGGCCCGACCTCAAAGAAATGTTTGGCATAAATTGTTGGGATTTCATAGGCCTATCGAATAAAAAAAGATTTATGAGAATCTGAAAAGATTTACTCGAGTTATTTACAAAAACCTCGTAGAGCCCATACAAAGACTCATTTTTAGAGCCCTAATTAAGCCCAAGGACCCAAACTAAAAACATTGACCAAAAACCACTTAAGCGGCCCTAGCTCGGCGGCCCTTGGTCCAAAAGTGCCCGTCTCAGAAGTCGACCTCACTTTTTCGATTACCTCTCAGGAAAAAAAACGATTTTGAAAATCGGTCAATCCTTACTCGAGATAATTTGGCGACAGACGAACGGAGGGACGGACGCAAGGCCGTAGCCAGACCGCTTCGTCAGGGGGGGGGGCTGAAGCCCCTACCGTTCAAATTTGTTTGAATCATTAAAAAGTGTATTCGAGCAATGTTTTTCAAATTTTGTTGCTAAGAGAGTGAATAGCTAGAAACTTAAATAGAAATTGTGAGTGAGTCTACGGAATTTCGTCAATTGTGCGATTTTGAAGGGATTTCTTTTTCGCACAAGCTCGGGCGATTTTTAAATTAATAGAGATAGTGAACGCTTTTATTTCTTGGATCAGGTTTCCCAGTAAACGAGTCTAGCGCCCCAGGCAGAATTTTTTGGTTTCCCCAAAATTCGACGTGTTACAAACGTTGCGTCGTGGTAAACGCATAAGACTAGTGCTTCGTACGGGTCTAAAAATGAACAAAATTCCAGTTGTTAAGGTGCGAAAAAGTGAGTAAAAACATGATTTTTCGAGGGTCGGTGAAACTTTTTCGCAAATATCTCAGCATGTATAGCACGAAAATTGTTCATTTTGGTGTCAAAACTGGGAAAAATTTTGTGGAAATCGTGTCAGTGGTCTGTGCACTGGGACCAATGTAATGGACGAAATTGAGTTGTTTCTTGGCCATATACAAACACAGATGGTATTTCGTCTGTATTTGCTCAACTATGCAATATGGAGATTTACTGTCAAAGGCAAAGCTGTAGAGAATAAAATTTTAGAGAACATTTTTTTCAGGGTTTTAAGGAAAAATTAACCAATCCTGGTATATGACTACTTCTAGAAGGGGCTGTCCCTGAATTACGTAACACGATTTTCGGGCTTAGACCCCCTCCCCCCCCCCCAATGTTACGTAACAAAATGCAAAAACATTTTTAAAAAGTACTTTCAAGTACATTCATGATGTCAAAACGTTACTCAGATGAAAGTGCATAAACTACAAAACGTTCTCACAAAACGATTTGGAGAGCAACCGACTTGAATTTCTACAGCCAGTTTTCTCAGTAGCTCAAAAGATAGTTTGAACTGCCATCATGGCCGCCAGTTTGCAATTCGAACAGTCTTTTGAGCTAGGTACAGCCCCGAAGTGGGTGGGATGACCCATATCCTTAAAACTATGAGAATTACAAAGTTTCTTCCAACGGCAAAGTTGTAGAGAATAAAATTATAGAGAACTAGTAAATACCCCCGCCCCTAGGGGCTACGCGGACATTAAGCATTCTTGTCCGCTAGGTCGGAGATTTGCGACATTAATACTAAAATGTATGCAAGGGTATGCAAAGTTAGACTTAGATGAGTAAGAAATGGATTTAGTAGTATTTTAGTAGTTACCATAACCTTACGCAAATCTGGTTTTCCCTCGTACCACCTTTTTCCCGCAAAACCGTTTTGCCGAACTACCGTTTGCTGTGTACTATCATTACGTCTGTACTACCGTTTTCCCCGTGCTACCGTTTCACCCTTACTACCGTTTCCACCATACAACACTTTTCCCCGTACTACAATTTTCTCCGTACTACCGTTTCCCCGTACAAACGTTATCATCGAGCTACTATTTCCCCGTACAACCGTTTCTCCCGTCCTACAATTTCCTCCTCACTACTGTTTTCCCCGTACTAACATTTCCCGGTACTATCATTTCACCGTACAAACGTTATCATCGTGCTACTATTTCCCCGTACAACCGTTTCTCCCGCCCTACAATTTCCTCCTCACTACTGTTTTCCCCGTACTACCATTTCACCGTTCTACCATTTCCCCGTACTAACATTTCCCCCGTACTACCATTTCACCGTACAAACGTTATCACCGTTCTACTATTTCCCCGTACAACCGTTTCTCCCGTCCTACAATTTGTTCCTCGCTATTGTTTTCCCCGTACTACCATTTCACCGTTCTACCATTTCCCCGTACTAACATTTCCCCCGTACTATCACTTCACCGTACAAACGTTATCATCGTGCTACTATTTCCCCGTACAACCCCGTAATACCATTTTCTCCTCACTACTGTTTTCCCCGTTCTACCATTTCTCCATACAACCGGTTACCCCGTACTGCTTCTTCTCCCGAGCTGCCCCACTGGTGACTTCTACTCACAAAAGTCTGAGACTTTGCCAAAGAAACCTATCGCCCAACTCCAATATATTCGAAAATAATTTTAAAAGCATAAAAATTGACCCAATGTCTAACTGCCCGACATTTTCACCAAAACTGGTGACTTCTACTCACAAAACTCTGAGACTTTGCCAAAGAAACCTATCGCCCAACTTCCATACATTCGAAAATAATTTTAAAAACATAAACATTGACCCAATGTCTAACTGCCCGACATTTTCACCAATACTGGTGACTTCTACCAACAAAACTCTGAGGCTTTGCCAAAGATGCAAATTGTCTGGCTCTCATACCTTTCCAGATACTTTCAAAAGCATAAAAATTGACCCAATGTCCAACTGCCCGACATTTTCACCAATACTGGTGACTTTTACTAACAAAACTCTGAGACTTTGCAAAACCGCATTTTAATTCAGTCCCTTTGGACTTGTCAAGCAGGTCGGACGTATGTTGGTTCACATGGGAATCTTCTTTTGCATTGCCTTGTTTTAAATCATAAGGCAATGCAAAACGACTTTTTGCTTTAGTTCCTCGGAACTCTTGAAGCAGGTCGGACGTATGTTGGTTCACGCTGGAAATTTGTGACCGACAATTTACAGACAGACAAACAGACAAACTTTTGACTTTTATAATTATAAATCCATGTTTCAGGGTTTTAAGGAAAAATGACGTTATACCAGAATTTAGTCACTTAGAGAATTGGAAAGGATGACTCATATCTCTGAAACTATGGCAGTTAAAAAGTTACTTCCAAAGACAAAGTTGTAGAGAATAAAATCTTGGTGATAACGTGTCTCAGGGCTTTACCGAAAAATGTCCCAATCCTAAGTCACTTCTACAATCAAGAGGGATGACTCATATCTCTAGAACTTTGGAGTTAGAAAGTTGTTTTTAAAAGTAAAGTTGAAGAGAGTTCAATTTCAGAAAAAACGTGTTCCAGAGTTTCAGGGAAAAATGACCTTATGTGGGAATAAATCCACTTCTATCATTGCCGTACTTCGGAGGGATTTTCGACATTCTTCTTTCTTCTTTTTCAGCCCATTTGTATCCACTGCTTTGTATCCATTTGCCTCCCCTATTTCGAGGGTTTTAGCCATTAAAACACCACGTTGGCCAGTGCGGATTGGCGAGTGATGGTAGTCCAACTGACTAGAATTTTGCAGGCTACCGTTGTTTCTATAGTCGAAATCGTCCGCCACCATGCTAAGAGATCGTCCCTAAATTACGTAACGTTTTTTCAGCGTTGCAACAAATTTTAAATCATCAATATCTCGGGATAGACGCACTCCAGATCAAATGTATGGCCGACCCCCCTTTTTACCCCATAAATGGGGATAGACCATACATTTGACCTCTCTGGAGCGCGTCTGTCCCGAGATTTCGATGATTTGAAATTTGTGGCAACACTGAAAAAGCGTTACGTAATTTAGGGACGATCCTAAGGCGTTATCCCATCCTGATAACGCCTAGCTGTCTTTGACCCTTTCCATACGTAGCGTAAGGATAATACCCGAAGACCTTATCTTGAGTAAACTCTGTTGGTCGTACGAATTCTGATGGACTTAAAAACAACAATTTCTAATTCTAATACATTAAGGCAAATCTATTCGGTTTACCACATCTATGTTTTTTATGAAAATTTCATCCGATTTGAGCCGCCGAACACATTCTTGGTCATGTTTGCGCCGTGCTGACTGAAGACATCAGATCGGCGCTCGCGTCTACGACAAAGTACAAAGTGGCAAACAGACAAATTTTTAGCTTTTAATTATAAATTGGAGGAGAGGAGAGGTCAAATTTTGTTGAATCAGTCAACGATCTAACCCACCCGGATAAATTTGAATGAATATCATAATCCTTTAACATCATTTTCAATCGATTGATGCGATTGTCGACAATGCTTGACGGAACTAACAAATGCGGTGAATTAGTTTTCAATTTTCCCATCGACTAAAGGAGATTACTTTCCATAGTTACATCTTTTTTATTGGAAATTGTAACCTCATTGAAATATCCGCAAATAAATCCAAATATAGGAACTTCAAATTTTCCGGATAAGCATAGCAACAAATTAGCTCGTTTACTATCCATAATTTCACGTCAACTTTGCCTCAATCCTTCAATCAACTGAAATAACAGAATGTGCTAACCGTCTAAAACATAATTCAAGCAGAGAACTAAAATTGCAGGAACGCAAAGTCATCAAATAATTTGAATGTTGGAATATTGTCGAAATAACCAAATAACATTTTAATACATTGGGTACCTAAAATACATATAAAAGCATTCCAGCTGCAGAGTGAAATCTTTCGTTCAATCGTTAGAATTATTCATGTAATGGACTTAATAGAATTTCATTTTACGGCAACACATAAACACTTAAACAGTGTAATCAATGAATTGAGGCAAATGCTTTGAAATGGAATTAAAAACTGAAAATGAAATGCCTCTAAAGACCGGTTTAATGTTTCGAATTGAATAAATTCGATAATTTGATGAAATCTCATAATTTGGATGAAAGCTTTTCGGTTGCGCGGTCAAACTCAATTAACGGATTGGATTTACGTTAGCTTTAAAGAGGTTGATTGGAGCTTAAGCAATTTTCCTCTGAATTTGATTAGATTTTCAGTTTAGCTCGTCAATTACTTTTGAACTTCATTGCGAAACGTTGATATTGATTTTAGGAGAAGTAGCAATTTTTTACATAGCAATACCTAGGAATAAAAAGTGCAATTTTTTTTCTCTCTTTTCTCTCTTTTTGATCGAGTGTAATAGTTTGCTGCAAATAACATGTGGAGGTGAACGCGAGCCTCATCTGCAACATTCGTAACACCCTTGAAGACAAGACTCTGCAGTAAAATATATTCGACATTCCAAATCGTTGACGATCAGGCAGTGTAAAAAGGTTAGTGGTTTGTTTATTGGAAGTCTAAACGTTAATGGGGGTTTTAGGGGTCGCAAGGGTGAGTTGGTGGACTTGGCAATGGATTATGGTGTAGATATATTAGCGTTGAGCGACATTAGGACGAAAAGGCAGCGCGAAGAACTGGTGGGCGGTTATAAAGTGTTTTCGTCTGGTGTTCAGTCTGGTAGGGCGAACTGGGGAGTTGGAATGGCTATCAAAAGGGAATTAGAAAAGTTTGTTTTGAACGTGCGGTATGTAAGTGAAAGGATCATGTGGGTCTCCATTAAGCTGACAGGAGGTATTTATCGGCTGGTTTGTGTTTATAGCCCGTGCGAGGGTAGCAGTGCTGGCGATCTTGACACCTTTTACGAGCAGTTAGGGGATGTTGTCAGCAAAAAAGGTAGTGAGTGTGTGATTCTGTTGGGGGATTTCAACGCGAGAATAGGAAACAGTAAGACCAGTGGCGGCTATGAAAGGGTAGTGGGCAAATTCGGGGAGGATGTTTTAAACTCAAACGGAAAGCGATTGTTGGATTTCTGCGATTTCAATGGACTGGCAGTAACCAACTCTTTCTTTAGGCATAGGTGGATCCATCGGTACACTTACGTTAATAATAGTTTGGGGCACAAGTCAATAAGTGATTACATGGTTATAGAGCAGGACAGGAGGCAGGAAGTCAGGAACACACGTGTTTTCAGGGGTTTCACATTTGGCTCAGACCACTACCTTTTGGGTACCCATCGCTCTGTTAGTAAACTCTGTCAGGCTAAAAGGAAAAAAGTGGTGGTTCGGAAATTTCGTGTGGGAAAATTCAGGGACGAGGAAGTTAAGTCTCGCTTTATGTCAAAATTCAGCGAAGCTGTCGAAAGGCTTCCTCCGGACTGCGTAGACATTGAGGTTGAGTGGGCAAACTTTAAGGAATTTGTCTTGGGCGTAGCTGAGGAATGTCTAGGTAGTGTCTCTAGTGGGGGTAGAAACAAAAAGACAGGCTGGTGGAACGCAGATATCAAAAAGGCGGTATTAGAGAAAAGGAAGCTGTATTTGGTTTGGTTGCAGGGTAAGACGGGCGAAAAGCATGAGGCTTACAGGGCTTGCAGGCAGACGGTTAAGGCTCTAGTCAAGGAAGCGAAGGATCGGTCGTGGAAAAAGTTTGGGGAGGAATTGGAAGAGGCTGGTCAAGGAAGGGGTAAAAAATTTTGGTCGGCAATCAAGGATATTAGGCGTGGTGGTGAAAAGGAGGACTGCGGTAGCATTTTGGGTAAAGATGGCGAATTAGTTACAGGTAAGGGTGAGGTCCTGAAAACCTGGCAGGATTACTTTCAGGATCTATTCGCCTCTGTCAATCCCGTAACAAGCCTTGACAGGGAAGAGGGCCGTAGCTTGGAGGGTGAGGAGGAAATTACATTAGGGGAAGTGTCACGAAAGGTCAGCAGGCTGAAGGCAGGAAAATCCGCAGGTATAGACGAAATTAGGACAGAATTTATTAAGAATAGCGGGCCGGGTGGGGTTCAATGGCTTTGTAGGATTTTTAATTTAGCATTGAAGTCCTCAGTAGTACCCGCTGACTGGCGCTTCGGTGTTATTGCTCCGATCTTCAAGAAGGGTAACCGCAAAGTCCTTACCAACTACAGAGGGATTTCACTCTTGAGCGTGGTCGGAAAGGTTTATGCAAGTGTGCTAGTAG
>CM055406.1:113275092-113288584 GCA_029228625.1 Pseudolycoriella hygida | reverse complement strand
TAGGGATTGCGTCAGTGGAAGAGGCGGCAATGATTAGTCGTCTGCGTTGGTACGGGCACGTTCAGAGGATGGGTAATAGCAGGCTACCAAAGAGGATATTGGATGCTCAAGTCCCGGGTGTGCGTCCCAGGGGTAGGCCAAGGAGAAGGTTTATAGACTCAATTAAATCCGATTTAGAAGTTAGGGGACTTTCTCTAGGCGAACAAACCATCTACTTGGCACAGGATAGGGGGGTATGGAGAAGGGTGGTCCATGATCAGTAGTAAAGACCTCACACCGAAAGGTACAAACGGTCTATAAAGTGTGATGATGATGATGATGATGATCCAAATCGATAGCAGGTGAATCAGTTCCGGAGTAATAGCCAAAATAGAGCAAAAATGGGAAAAATCCAAGTTTCGTGGTCACTCCTGCGAGGGGAGTGGGGGTGGGTCGAAAGTAATTTTTATTTTTTTTGTGTTTCTCAGCAGTAGGAAGAGCGAGGGAAGGAGGGGAAGGGGAAGGAAGTGGAAAGAGTGCGGTGGAAGGAAAGGGAAAGTGGGGAGGGAGCTAATTGAGCGCTCTAAATTGATCTTTTGAAGCATTTTGGGCGCTTTAATGATTGTAAGGTCGAATAGAGGAGGTGAGGGGTAGGCTTTTTGGGCAACAAAATTTAATGACTACGACAGGATGATCGTAGTCAATTTCGCATATAAGAATGGTGTGTCCGAATCGCTCTTACACGACGTCCTCAGTTTCACACTGAAAGATAATTATACTCGAGTTCGTCGAGCAAACGTGGCCCATCGAAATGCCTATTTCGATGATCCTATTCACGGTACCGATAGGCGAAGTCGTTCTTACTCTTTCGACACAACAATGAAGGCAGTGGCTTACAATGAAACCAGTCTGAAACCAGTCCATAGTATATGTACACCATCTCAAAACAGAAAAATGGCCCTTTTCAGGGCCAATGGGAACATATGTAATCAGCCTCCTCGCGGCGTTTCCTGGGTGAGTGCGAACTTAGCAATGTTTGTGCGGACTTAGCGAATGCTTACTTTATCGATAACATTTTACTTTAAAGAGCTCAATGTGTTTTCCTTTGGGGTCTACTCCTTACCTTCTCTATGCGACCTTACAATCATTAAAGCGCCCACAATGCTTCAAAAGGTCAATTTAAAGCGCTCAATTAGCTCCCTCCCCTTCCCCCGCACTCTTTCCACTTCCTGCCCCTTCCCCTCTTCTTCGCTCTACTGAGAAACACAAAAAAAATTAAAAATTACTTTCAACCCTCCCCCACTCCTCCCTAGGGGGAACCGCCGCCAACTGACTACTAATTATTGATGGGTGTGTGGTCCCCTATCATTACCACACACACCCACTCCCCTCACAGGAGTGACCACGAAACTTGGGTTTTACCCACAAATTAATTCTATCAGGAGTTGCGTTGATCTTTTTTCCTGTGTCATGTCGCGATTTTGATGATTAATTTTTCTGCTTCTGCAAGAATTTGGTCATTTTCCCCTAAAACCCTGAAACAGATCTTCTCTAAAATTTTATTCTCTACAACTTTGGCTTTGACAGTAAATCTCCATATTGCATATTTAAGGAAATATAGACGCAAAATTGTTTTCTTATATGGCCAAGAAACTCAATTTCGTCCGTTCCATTGTTACCAGTGCCCAGACCACTGACCCGATTTCCACAAAAAATCTTTTTCCATTTTTTTGAGATCAAATGCTTTCATTTGCAACCAAAATAACCAATTTCCGTGCTATACTTGCTGATATATTTGCGAAAAAGTTTCAGCGACCCTCGAAAAACCATGTTTTTGGTCAGTTTTTCGACCATATCTCCGGAGCCACTTGACCAGTTTTGCTCATCTTTGAATTTGAATCATGGGAGATATGTAAAAGTTTAGGGCAATAGGTGCAGCCGTTTGCAAAAAATGGAGACTCACAAGACTGACGGACGGACGAACTTTTTTTATTTTTGATTCGTCATGACTGAAAAAAAAAGATTCGTCATGACTAGACGATAACAAATGTATCCCCCCACCTCCCACCTCGATTTACCCCATGTTACAATAAAGTTGTTTTAAGTAAACGAATTTTTTTGGATTTATCATCTTGGGGCGATCCGAGGTTTCGGATCTCAGAACACAGATCTAGTAATCCTTTGTTCTTTGTCCCCTTCATCATCATATAAATCAAATAAGCCGTCCAGTCTCAGTCAGGAACTTGTGCAACACGACAGGTCCCAGTTTGAGAACCTCGGACGGTGAGATGGTGTAATAACCCAAGTACCTGCGCCTCAGTTGGAAGAATTTGGGGCAATCACAAATGATACGTAATCCCGTTTCCTCTCCTAATCCACAGGTGCAATTGAACGTGTCCGAGAGTCCCATCTTCCTAAGGTGACTATTTAGGCCGCAGTGTCCAGTAATCGCCCCAACTATCCTGCTGATGCGATTCCTCTGCATGCCGATTAGTACCTTGGACCATTTTTCATTGGGTTTCGGGAAGAAGTGTTTCGTGTGTACACCCCTCTCATAGGTCATCCAGCGCTCTGCGTGCTGATCTTTCCTCCAGTTCCTAAGTACTCTTACACAGAGTGCCTGAGGTATTGGGATTTGCGGATCAGGTCCGTGCACTAGCGCCGAAGATTCCACTCTGGCCAACTCATCAGCCATCTCATTACCGTGAATACCAGAGTGGCCTGGTACCCAAACAAGAGTAATCCGGTTACTCCAGCTCATATCGTTTAGGTAATCTTTACACTCCTTCACTATCTTGGATGTCACCATCGGTGATGCCAGAGCGTTAAGCATGAATTCACTGTCCGAGCAGACGTAAACCGCCTGCCCATGAGTGTCTTTCGGCAATATTTCTCTGACTCCAAGGAGTGTGGCAAAGGTTTCAGTCTGAAAGACACTAGCATAAATGCCGAAGCTTTGCCAAGTGCCGGTCTCAGTCTCTGGGTTGAACACCCCGACTACCGAGCCTTCAGCTGACTTGGATCCATCCGTGTATCTAATCAATTTACTTTCGGGTAGATGGACCGGCCAACTGCCTGACCACGCCCCCCTTTCCGGCTTCTCTACCTGAAAGTTCATAACAAAATCGAGTCTTGGTTTCATACGATCCCGCGGCATGTAAAAGATTGAGTCTTGTATCAAATTACCAATCGTTCCATGGCCGACATGGAAATTTCTAGTCCACAGCCCGTTTTGTGCTAATCTATCTGCCGTGGCGAAAGCTTTTGCATTCACCACCAGGTCGACAGGTGGCAGATTCAACAGCATTTCCATTGCTGCTGTTGCCGTAGTCTTCATTGCACCAGTGATGCATATACACACCAGTCTCTGCAAGTCTACTAGGGCTTTCCTGGCACTGACATTTTTCAGCCTAGGCCACCAAACCGCGCACCCATGGCACAACATTGGGGTAATTATTGTCTCATATAGCCATAGTATGGCTTTGGACGGTAATCCCCAATTCGTGCCGAAAGCGCCTCTACAAGTCCAGAAAGCTGTTAGTGCCTTTTCCGCTTTGTCGCTTACATGTGCTATCCAGTTGAGCTTACTGTCAAAGATAACGCCTCAAGCCAAATAGAGGACTAAGTCCAATCACTTTACCGAATAGCCTCACTTCACCCACAAGGTGCTCGCCCTTGTATCTTCTGCTAAATAACACAAGTTTAGTCTTAGGGTTAACGTTGAGGCCGTTTTGCGACACCAATTCTCAACGATCTTTACGGAGTCCCTCATGCGGTCTCCTAGCGTACTCTCGAAATTTCCTCTAATTAATACGGTCAGATCGTCTGAGTAGCCCTGAGCAAAAATGCCTTTATCATTTAATTCCCTAATGTGGGAATCTATCACTATGCTCCAGAGAAGTGGAGATAGAATGCCTTCCTGAGGGCATCCTATCGCCACCCAGAGTCTAGTTTTATAGCCACATACATTGGCTTCCACAGCTCTGCTGTTGAGCATGCTACATGTCCACCTTACTACCATTGGCTCCATTCCCGGCGTATGACTTCAAAGCCTGTGTTGTCGAAAGCACCCTCAATGTCCATAAAACTTCCAAGGGCAACCTCTCCAAACTCAAAGGACTTTTCGATCTTTGACGCCAGGCAGTGAAGTGCTGAGGCTGTCGATTTGCCTACCTGGTAGGCGTGCTGGTTTGCATGCAAGGGGGAAACCACCAGAGCTCTGTATATTTCTATGATGTATATTTCTATCAGCCTTTCCAATGCTTTTAACATAAAGGAGGATAGGCTGATAGGTCTAAAGTCTTTGGCTACGTTATGCGAGGGCCTACCCATCTTCGGTATAAATGTTACTTTACCCTTCTCCCACTTCGTCGGTATATGCCCCAACATTAACTAGCTACGCATAATCTCGCAGAGTGGCTCCAGCAGAATCTCTCCACCTTCTTTTAACAAGGCTGGAAAGATTCCGTCGTCGCCGCCTGATTTGAAAGATTCGAAGTTCCCAATAGCCCATCTCAACCTACTTACAGTTACTATCCGTTTGGCTAGTTCCCAATCCTTCTCCGAAGGTGGGAGTTGGATTGTTGAGTCAGCCACTACTTTAGAGTCAGTGCAACCAGGGAAGTGTGCTTCTAAGAGATGATTCGCTATGCTTTCACCACAGTATGTAAAGCTTCCATCTGGCCTTCGAAGTGAGTTCGGGAGGAGCCTTGAATACTTGGCTAGGATTTTATGGATTCTGGCATAGTCTGGAGTATGTTCCATTTCCGCACAGAATCTCTTCCAAGTCTCCTTGGCTCTCCATTTAACCGCTCTACTGAAGGCTTTTTGGGCGGCTCTGTAAGTGCACCAATCTAGGTCCCGAGTCGTCCTATTCGCTCTGCTCCAAGCTCTCCTGGCGTGGAGCTTTAGTCTCTCTATTTCTGCGCTCCAGAGATGGCCATTTTTCTTTTGGCGTGATCTCGTAACTGAACTCTCGTAAACGTCCGTCACTAGCTACTGCCTCATCCAACTCACATGAGGACCTTGGTAGAATTGCTTCTAGTAAACGTATAGAACCTTTGTACTTCGTACGGGTCCAAAAATAAAAGAAACAACTTCTAAACGATCTGCCAGCAATACAATAACAAATTATTTAATTTGATAAAAGTGCTATTGGAATAATAAAGCGCTCGCTCTGATATTCGATATCACAGTTATTCAGAATAGAATTGTACTTCACCAAAAATAATGATTGGAAGTACGTACAATGAAGGCATACTTCAACAAAATAAAAGTAAGAGGTCGCAGCTCTTGCAAATTTAAAATGTTAGACTTGGCAAATATAGTAGTCTAAATAAAAATGAAATAAACTAGACGTGGCAGATCTAGCATAATTAAATAAATTCGAACGAACGAAGTGCTATAAAAGCAGAAACACTGTAGCAATGATTACTCATTCATTTATGTGTGCTGCTGTTGTACACATAGCCTTGCAGCATGCGACCATACATCGAACGGGTGGCTCCATCGTATCTGTAGTCCGATAGAATTTTGCGCATGCACTTCATCGCATAACTGGAATTAACGAATAGAATGTTATCGAGTTTTTAGTCAGTGTGCCTCATTGCATTCGAATGTGGAAAGTTGAGGGCGTTGCAAACTTGATACGATAAATTAATGCCAAACTGATGTACTGGAAAGGTCTTGTCCAGCAGAACGTTTAATGCAGTAAGGGAAATGCGATATATGAGTAATTCTCTTTTCCGCAAAATCCAGCATATTAATGCATAGGCTTTCGTTGTATCCATATCCATCAATGTTTATAATTCTCCTTAATGCCATGTGACGTTGTCGCTTTTCATTATTTTCAACGGTTTTCAATACTTATCGCGCGTGCGAGTCCTTCATATCTAATTTCCTCTTCGAATTTATACTAACCGATGAAGTCGTCAGAATCGCATATTAGAAGTCCATTTTCGTCAACTAGAAACTCCGATTCAAGCGGATTCCATTTCACATTTTAATCGTTTGGCATTAGTTTAGCAGCATTCATTTGGCATTTTACTTTGATATTAACTTCGGTCTTCTTTACTGAATACTTCTATTAAGGCCTGCTTTCTAATAATTTGCGTACACTTACAAGAAATGCCCTATTTCGTGAACGTGTTCGTTCATTTGTACTCAAATCCTTCATCATTCCTACTGCTAGGTCCTTATGAGACTTAAAAGTAATCCTTTGTTTTTGAAATTGGACTAGTTTTAGATGAAAATTAAAGTAATTTTCTATGATTTTGTCAGATTTAGCGTTTTTAGTAAACATTTCTATTGTGCTATTCGATTTCACATAGGTCTTTGCTCTGCTCATCGATACATGTGAAATCCCATATCAACAGTCGTCCATTTCTCCACGGAGTCATTGTTAATCCATCCGATCGTTTGCCGTCTGTCCGTGAATATTCTGTTGGCTCTTTTAAAGAAGGTACTCCAGCTGAAGCTGGAGATCTTTGACAAGATCATTTATCATTTCATGACGGTACTTCCAACCAACGCTCTTTTTATAGCACAGGCGGTGGTGTCCGAGCTCATCTACTTGCGCTCCACAGACAGACTTGCGCTCTGGGATACAGTGGATGGTGAAAATGTGAGAAAATTCTCGTTTTGGTAGATATTGCATCCTTACACAATTCTGCTACAACTTCTACAGACGGTATAGAACTCCTATACCGTCTATAGAGTTGTAGAGTAGAGTCTCCTCCTCGAATTAACGTTCGAATTCTTCCAAAATACTTCCAAATTGTGAAAAATTTAAAGAGAACAAAAATGTTACTGTTTTCGTCGTTTGCGACATCAGTACACCTTGTTTTTAAGACCGTGTGTGTATCAGCAGGTGTCATAGAATGCTAACCATACTAGAGTTGTTTATCGGTAGAGACTTTATGGACGTTAAAAAAGTAACTCGCAAATTCGAATTTTCAATTACTACGGGCAGTCTGTCTATTCTTGTTTGTCTCACATTCGGGTCAAAATGAATAGAAACTATGTACTTCTGCGCAGATTTTTAACACCGCAAAACCCTGCGCGGAAGTACAAAGTTTCGATTCATTTAGACCTTAATGACCTTAATGTATGTGTATGTCTATTCTTGTTTGTTAGCTTAAGCTTCAGTCACCCACTTTTCACTACATCCCGGCTTTTAGTGAGGTATTGGGCTGACCTGACATTTCTATCACGTAGATGTGATTAAGAAGGACAACAATATTGTATGGTACGACATAACCGACTTCTTTTTCGCATGTACGAGATAGACATGTCAGGTCGGGCCGATACCTGTACCTAAAAGCCTGGATTTTCCTTTCGGAGTAAAACAAATTCTTTTGTTATCAGGGCCGTTCCACTTTGTTCCCACGATGAAAATTATATTCATAGAAGAAGGTGCATCGGAGAGGATGATTCTTTTTGGGTTCGAGTCCCGCAAATGGCAGAAAACATTCCAAAAAAATGTGCGATTTTAACATAAAAAATGTAGGTGGATGAAGTAACGATTATCAGAATGAAGAAAACCGAAATTGAGGAGTCGGAAAACGAAAATAAAATTTCTTTTCTTGCATAACATAAAAAGCACATTAAATGTGTATTCTAGGTTTTTCAAGTGGACATTAGATGTACATGTAATCCACATTTCAGTGTACATTTCATGCACATCACGTTCCAAAGAAAATATGAAACGCAAGGGATACTTTTCAATGCACATTAAATGTGCTGTAATTATGGAGTCATGTCTCACGTCTGATCAGGCAACACTACATAATTTTCAACTGTTTCGTCGGGGACAACACATTAAATTTGTATGGGGAAACATCGTTTTTTGCGAATTAATCATTTTCTGTATTTAATCAAGCGGACCAAATGAATGAAGATGTAAGTTCATTTATGGTTACTTTAAAATAACTCAAAATGAATAACTCACAAAAAACGAATTTCTTCCATACAAATTTAATGTTTTGTCACCGACGGAACAGTTGAAACTCGAGGCGCCCTCAGCTGTTTTGTGGCCAATGTGTGAAAAATGTGCTTGGTCTATAGCACAATAGATGTTATCTGTGAGGTGCGGGAAATGATTAGTCTTCGACTACGTTCGTTGAGTATTCTTTCAATTTCATTGTAATTTATTGTTACCAGTTATAAGTTAAAATGTTTTTGCTTTCTCACTATATTCGAAACAAACAGCGATTGTTTAATATGAAATTATTAAAAAACAATAATTAAGTTTTTCAAATCTATAAGTCCCTCTATTATTATTGTAAAATTTGTGCAGTAGTGTAATTATGAACATTTTTATCTTTTCTTGCTCCATTTTGTGAACATGTTCGTTCTTTTGTACCAGAAATGGACCGGCCCAACCTGATAAATCTAAAAATCTGCATTATTAAGTAGCAATAGCTACTTTATGTTTTCACCCTTTCTGTCCGTCTGTGCACCCTTCACCGGGGAATAACAGATGATTCACCGAGGAGTCATCGGTGGTTCCCTTGTGAATCATCCGTGATTTCACAGTGAATTATCCGTGATTTCCCAGTGAATCATCGGCGATTCCCCGGTGAATTATCGGTGATTCACCGGTGAATCATCAGTCATTCCCGGTGAGTCATCGGTGATTCTCCGGTGAATCACCATTGATTCCCCGATGAATCATCGGTGATTCCCCAATGAATCATCGATGATTTAGGTCCAAAACTAACTTCTTTGACTACACTCTTTCGCTACTTACCTATACCCATGACAATAGTTTTTATCTGCCTAGAAGGATAATCTCGCATTTTTCTCCCTAGGGCAAAATTGTTTTTCTCGATATATCTTTTCTCGGCAGATAAAATAGCATATGCACCGCTGTCCAGGATGGTTTATTTTGACGATTTGGATTACTCATGCGCTATTTTAAAAATGCACATTCTTTCATTTCAAACATTCAGCATGTTTGATGAAATTCACATACAAAACCTGTTCTGTAAACAATGAAACTGGCTATTCTGTAAAAAGTGCAGTTTTTAATTATCGCATGTGTATTTCCCATGCCTTCGGCTCGGGAAATAACCTCCAAATCGTCAAAATAGAGCATTCTGGACAGCGGTGCATAATCTACTAATGTTTTAACCCTTTCTGTTTGTGCGTGCGTCCGCCCGTCTGTACTGCACTACAATACAGTACGCTACAATTTACTACAGTTTGCTATGCTTAACTACAGTTAGTTACACTTCACTACAGTTCACTACACGTTATTAACTAGCGATAGCAACTTTATGTCCGTAATATGTCATCGGTGATTGGAATTTGTCTACACTCTATAGCTATTTTCCTACACCCATTTCATGGTTTATTCATACTGCCACTGTGTGTTAGGTCTGTCAGCTTTAGACGAAAATTTTCGCTGATTTTGACAGTCTCAGCGCCTTTCGTGAAAATTTACCGTTTTCGTCTAATTTCCTATTTCCTAGACCTGCTCGAGACCTTTCCAATGATACGTCATTTTTTGAAATTTCAGTTTAATTTTACCAACAAAATATTTCATCACACATCCTCTTCGAGACCTTTCGAACAAGTTGTCACTCACTCGTCAAAATCTGTTAAACTCAGATACTTTTTGAAGGAAGTGAATATCTTCGATTTTAGTTTGGAAATTTCCAAGAAAATTTTTCTCCCCAACTTCATACAACAACATACAACCTTTCCACATATCTCCTGAACAAATGGTCCGAATCTCACCTAATTTCATCGTATTTCTTAGTATTTACTCGATTTGTTTTAGAAAACAAGTGGGTCGCGTGGCAAACTCGCAAGTTTCCTCCAACCATTCCATTTCACTCACTCTTTTCCTGGGAGGAAATTACCTCCTAGTAAGGGTTTCGATGAGTTGAAGCATATGTGGCGATATTTAACATCACAACAAAAACCTTTTTTAAAAGGGAAACGTGACGCATTTGTGACGCATTTTTTCATCAAAAATGAAAAAATTTCAAAAGAATTTTTTGGGTTCCGAAGCTGTAAGCGTCACCCAAATTGATATCAGTTTTTTTCGAAGAACGGACGAAGACTTGCGTCACGTTTTCCTTTTGAAAAGGGTTTTTGTTGTGATATCAGATGTGGAAGAAAAGAGGAAACAAAATTTGAAGAAAAAATTTCCGGCGAAAAAAAAATTTCCGGCGAAAAAAAGTTTCAGAGAGTTGCGGGAAATGCTACTTTTCAATGAAAAATACTACTGAACTTTGTCAGTTCATTAATATCGTCTATATTTGAAAAAAGTTTTTCGAAAATACAAATGTGTGGAAACGTTCTCTTTTCAGCGGGTATGTTTGTCTGAACTCATTATTTCACAGCCAATCTGCGAAATTTTGAAAATTTTAGCACTATGTCGATTCCACCCTCTCACATACATTTCCAAATTTATGTTTCGTGAATTTTACGTACGGCCGTTTAGGCTCAAAAAGAATTTCGCCGACGTATTAAGTGATCCGTATTTTTTTTTGTATTTTTTTTTTCCAAATATACGTACTTTTTCTATTTTTGCAAGTACTGAGCTGTATTTTTTGCACATTTGACACATTTATTGTGCCAGTCTGCTTTTTTCATCGAAAAATTCGTTCTGAGTCAAGTAATGTGGACATGTGTTTTCACATTTCCACGCAAAGGTGAAATTTTATTTTTTTCAAGTGGCACATTTGTCGTTCCCGTCGCACATTTACCATGGGTCAATACACATCTGAAAACTTTGACAGTAAATTTGCCGAGATGTGCTCGAGAACGCCAGATACAGGTTGGCGAAGTAGTCACATTTGAGTGTCCAAAAAAGCCAAATTTGCCAAATTCGGCAAATTCGCCGAAATGTGACTGGCAAATGTGACCACTTCCCTAACCTGTATGTGGCGTTCTCGAGCACATCTCGGCACATTTACTGTCAAAGTTTTCAGATTCGCATTTTTCACAAAACTGTGAAAACAAATGTGGAAACGTGAAAACACATGTCCACATTTCTCGATTCAGAACGACTTTTTCGATAAAAAAAGCAGACTGGCACAACAAATGTGGCAAATGTGCAAGAAATACAGCTCAGTACTTAAAAAATATATAAAAACGTGCGTAAATTTGAAAAAAAAAACGCAAAAATTACGGATCACATAATACGTCGACGAAATTCTTTTTGAGCCTAGACGCATCCTAAACAGCCTCACGTAAAATACACGAAACATAAATTTGGAAATGTATGTGAGAGGTTGGGTTCAGTTACAGCGACTTGCATAAATTTACAGGACATACGATGAGTTGCGTATTAGACACTGAATAATACAGTTTCATACTATTAAATATCGTAGACATTATTATTCGTAATATTTCTGCATTGATCCATTGTACGGATTGCAGACGCAGCGCCGTGTTAACTTTTCACAATTCCCGCAACTTTCAGACGAAAAAAATTTTCGGCGAAAAAATTTCCGGGGAAAAAAAATTCTGGCGAAAGAAGTAGCAACAAAAATTTCCTTTGACACCAAACATCTATCTACATCCTAACACAGTCCAAAAATTTTGCTCATATTTGACACATACTTTGAATACACTCACACACATACAAAACATTCTTTTATATGGGCTTTATATGGCGCCTTCTAAGAGTCCTGGCGCCCAAGGACGTTACCCCTTCTTTTTAAAATCTCATATGGCGTAGAATGCCCACCCGAAGGTCCCTGCAAATTTTCAAGTAAAGTTATCGAGCCGTTTTCGAGCTGGTCCCAAAAAAATTGGTTTTCATACAATGATTCTGGAACTAACTAACTAACCCACAAAGTCACTAACTAACGTGGATGTTTGCATTAACTTTGGCTTCTATGAAATAGCACATTTTGTATGGAAAATGACGATTTTCTAAAGGTCATATTTTCGGATTCACTTGACCGATTTCAATGAGTAAAATATCGATTCCAATCAAAATTTTTATAATCCGAAAAACTATGTCTCAAGGGGGTGCGGCGCAAGGGAAAAAGTCAAAACTTAGTTGAAGAAAGTTCGCATTTGTTGTTCAATTGTGGTGTAGATACAAAAACAATTTTTTCCAGCTAACAGTCTCTCGCTTCGGAAGCATCAGATCTTTGGATTTCATCAGAAATATCTTCATCCGGTGTCATTTTTGGATCAATAATCATGAAAAAAATAGAAGATCCATCGATTTGACAGTTTTGTCAAATTTATAAAAATATATAAATAATTATAAAAGTCAAAAGTTTGTCTGTTTGACTGTCTGTTTGTCTGTCTGTTTGTAAATTGTCGGTCACAAATTTCCAGCGTGAACCAACATACGTCCGACCTGCTTGACGAGTCCAAAGGGACTGAATTAAAATGCGGTTTAGCATTGCCTTTTACAGCAAAAAAATAGAAGGGACCCGTACGTATCAGAATAGATGTGGCAAACAGAGTTGATGTAACGAAAAGACTGGAACGTATTTAAGTAAATATTGCGTTCACATTAAACTGTATTGGAAATTGCCCGTAGGGCAATTTTGAAAAACCCGTCCGAAGTAACGGTGTAAAAAAATTCTCCGAAAGCAAAAAATTGACCTTCAAATAGAGAAAAATGTTCTCCTCAATTTTGTCTACAACATAGCAAAAAACTATTTTTTGGGCTAGGGCCGACCTAGGGCCCTAAGTAGAGGCCTCGGATACATACTTCCATAGACAAAAATGTTTCCCTCAATTTGCTCTGCAACATAGCAAAAAACATTTTTTTATGTTAGGGCCGAGCTTAGGACCGACATGAGGGCCACTTGAGCCCTAAGCACAGGTAAAAATTCTTCTATAAATTGTCGGCCGTGCCGAGATCTTTCAAACAAAAAAAAGTTTTTGAAAATCGGAAGAGATTTACTCGAGTTATGTACAAAAAACACGTAGGGCACTAACAAAGACGCGTTTGTAGTGCCCTAGCTAAGTCCAAAGACTCAAATCGAAAAATGTTTCTTCCACAAATTGTCGGTCATGCCCAGATCTTTCAGAAAAATTTTGAAAATCGGTAAAGATTTACTCCAGTTATGTTCAAAAAACTCATAGAGCCCTATCAGAGACTCGTTTTTAGTGCCCTAGCTAAGTCCAAGGACTCAAATAAAAAAAGTTTCTTCCATAAATTGTCGACCATGCCCAGATCTTTTAAACAAAAAAAAATTATGAAAATCAGAAAAGATTTACTCGAGTTATGTGCAAAAGACCAAAAACCACTTAAACGGTCCTAGCTCAGCGGCCCTTGGGCCGACAGTGCCCAGATTCAATACCATAAAATATTTTTCGAATACCTTTTTTGAAAATCGGTCAAGATTTACTCAAGTTATCGTGTTGATGGACAGACCGACAGACCGACAGACCGACAGACGGACATTGTTTTTTTCGCTGATTTGTCATCTGGAGGCAACAAAAAAAGTTTCCCCCTTACTCCCGGGTTCGAATTCGCAATGTAACAAACGTGGTAGTAAGCGCATCAGACCTACGTACTTCGTACGGG
>CM055406.1:113203653-113274592 GCA_029228625.1 Pseudolycoriella hygida | reverse complement strand
ATGGTAGAACGGTGAAATGGTAGTACGGGGAAAACAGTAGTGAGGAGGAAATTGTAGGACGGGAGCAACGGTTGTACGGGGAAATAGTAGCACGATGATAACGTTTGTACGAGGAAACGGTAGTACGGGAAAAAGTGTTGTATGGTGGAAACGGTAGTAAGGGTGAAACGGTAGCACGGGGAAAACGGTAATATAGACGTAATGATAGTATGTAGCAAACGGTAGTTCGGCAAAACGGTTTTACGTAAAAATGGTAGTACGGGGGAAAACCAGATTTGCGTAAGCTTATGGTAACTACTAAAATACTACTAAATCCATTTCTTATTCATCTAAATCTAACTTTGCACACCCTTGCATACATTTTAGTATTAATGTCGCAAATCTCCGACCTAGCGGACAAGAATGCTTAATGTCTGCGTAGCCCCTTGGGGCGGAGGTATTTACTAGTGCGAAATATACTCCGCATATTTTGGCATATTCGTTTGAATTGAATTGCCTTAATTATTGCTTTTTAATAACTGGCTCATTCCACGCTGACAGGAGAAAAAATGTTGCGTGGGTCATCAAAATACTCGTCTGCTCTAAGCTCTACACCTTTTTTATGCTCAAAAATCTTAGAAATCATGGGTCTTACAGTGGGAATCCCGAGATTTTTCATTTTTGTGAATGTAACGTTCAATTAGCCAATTTTATATTAGACATTTGGAAAGAAAGAACAAAAGTATATTTCAACATACCCCAAACACACGAGATGTGTACGTACTCGCGGGCAAAGCCCAAGCGAAAAGTACACATCTCGTGTGTATTGGGGTATTTTGAAAGATATTTTTCTGTAATAGTGAGAGTGTGTTGGTGCACATACCGCGGACAGTAACTTTTCGTTCCAAGTGATTGGAAAATATTTTCCGTCACAACCAGTACACTCTCGCACATACAGAAAATTAACAGACACTTTATCTTGTAACTGATAATAGTCAAATTACGAGAATAATCAAAGAACGTAGTCGAAAGTCAATAATTTCCCGCACCTCTCTCATAGGAATATTTTATACACAAACCAGATGCACTTTACAAACTTTATTCAAAAATCCTAATATTTTAATTTTTTAGTTGAGCTTTTGAAGATTAAGTAGAAAAAAATAATTTTTTTTGCCTAAAATAATTCCGTTAGCATTACAATGGAATAAAAACTTCTGCAAAGGAAATAATAATTAATTCAATCAAATGTTTACAAAAGAAATAAAAATTTTCCACTTTTTCAAAGGTTTTTTTAATAGATCCTTTACAATGAAAAATTGAGTTAAAAAAATATAAATGTGCAAACCGACTCTTAGTTATGCTTTGTGCAGCAAACACAAAAAAAGCATCAATTTTCTTCTTTGTGACGCTATTTGCTTGCTTATATCATTTTCTTTTTTCGTTGCAAACAATGTAGAAAACATCGTTGTTAGTTTATCGTAAGCTACATTTTGTTGGTGCTTTAGTGTTTGTTTTTCGAATATATTTTCACTTTTATATCAACTTTTTCACCTTACGAAATAAAAATATAACTTTGAAGAACTCTTTTTCCCCAACTTAAATATAAAACCAAACTTTAAAAACAGAAAAAAATTGTATTTTTAATAAAAACCAAACTTTTATTTACAGTTGGCCGACATATTTAGCATAAGAAAGTCCCTGAAAGTATGAGAAAAAAAGTGAAACAAATAATAAAAAATAACACTTTGAGCATAAAAAGAGGTTATTTGTGAGATGTGGCGGTCGCTTTTTCAACTTCAACCGAAAAATATTTGTATAAAACTTTTTTGTATTTTTTTCTTTAAAATTAACCAATCCAAATTGAATGAAGAAAAAACAACGAAAATTTATCGAAAATTTTACTAAATATTTTTCCAAAATGACACAAATTTTCTCCACTCAAAACATATTTAACAAAATCATAGAACTTATCAACTTTGTTTACAGCGCTGATGGTAACTACGAAGTAACGCTTATGACAAAAGCAACAGTCTATAACACAGGCCTAGTTATATGGCAACCCCCAGCTGTTTATAAATCTTCATGTTTCATTGACGTTGAATATTTTCCGTATGATGTGCAGACTTGGTATTTATTATTATTTTAACATTGATTTTTATTATTAATTTTAAAAATTAATTATAACAAAAAAAGTAGAATGAAGCTCGGGTCTTGGACATATGACGGGTTTCAGGTAAGGTGTTTTTATTTTGGTTGGCTACACAAATTCGAATTAATCATAAAATGTTTCTTGTTACTGAAATATATATATTTCGTTGTGTAGTGCCAAGGTGCCAGAAAAAAATATGAATATCTGACTGGAAACGGAATGTTCAGTTTTAGATTAGATTATTGGTAATTTTATCATCATCACATAAATTCAAATCTAATTGTTTCAATGTTTCTGAACTGGGATTAATACAATTTCTCGTTTAGCAAATCTCTTAACCATTCGCATTGAGACTTTCTCTATTCCCGGTTCGTTCAAGATAAATCTTGATGTGATTTTGATATTTTTACCGTAATTTTCTTCTTTTTTATTTTTATTATTGAAAAATCGATTGGGATGTTGTTGTATACTTAGCATAACAGAAGACATTTTCATTTTTACAAATTTTTTTATTTCCTTTTTATGTTTATTTGTACGTTTCTTATATTTTACGTTTTTGTGAGATTTTCATTCAGTGTTTTCGATGCTAATCTCAATTTATTGGTTTTTGTCCAGTTTTTTCCGTTCATCTTTTTGTTCATTTCCAATTGATGCATTTTTCGAAAAGTTTATTAATGTGTTGTAATTTTTTGAATTCACACGTTCGTGGTGAGAAATAAGCAATTTGACATTCACATGCCGTATGTGGGACAGTCGAAATTATTATCGAAATGTTTTGTAATTCAAAACCAAATTAATGTCATTCATTGGTCCGTATTTTCTCGATATAAGCGCAGTTTTCACACATAACTCAAAAAAATTAATTTTCTTGTTTGTGACAACCATTTTATGTTTGAAAAAGTTTGAATATGATAATTGGAAGCATAATATGAATGTCAAACACAACATATTTCCTTGGTCAAACATAATATGATTGCGACAAACATGATATAATTATGACAAACGTATTATGATTGTGACAAACATAAAATGGTTATGATAAACATATTCTAAAACATATTGTGATTGTAACAAACATATTATGATTGTGATAAACATATTATGATTGAGGCAAGCGTATTATGCTTCAGACAAACATATTATGATTGCAACAAAAATTGTATAATTGTGATAAACATATTGATTGATAATAATTTCATTGATATGATTAAGACAAACATATGATTAAGAGAAGCATATTATGTTGTGACAAACATATTATAGTTGCGGCAAAGATATTCTGATTACACCAAACATAGAACGTTTATAATAGTTAACAATATGGTAGCTACAAACATATCGAAATATGATGAAATGTTTGTTAGGTGACGCAGATTTCGGATCTCGCACACATCGTTACACTGAGGAGGGTGTAAACTGAAAATTCTTGGATTTTCACGGATGCTGCATATCTGTAGTGATATGCTGCATATCTATAGTGATATGCTGCATATCTATAGTGATATGCTGCATATCTATAGTGATATGTTGCATATCTATAGTGATATGCTGCATATCTATAGTGATATGCTGCATATCTACATAGATCTGCTGCATATCTATAGTGATATGCGGCATATATGTTGCATATATTAGTTGCAAGTTGTATAATATACCAACATGCAGCAAACAAAATGCTGCATGTGGGTATATTATGCAACTTGCAACTAATATATAGAGCATATCACTATTATATATGCAATGCAGCATACAACTAACGTGAAAATACAGGAATTTTCAGTGTACTTTCTCGTGTGATAGAAATATTTTTCATTAAAGTGATTTTTAAATCTTTAAGCCTACCTGACGAAAGCGGTATTTTTATCGCCTTGTAGTTCGTGAATGGCACCAAGTTCAAAGGACATTTTCCTTTTTCCTGCATACATTAGCTTTTACCTAGAAATTTCTTTTGTTGCACACACAAAGACAAAAAAATTTCATTGTTACTGTATAATAAAATATTAGCGTTGTAAATGCTCTCATTCCCAAAGTTCATCTATATACTTACTACTTACCTGCCCAGGACGAGAAGGTTAAAAATTTATATTTGTTTTCACTCGTTAAAAATTTTCACAAAGTAGAAAGTTTCTTAAAACTTTCTTTTTATGTTGGTCGTCTGTGCGTTATTCATCATCATCATCATCATCATCACACTTTATAGACCGTTTGTACCTTTCGGTGTGAGGTCTTTACTACTGATCATGGACCACCCTTCTCCATACCCCCCTATCCTGTGCCAAGGAGATGGTTTGTTCGCCTAGAGAAAGTCCCCTAACTTCTAAATCGGATTTAATTGAGTCTATAAACCTTCTCCTTGGCCTACCCCTGGGACGCACACCCGGGACTTGAGCATCCAATATCCTCTTTGGTAGCCTGCTATTACCCATCCTCTGAACGTGCCCGTACCACCGCAGACGACTAATCCTTGCCGCCTCTTCCACTGATGTAACCCCTAAGTTTTCCCTGATGTCGTCGTTCCTAATATGATTGTCCCACTGTTCCCTCCGATTTACTTTTGCTATGCTCCTAAGAACCCTCATATCAGAAACCTCCAGGTCATGCACAAGGTATCCGCAGTCCACCCAACTTTCACTACCGTATAAAATCGTTGGTCTGAAGATTGACCTGTGAATAGCTAGCTTTGTGCCACTACTTAACTCCTTTTTGTTGAACACATACGACCTCAACTGACTGGCCACTGCATTTCCCATTCTTCTCCTTTCTTCAAATTCCCTAACTAACTTGCCATTCTCCGAAAAAATGGCTCCTAAATATTTAAACTCAGAGACCTGTTCCAACTGCTCCCCATTTAAACTGCAAACTACATCCTTCCGGGATTTGCCAATATGCATAACTTTAGTTTTACTGACACTTATTTTCATGCCGTATTCCTCACATGCAGCATTCAGGCAGTCTAAATTCTCCTGCAAATCCTTGGCATTATCTGCTAATAGAGTTAAGTCATCCGCATAGGCCAGGATTTTCATGATTACTTCCCCCACCTTCACATTCCCTTGCAAATTCGCTTGCCTGATAATCTTGTCCATAAAAATTATGAACAGAAGAGGGGAGAGACAACAACCCTGACGAACTCCCTCATTAACTTCGAAAGCCTCACTAATTTCACCATCTATCCTTACCGCAGCCTTGCTCCCTGAGTAGATGCTTTTGATAGCGCCCAATAAACTTCCATTAACCCCGTATTCGCCAAGTACCTCGAACAGCTTTTGCCTCGGTACCCGATCGAATGCCTTTACTAGGTCGATGATGCACAAGTATAAATCAATATTTCTCTCAGAGAGCTTTTCTATAGCCTGCCTGAGACAAAAGATCTGATCCTGACAACCTCTCAGAGGTCTGAAACCACTCTGAACCTCGTCAAGAACACCTTCCACTATAACCCTAACCCTGTCTACTAGCACACTTGTATAAACCTTCCCGACCACGCTCAAGAGTGAAATCCCCCTGTAGTTGGAAAGGACTTTGCGGTTACCCTTCTTGAAGATCGGAGCAATAACACCGAAGCTCCAGTCAGCGGGTACTACTGAGGACTTCAATGCTAAATTGAAAATCCTACAAAGCCATTGAACCCCACCCGGCCCGCTATTCTTAATAAATTCTGTCCTAATTTCGTCTATACCTGCGGATTTTCCTGCCTTCAGCCTGCTGACCTTTCGTGACACTTCCTCTAATGTAATTTCCTCCTCACCCTCCAAGCTACGGCCCTCTTCCCTGTCAAGGCTTGTTACGGGATTGACAGAGGCGAATAGATCCTGAAAGTAATCCTGCCAGGTTTTCAGGACCTCACCCTTACCTGTAACTAATTCGCCATCTTTACCCAAAATGCTACCGCAGCTCTCCTTTTCACCACCACGCCTAATATCCTTGATTGCCGACCAAAATTTTTTACCCCTTCCTTGACCAGCCTCTTCCAATTCCTCCCCAAACCTTTTCCACGACCGATCCTTCGCTTCCTTGACTAGAGCCTTAACCGCCTGCCTGCAAGCCCTGTAAGCCTCATGCTTTTCGCCCGTCTTATCCTGCAACCAAATCAAATACAGCTTCCTTTTCTCTAATACCGCCTTTTTGATATCTGCGTTCCACCAGCCTGTCTTTTTGTTTCTACCCCCACTAGAGACACTACCTAGACATTCCTGTGCGTTATTCAACGATATAAACTTTTTGTAAAGAGGCAAATATTTAAATGTTCATAAAAACTGTTGTCGCGAGTTCTTTTGAGATTTACTCGTGAACAATTTGAATAATAAAGCAGGGCGCCAATTTCTGAGAATTGATCATTGTAATCATAACTTTTAATCTTTACTTAACTCCATGCTCGAAACATTGCTGAGATTCACCTTCTCTCTGGATGACACAAACATGAATCCTACCGATTCGTGGCGGAATGAACTAGTTCCAACCACAAAATAGTTACCTCTGTAGTCCCGACACCAAATGCAAATTCTTGACGCTGCGACTACACACACACACACTGAAAACTCACAATGGTGATATGCCGTATATTTGGATCCTAGACCCTCTTTGAATGTATATGCTTACGTATTGCATAATATATTAGTTGTGGGCTGTATATTTAACAACGTATATGAAAATTATACAGAATGAAGGTATGTTATACTAGTGTGCTGTATAATTATATAGCCCACAACTAATATATTATGCAATACGTAAGCATATACATTTAGAAAGGGTCTAGGATCCTAATATTCACCATCACCATATAACCATTGTGAGTTTTCGGTGTAGTTGTAAATTATTTTGCTATACTTCCATTCAGTATATTATACCGTATGAATGTAAATTGATCCGACATGAGGGAAGTTATAAAACATTAAGTTTAATTAGATAACAGGACTTGTTTCAGTCCAACGAGCCTTGCCATGACACAATCAAATAAGGCAATACACATTGTAAGCTAAGATGTATAAGCACTTCATTAACGTCCCCAATAATAATAATAGAGAACGTCGGAATCTTCGAACGAAAACAGTAATTCCAAACGAACACAAATTAATTTCCTTTGTTATTATGATGTTCGAGTGAAATTACCGTCACAGATTTCAATGGAAAACGATAAGAACAAAAGAAATTAACGTCTGCGTGTCGGTCATCGACACTGTACCAGGCCATTTATTACAATTAGAGTGAGTGAGATGGACTGAGACATTGAATGTCGAGCACCGATACCATGTCGAAGAATTACAATTTTCATTCGAAAGTGCCGACATTTTCTAATAATTCCAAGGACATTGCTTAATCGGGAGCAGCACTAGTGAAATGACTTTGTCAGTGGTTACACAGAGTTGTTACATCTAGTGCGGATCGAAGGTTTATTCTGTTTCGTTTTTCGAAAATTTTGCATCCTGTCACTTTCGCATAGCTATGTGTAACAGTACACTATAACAGTACATATTTGGATGCTAGACCTCCTTCAAATGTATATGCTTGTGTGATGTATGACTATATTAGTTGTGGGCTGTATATTATTCATCATGTATGTAAATTATACCTTCATTTTGTATGTTATACTTGTATGTTGAATAATTATACATCTTGCTACTAATATAATCAACATCACACAAGTATGAAGAGGGTCTAGGATCTAAATATACACCATATCACCATTATGAGGTTTCAGTGTGCCACAGCGCTGAATGGAATTTCGTTTTTGTATTTTTGACACGTTTCCCATGCCATTCCAACCTGCTTGTTTCGTACTAATCGTTTAAATCGCTGGTAGAAAGGCGACGTACTAATCGTTTAAATCGCTGGAAGAGAGGCGACAAAAACAGTTAGGTGGAGTGTTGCCCCTATATTAACAAAAAAGACTAAACACCTGTCTCCACGTAATGAGAATTTCCTGCTATGGCTGTACCATATGAAAAAGTAAGGTTGTGTCATGGATGATTCAGATAAGTTCTACTAGAAAATCTTATATAAATCTTTGTAACTCTTTGTAACTCTTCAAGATAGACACTTGTAGTCTTTCACTCAAGGCTCAGAACGATACATTGTCGCATTGTTTAGTGAACTGATATTGGGAAAGCTGTTTTGCGCCAATTTTCGGTCTGACAGTTTGATAAAAATCAATTTATTGGTTGTGTAGTATGCAAAGGAAAAGCGACCTAAATATATTTGATAAATTTATTTAATCCCAGCAAACAAAGCATTCTATAGAACAATGGCTTATCAAATCCCACGGACGTGTTCATTTTGTTTGAGTTATGATAAATATTGTGAAAAATTTCATATTTTTTGTGTGGCAGCCTCGTTTTATTTATTATTAATTATTATTACGATCAATTAATTTACTTGTTATGCTATTGTGAAACGCATATATATAAATAGTTAAAAAAAATTTTAATCAATTAAATATGAAAATTAACTTATTTTACTTTTTTTATTATTTTAATTTGAATTATAAGCGAAAATGTTTTGGAGATTGTGAATAAACATTTGTGTTTGATGGATGCCATGAGTACCCGTTGGTTTTTTTATGCCAACAGTTGCGAGTACTAATGTAGAACACAACTAATGTACACACTGTGCTACATAAATGCAAAACTCATGGAAATAAATTTTTCAAAGTTGTCGATAGCATTATACACAAAATTCTGTCGCTAAATGTGAAATAAATTTTCCTTAGGGACGCATAAAAAAAAAGATTGTATCTTGCGATGTTTTTTATGGCTACTTTTTGCGATTACGAATAACTATTTCGGTTCTTAAACAAGCAAGAACATTTTGTTTCTCGCGTGAGCTAAATCAATGAAGAAAATCGGGTAAAAAACATCGCACGGCTCTTGTTTCTTAAAAATAATTAGGGCCCTGGCCCATTTGCTATCTGGTATTTTCAATACGCAAGAAAGAGTCTACTTTTATCTCATATTTTCCTTCTCAGGTGAGTTAAAGCAGTGGAGACAACCGCTGAGAAAACATCGCATGATTTTTTGCTTATTCAAAATAGGGGCCCTGATGATACTATCAAAAATAATAGAACAGACTGACCACACTTCTAAAATAATGTCAAAAGTAGCTTTAAAATAACATCGCAGGATTCGATGTTTTTTTGCAAAGCTATACCAGTGTCTATTTTAGAAGCTTTTTCAATTCTCTTGCACTTACTACTTTCTTGAACAGTATATTTAGGCAGTGTATGATGATCAACAATTTTGAATAGTTTTTTTTGTAAGCGAAAAAAGCTCTTAAAAACATCGCAAATGAAAAATCGCGACACTCCCTTAACAGCGTGTCAGATATTTTGACAGTTCTATGTTTTGCGATGTTTTTTCATTGCATATTTCTAAGGCAGTGATCATCAATTTTATATTCCAAAACATCTACTGTTTGCATAACACATCCCTTTATAGATTCTATAAATCAGAATATATAATTATTGAGTCTTAGTGCCAAAATTTGATCTGAAAAAACATCGCAAATTTTGACACTAAGACTCAATAATTATATATTCTGATTCAGAGAATCTATAAAGGGATGTGCTATGCAAACAGTAAATGTTTCGGAATATAAAATTGATGATCACTGCCTTAGAAATATGCAATGAAAAAACATCGCAAAATATAGAACTGTTAAAATATCTGACACGCTCTTAAGAGCACGCCGTAAAAATGTGAACTGTCAAATTTGCGATGTTTTTTCAGAACAGAATCCTGCGTAAATAAAGAGCTATACAAAATTATAGTTCATGTACTGGGAGAGAATGAGTCTTACCCAAATAAAAGATGAACCAGAATTCAAAAACTTTAAGTATGAAGGTACAAATTTTCTCTGAAATAACATCGCAAATCGACTTGGATTGCGATGATTTTTTTGAGTAACTTTCGGCCTTCGTACTCAAACTATTTGAATTCTGATTCATCTATTATTCGTGTAAGCGCCATCCTCTCACAGTACATGAGCTATATTTTTGAATCATTTGTTATTTACGCAGGATTTTCTTCTAAAAGACATCGCAAATTTGACAGCTCACAGTTTTGCGGCGTGCTCTTAAATTAATAGACCAATTGTGATTATGCCAAAAACCAGACATTATTTTCGATTTTCTAAGACTTTATAATATTTAAAAAAAATCCCACTACTGAATTTCCAATTACGTATGGTGGTAGCTTAAAGCACACCCTTAACCATAACCTGAAAATCACATTTTCTGATTGCCTTATCTGAATTTAGCTTCTTCAAAATTCGTCTCAGTCGAGGGGTTATTCACTGGTCAAAAACTTGTACCAAAAATTCCAATTCTATAAACAAATTCCAAAAATTCCATCGAAATTCGAAAAATTCCATCGATATTCTAAAAATTTCATCGAAATTCCAAAAATTTCATCGATATTCCAAAAATTCCATCGAAATTCCAAGAAATTTCCGAAATTCAGAAGTTCCGAAATTTCCGAAAATTCAAGAAATTCCAAAATTTCCACAGAAATTCCAAAAATTCCACAGAAATTCCAAAAATTCCACAGAAATTCCAAAAATTCCATAGAAATTCCAAAAATTCTACAGAAATTCCAAAAATTCCACAGAAATTCCAATAATTCCAGAAATTCCATTTTAATTCCAAAAATTCCATTTTAATTCCAAAAATTCCATTTTAATTCCAAAAATTCCATTTTAGTTCCAAAAACTCCAAAAGCCTGTACCGAAAAAAATGAAGTGAATAACCCCTCGGTCTCAGCGTAAGTTTTTTTATTTTACTTGATCTTTCCAGCTTTAATTTGACCTTAAGTAGCTTCAGTGATCCGAATTGAAATTATTAGGTAAAATGAACATTTGTCAGGATATTCAGATGACGTTTAGTTCCGATCAGGTCGACCTGATTGCAGATAAACTTGTCCTGTACCAAGTACGAGTAGGAACCGACCATAAATTCGTAACACAAAAAATTAATTTTCTAGATTCTCTGCACCCATTTGTAACGCAACGGGGAAATTTTATGGAAAACAATGAGAATTGCAAACATTAGTATTCTCTGGCCATCTAGCTAGATATCTCAAACTTGCACCATTCGATAGTACATTAGCCGAAGAGGGAGGGGCCGGAGGGAGGGCAACCGGATAAAACGACCCCTCGACAAAAAAACCTCGGACAAAAAAACTTGGACAAAATAACCCCCGGACAAATATCCAGATGACCAATAATCCGGATTATAACAAGCAAAACGTCGCGCCGCAGGCCTGAACTTTATGGAAATAAAAAAAAGCAGGGTCGAGGGGCGGCAGCCCCCGCGATGGGGGGGTCAAGGGGGTATCGCACCCCTTGCGTCGTCTAAGGGGCGGAGCCCCTAGCGGGGTTTGGGGCAGAGCCCCATGCTTGTAAGGGGTTTAGGGGGGGGGGGGGTTAGGGGGCAGAGCCCCCTACATCATAAAAACAACATTCTTTTTTAACATTTCATTACTTCTTGACACCGGACAAAATAACTCCTGGGAGGCTTTTTCTTCCGGGGTTATTTTGTCCGGGCTATTTCGTCCGGGGTTTCTTGTCCGGGGTTTTTTTGACCTGGAGCCCGGAGGGAGATGACTCGTGTTACGCGTATCTCGGCTTATAAAAAGTTCTGGAAAATGCATGAAAGTCTTGGAAAATTTTCGAAAATCCTGGAAAGTTCTCAAAGTTTGACGAAAGTTCTGGAAATTTCTGTAAAGTTATCGAAAGCTCTTCAAACTAAAAAGTTCCGGATAGTTCTAGAAAGTTCTTAGAATAGATTTCTTAGAATATTTTTCATTGAAAATGAAAATATCAACGTTGAGTATAAATAGTGGCATAAATAATAGCACCGACTAAAGGGACCAATGTTTGTACTTTCGTGTCTGGCTAAGAGCTCAATGAATCTCCCAATGATCCAACAGCTTTAGAGTGTAAAAACACTTTCTTTAAAAAATTTGGTGTGACGTAACACGGGTCCAGACCCCCGCCCAGCCCCTCGGAGCGTTATGTAATTTATGGACGGCCCCGTACGACAACACGGGTCGTAAGATGTTCTTTATTATTTTTCGATTCGTGGCTTTAAAGTATATTACGATTCACTCACAAGGGATTCGAAAAAATGTACTTGTGGTACGTAAATTTGTCTCCAGCTGAACCAATTTACCTAGAATTAACCGATTCAGCTACTAATTCGCATACCTCTCATGACCACACTTAAAATATTTTTGTATTTTTTGTCAGTGTAGAAGACAACTTGACGAGACAGGGAAGAGGGAGAAGTTAAAAATACCGAAATTGTGCAACCGAAACGTGTATTCAAATTTTGCAATTGAGTTATTTAATGGGAAGGAATAAACCCTGATGGAAAATTGAACAAACGTTGAAGTTCGTTCGAAGATTTTGCATTCAACAAGTGATAAAACGTCGAAAATTGCATAGGAAACAAAATAAGATAAATTGAACAAAAAGATTCCAAAATAACAAAATTTCGTCTCGCAATTTGACCTGCAATATTCGTTCTCAAGTATAATGCATTTTTATGGATGAGAATTTATATGTGTGTGTATAATGTGTGAAAAGCATTGCATTTAATGTGAAAATTTGAATTCCTGCAATTTTGCAAAGCTCTATTATGTACAGTTTAGGTAAAATGACTAGGAGCATAAAGAGTGAATTCTATTAATGTTTTTAGTGCATAAAACCTTTGAAAGGTGATAGTTGCACTCTAAAACTTTACTTTCCGCTGATGAAACCAAGGTAATTGACACAGCAGTGTCGATTGTTGGACTTACGGTTTTCAATGCAAACAATCCACCAATTCTTGCATATGCAAACAATATGTCAATAACACCCTTACCTGTGATGCCTATGGTATTCGAATTCATATGGCAAAGTTCTTAACATGCTTTATGCGATGAAAAATCAATTAAGAGAACATCGGTTTACCATGTGGTGAATTATTGCCATTATCGTTTCTCATCAGTTGGTTCATGAGTTCAACACAAACAGAGACATCACATTGTAGGGTTACCATTGAAGTCTTTGTTACTTTCAACTGTTTTTTAGACTAAATGGCTGCTTTTCATTCATCTCCAATATCTTTCACTCAATATCTTTTTTTCATAAAGAATTCTTCTGATAAAAATTGCAAACAACTTAACGACCGCTTAAAAAACTTAAAAGATGTTCTTAATTCACAAGACAATGAAAACTTTAGTTCCACATTTTGTTTCCACAACACTAATCTGTAACTTTTTTTAACAAGTTCAATGCTGTGTCAACGTCTTATCGTTTCATTGTCATATTTTCTTGTGGTCAAAAGAACTTTTTTTCACTATGGTAAAGATTCTAATTTTAGTAAAATTTCTCTTGTGTCTCTGTTGCATTATGTTAAAATAGATTATTATCTTTACCAGCTTCATTCGACCGCATTTCCTTAGGTTCATTCGAAAGTTTCGTTCAGTTAACAGTTAAAGGGCTAGCGAAATCTTATTATAAGAAAAGTTTTCTTATCTACAATTGTAAAAGGAAACAGTCGTAACACTTCATAGTTCGTCTGAGTAATTGTTGGTGGTTTTATAATTTTACTGCAAGTCTGAGTTATAACAGCCACAAGTAGAGCCGGGAGCCGCTCTTATATGAGCGACGGCGATATTGCAAAAACTTTAGTGACTGTAATATGAAAGAGTTCTAATTGTCGAATGGTTTTATTACAGAAAAGTTATAGATGCGTTACATATTCTGTGTGATGTAAGTGTGTTAGTAATTGATGAATCAAGCCAAGAGGTGAGTTTGTGGATATCAAAATTAGATCTATTCCAACTGTCAAAATGACGTTTTAAACGTCAGAGATGTAAAGCAATTGAGCACCTAGGGAAAAGATACAAAATGTTTGTGTCGCAATGAAGAGTGCACACTGCTTACAAAAGAGCCATCTGTCGGAATCTTTTCAACTAACGAAAATTTGTATGGAAAAAGTCGCAATTAAAATCTTAAATGAAAACGAATGCTTATGTCGTCATTACATACTTAACCTATTCGGAAACAAAATTGCGGAAACACTTTTGGAGAAAACATTTACATTTGCTAGAAATGTAAATTCCAATATTTTACTGCAAAAGTCAGTCTTTCAGCTTTTCTACTTAATAAACACTTCAAAACGCATAATTTCTTCGACCAATGTGTTTGCTCACTTAATCTTTAACTGAATAATCAATTTAAATGACAGAAAACATTTTCTAAAAGTTAGAAATTGATACAAAAAATTTTGAGCTGATGATTGCAAACAAACAAAAATGGCCGCCATCTTTGTTGGCTTTTGACGTTAACAAATATTTGCAAATGTATCAACTCAGAAAGTTTTTATCCATTTCTGACTCGTAGAAAATGTTTTCTGTCATTAACATTGATTATTCAGTTAAAGATTAAGTGAGCAAATACATTGGTCAAAAAAATTTTGCGTTTTGAAGTTTTCTTTAAGTGGAAAAGCTGAAAGACTGACTTTTGCAGTGAAATATTGGAATTTACATTTCTAGCAAATGTAAATGTTTTCTCCAAAATCGTTTCCGCAATTTTGTTAAGGAAAAGGTTAAGTATGTAATGACGACATAAGCATTCGTTTTCATTTAATTCTTTAAGAGAAAAACGTTACAGGAAATTGTGACTTTTTCCATACAAATTTTCATTAGTTGAAAAGATGCCGACAGATGGCTCTTTTGTAATCAGTGTGCACTCTTAATATATTCGATCAAAAAGATTCGCTTGTGTTCAGGCCCTACAACCGTTGTAGTACAACTCATTAAAAATGTAGCTACGTCATCATCGTCGATTTTCATATATTTTCTCTCACAAATACCGCCCGCCGCCGACAAAACTGCCAGACAACGCATGAAAGACTTAGCGAGGAGAACTTATTTGTGAGAGAAAATAAATGAAAATCTGATAGCGTCGTCAACTTTTTTATGCGTTGTAGGGCAGATCGCATAAAAAACTTAGCGAAGAGAATTTGTGAGAGAAAATATACAAAAATCTCTCATCTGATAATGTCGCAAAGTTTTTTATGCGTTGTAGGGCAGTGGAGCTAGCTGCAATTTTTACATTTGTTTTGTTGAAAACAATAAAGTTAATTTTTTCACAGTCCTGGGCTCTCCCTTTTATGAGATAGAAAAAAAAGTGCCTAGGTGCAATACATATCTAATTGTTGGAACATTTTGTGAAAATTTCTTAACGTAACAAATGTGAAAAGAAAATTATTTACGTTTGAAAGCAACCTTTCATCAAAGTAATGTCAGTTTCGTTTTTATATGGTAGGTACCCGTATAAATTCTTAGATAGAAATGGCCATTTGTAAATGACTTCTTCGAATAGTTTTCGAATTTGTAAGATGGTAACAGGGTCAACGATAATTAAAATGGGGAAACGAATTCAATAAAACGAAACTTAAATTCACAAATGAATTGTAACAGCATCTATAGACGTCTCAATGAAATTTAATGGATAAGGCGTAATAAAGACTTGTTGTGAATTTACAATCAAATTACCGCTTGTAAAATTGCAAAAGCATTTAACTGCAGTTTCCGATGAATCTACAACCCTACCTCATCCCTCCCTAACCCCGCACCAAATCTTCAATCTAATGTATTATCTGACTCTCCCCACCTAATCGCCCTCATTAATTCCCCCACTTTGTCGTTAAAAAGGAGCGTGTTTTTTGAATGAAACAGCTCATGTATTCAGCCTTCGTTCCTAACTATACAAATCAAAATTTTCATGCTCCCAACTACCATGTACCGCTGGGGTTTCTTTTGTCTTCTTTTATGGAAACATGTCTTGAAACTTACTGTTTTACCGTTCCTGGGATCTACACAAAAGTGAAAAAATCAGACCTAATTCTTATTGTATGTAAAAATATCGCACAGTCTGTACGCATTAGAGTAGAGTGCGCGAGGAATAAGTTGAATGAAATTCAGAGGCTCGTGTGCATTTGTGTCACGGGAGCTATGAAGACTACGGCCACAGCAGCCATGGAAGCGCTCATTGCGCTATCGCCTATCCAGACGATCGTTAAAGCTTTTGCTTCTTCAGACGGGCTGAAGCAAAATGGTCTCTGAATTAGGAATTTTGAATCTGGCCATGGGAAGAATCTGAAAGTGTTCAACGACAGGATCTTTGATATGCCCAGAGATCGAGTCCACATGTCGACTTTGTCATACTTCGATAGATCATTACACCGGACAGAGCGGATTGGCTAGGAAACTGGCAGACCTGGAGACTGGTGACCTTTACGGATGAGTCGAAAACTGAGGACGGAGCGGGAGCCGGGATCTATTCGGCGAACTGCGACAGTCTCCATTTGGGAAAGTTAGCGAGCGTCCTCCAAGCGAAGACGTTTACGACGTTGATGGGAGTGATGAATTTAGTTCCAGAAGGAATGACGGATGGCAGAGCGACCATCTACTCAAACAGTGATGAGCGATGGTTAAAGAGCTGAAAGGGACCTTAAACCGACTGGGACTGGGAAATCAGATCACGATCGCCTGGGTCCCTGGGCACACTGGTGAAATCGGTAATGAGAGAGCAGACGAGCTAACCAGACGGGGTTCAGCCTCAGAACCCGATCCAACACTCTCTGTGTGAAAGGGCGGTTGAACACTGGGTGCGGGCTGAGTCCGCAAAGAGTTGGTGCGCGTACGGCGGAGGAAAGCGTACGAAGCTCTTCTTCCCGGCGCCTGACGACAAGTGGGCCAAGGAGCTTCTCAGAATGGACCGTAGTGGCATTAGGAGAGTAGTGGGAGCCATTACGGGTCACTGTGGGTTGAACAAGCATTTGCTAAAAATGACCATTTTGGCTGATCCAAGATGTGACTGCGGCTTGGAGGAGGAAACGCGTGTCCCCGTAACATGTGAATGCCCGAAGTTCCACCTGCTAAGGAGCATGACATTAGGTGGTAATGTGATTCGACCCTCCGATATCTTAGACCTATCGCTTATCTTATCGCTCTAGATAGGTTCTTGGTGAGAACCGGAAGGTTTTAAATGATTTACGTGATGAACGGGAAGAAAACAAAGGATCAATAGATCTGTGTTTTAGGAGCCAGAAATGGGGGGGTTAGGACCGAATGTCCAAAAAAAAATATCCACAACCAAAATATCCCCGTGGACAAAATGTCCACAGACAAAATAATCGAACATAATAACCAAGATTTTTCAATTAAAAAAAAAAGGACAAAATAACCTCCGAACAAAATATCCCCTCAGACAAAATATCCATCCACACTCAAAAAGTTAAGAATATTCAATGTAAAGTGTACTTAGCGCCGCAGGCCTGAAAGAAACAACCAACAACAAAAAAGCGGGGTCGAGGGGCGGCAGCCCCCGAAAAGTGGGATCAAGGGGGGAATATCCCCCGCGTCTAAGGGGCGGAGCCCCTAGAGGTGTTTGAGGCAGCACCCCATTTACGTAAGGCCGGCTGCAATTCTTACAAAAGCCCGCCGCAGGCGCGAAGTGGAGGGGGCAGAGCCCCCAACACACAATATAATATCTAATTAATAATATCTACCTATATTCACCATCTCTAAGTACACATTACATCTGGCGATATTTTGTCCGCTTTTTTGTGGGATATTTTGTCTGGGGACATTTTGTCTGGGGACATTTTGTCCGGGGATATTTTGTCCGGGGATATTTTGACTGCGGATAATCGGTCCTAGAGCCCAGAAATGGCCCATTACACCCTGATAAATCTGAAAAAAAATAAGTTGGCAAGTATAACACATTGGAGGTGAATGGTAGGGCGATTAAAGGGCATTATGGACGGAACAAGCAATTCACGATAATGACATTCTATAATCCCAGCTTCGTCTGCAGCTTCGGAGACATGGCATGAGAGCAGATTTAATTTCATTTGTCGCCTGATCTCGATGAAACTGTCAGACCCCTTAATAAACTCCTAATTTGACTCTTGACATGTTGGCACAGATATGTACAGAGAGTACCATATGATTAACGTGATGAAATGGCTATGTTCGTTACCCCACCTCCTCTTCTGTAGACATTCTTTTTGGAACAATAATATCGTACTGTCGTCAATATCTGAGTGAAAGAGATTTTTCAATTCAAAAAACGCCACTTTCCAAAAAGAATTCATCCCCAGCAAAATTTTCCATTTCACCCGTTTATGCGGGACCATTCGACTGTGCACAAACTCGCTCAATCCCTTTTCCGATACATCGGATAAGCATAATAGTCTTACGCTTAACAATGTTGTTATAATAACCACATCGCATGGAACGAAATGAATCCAATTCGTGAAATAAAGTTAGTTTCACTTGATGACATTTTGCAATAAGAAAATTTAATTGATTTTCGGCAAATCAACGATCAAAGACACTTTAACCGAGTATGGAATTTTCTGTTGGAAATTGACTGATTGATTGACGAAGTGGAAAATTAATAATTCAATTTGGTAGAATATGGGACATAATATATAATGATTGTAATTGAGACTGCAAATGGATTTTTCATTTGATTTTCACTCGAATATGATCTCATTGGCATACCACTTTATGAAATTCGCGATGTTTGTGTAGTTAAATATTGATGTTAGTAGACGTTTACGGCGACTATTAGAGTAGATATAATTTGAGCATTATGTCAGTAACAAATAAAATTACTATATTCAATCCGAAGCATCTTTATCGCTTTTTTAGGACCAATTTTCTATTTTAACAAGTTCTCATATTGCATGTATAACGATGCAATTGCAAAACTAACAGACATCATAAAAAGTTCATAAAAATCTTCTTTATAACTCAAGTTAGCGGTACTTAAATGTGGAATTATACTTATATTTGACATTTATGCCATCCATTAAAGTCTGACATGGGCGTGGGTAATATCACCTCGAATCGAAGCTGTTATAATCTGTCCATAATTCCACTTTAAATTATACGCAAAGGGTGCAGTGGGTATGTGCTTTTAATTTAGAGAATTCGAAAAAAGTTAGCGCTTTGTTTTTCATAGGGCTCACGCCAGACCCGTGCCTTCATTATTAAGTAGCGATAGCTACTTTTTGTTTTCACCCTTCCTGTCCGTCCGTGTGTCTGTGTACCCTTCACCGGGGAATGACCGATGATTCACCGATTAATGACCGATGATTCACCGAGAAATGAATGATGATTCATCGGGGAATCACCGATTATTCACTGGGGAATTGCCGATAATTGACAGAGGAATCAAAGATGCTTCACCGGGGAATCACCAATAATTCGCCGTGGATTCACCGATAATTCACCGTGGGAATAACAGGTAATTCACCGTGGAATCACCGATAAATCATCGGTGAATCATCGATAACTCACCGTGGAATCACTGATGATTCACAGTGGAAGATCAAAGATGATTCACAGGGGAACCAAAGATGATTCACAGGGGAATCAAAGATGATTCACAGGGGAATGAAATATGATTCACAGGGGAATCAAAGATTATTCACAATGAATGAAAGGTGATTCACAGGGAATCAAAGATGATTCACAGGGGAATCAAAAATGATTCATCTAGGAATTACCGATGATTCCACTGTTATTAATTAGTGGTAGCTACTTTATGGGAATGTTCTGGCTGTATGTCTATCTGAGCAAGTTTTCAACTTAGGCCAACTATGACCAAATCTGAGTCAAATAAGGCCAAATTCGAGTACACTTAGACCGCATTTGAGTAAAGGTAGACCAAATTCGACTAATGTTTTGCCAAATCTGAGTCAAATTAGGTCAAATCTGAGCAAAATTTGGCCAAACCTGAGCTACATTTGACCAAATCTGTGCCAAATTTGGCTAAACCTAAGAAAATTTGTTTTTGAAAAAAGTGACCATCCAAGTCGTCTTAAACATTTTTGTTGAATAACTTTTGAAATGTGCCTTCGACATAATTCAAATTTTAGCCACTTTAAGGCCACACTAGACTAAATAATTTGCACTAGCAAGTCGGTTGAAAAATATCGACTTTGCGACTCATGGCCTCTTTTTTTGTCCAAAACTGACACATTTTCAAAGCGTTTCTACCGCCCGCCGGCGTCATCGATGCCTAGCCAAACCTAGTACAACCTAGTACAAACCTACCAACTTGTTAAACAGTTTAAAATTTGATAACGAAGAGGAAATAGCAAGGTTTTTAGCTATTCGCAAACCCGAGTCAGGTGCTTGGTTGCATGCACTACCCTCGAAAACAATAGGTACTCTTTTGGACAATAACTCCTTTCGGATAACCATTGGTCTACGACTGGGATCCGACATTTGTGCGCCTCATACGTGTTTTTGTGGAACACGCGTGGACAAAAAAGGTCGTCACGGCTTGAAATGTCGGAAAAGTGCTGGTCGTCACGCAAGACATGCGGAAATAAATAACATAATTAAAAGGGCACTAGTTTCAGCGGACGTTCCGGCTTTATTGGAGCCAGTAGGACTGTCAAGGGAAGACGGTAAAAGAGTTGACGGAATGACGTTGATTCCGTGGGTAAGAGGCAGCAGTTTGATATGGGACGCAACCTGTACGGATACCCTTGCGCCCAGCAACCTACGGTTGAGTACTCGTCAAGCAGGGGAGGCAGCAGAGGATAAAGCACGGCAGAAAGTTAGGAAATATCAATCCCTTATAAACCAAAATTATTTATTCGTTCCATTAGCTGTTGAAACAATGGGACCGTGGAGCAAGGACGCTATTAAATTTTTTGACGATATAAGTAAAATGATAGTGTCGAAGACGTATGAACGTAAAATCTTTCCTTAAACAGAGAATAAGTATGGCAATCCAGAGAGGGAATGCGGCCGCGGTTATGGGTACTTTCCGAACTAGTGATAAAATGGACGAAATCTCTTATTTATTGTGATATTTTTTTTTATGTAAATTTCATGTAAAAACAAACTGTAAATTTTGTACAAGTACAATCAAAACATTCATAAGCACAGAAAACGATTGATCAAAAAAGCGCATCCCCGTGACTGTAGTCTACTATTTGTACCTTCAAACCCTAAATTCTCTTTAATTGTCATCCACGGCATCTAATCTCTTCAACGACACCAAATATGATAACATCCACATGGTGGCAATGTGATCTGGAGGCACATTTTTGTGTGAAAATGCGTGAATTGCGTATTTGTTGGTGTGCGATATGCATACGATACACACATTACGTATTTTTATTTTTCTTTCAGGTGATGGTTACGTAAACCTGTCAAAATGACGTTTTAAACGTCAAATTCTTAGATAAAACATAACCAAAGACCCGTACGTATGAGAATAGATGTGACAAACAGAATAGATGTGGCAAAGTGACTCGAACGTACCTAAATATACAAATAAGCAAATAATCCAACGTTTTCTGTTCTTTTATAACTGTAAGAATTTCAAAGATCCATAGAAATTACCCAAGGTAATGTCAAAGGCCCTACCGAAGTACGTCTCTAGAAAATCTAGAAAAGCTTATATCCAAGGACTAAGTTGTTTTTCCCTAAAACCGAGAAACACGTGTTATCTAAACTTTATTGTCTACAACTTTGTCCTTGGAAGCAACTTTCTACCTCTCATAGTTCTGGAGATCTGGGTCGTCCTACCCAATTATGGAAGTGGCCATATACCAGGATTGGACCATATCTCCCCAAAACCCTGAAACACGTGTTCGCTTAAATATAATTCTCAACAACTTTGCCTTTGGAACCAAATTTCTAACTCTCACAGTTCTGGAGATCCGGTTCATCCTGCACAATTATGGAAGTTCCCATATACCAGGATTGGGCCATATTTCCCCAAAACCCTGAAACACGTGTTCCCTTAAATTTAATTCTCTACAACTTTGCCTTTGACAATAAATCTCCATATTGCATAGTTAAGGAAACATAGACGAAAAACTGTTTTCTGGCCAAGAATCTTAATTTCGTCCATTCCATTGGTCCCAGTGCCCAGACCCCTGTACCAATTCCCACAAAAAATTTTTAACAGTTTTGTGACATCAAATGCTTTCATTTGACACCAAAATGAGGAATGTCCGTGCTATACTTGCTGAGATATTTGCGAAAAAGCTTCACCGACCTTCGAAAAACCATGTTTTGGTCACTTCATCGACCATATCTCCAGAACCACTTCATCGATTTTGCTCATCTTCGAACTTGAATCATGGGAGGCATGTACCTTTCAGGGAAAAAAAAGTTTACGCTGATCGGTTGAGCCGTTTGGAAAAAAAAGTGGAGACGGACAGACGGACAGACAGACGTACATTTTTTTTATTGCTGATTCGTCATCTCTAGACGATAATAGATGCATCCCCCCCACTCCCACCTCGATCTACACCATGTTACAATAAAATTGTTTGTAGTAAACGTATAGGACCTTTGTACTTCGTACGGGTCCAATAAGTATATTTTTCTTTTGTTCTTAAGAGCACGCCGCAAAAACGTGAGCTGTCAAATTTGCGATGTTTTTTAGAAGAAAATCCTGCGTAAATAACAAATGATTCAAAATTATAGCTCATGTACTGTGAGAGGATGGCGCTTACACGAATAATAGATGAATCAGAATTCAAATAGTTTGAGTACCAAAGTCGAAAGTTGCTCAAAAAAATCATCGCAATCCAAGTCGATTTGCGATGTTATTTCAGAGCAAATTTGTACCTTCATACTTAAAGTTTTTGAATTCTGGTTCATCTATTATTTGGGTAAGTGTCATCCTCACAGTACATGAACTATAATTTTGAATACCTCTTTGTTTACGCAGGATTCTGTTCTGAAAAGACATCGCAAATTTGACAGTTCACATTTTTGCGGCGTGCTCAATGGTTTCTTGAGCAAATGTATTAACGACAAAAATATTTCAGACTTTTTCCCAAACTACTCGTTAGCTATAAGCTTTGACCAATGACATAATAATATATAGACTGGGTGTACGTAACCATCAGCTGAAGTAAATATGAAAAAAGGTAATTTGTGCGCAATTCACACATCTCACACCAACACATACACAATTCAAGCTGATTTGTTCTGCTGAATATACGTAATCCACATAAATTTAGATAGATGCACTAACACTTCTTAACATTTCGCATTTCGTGTTTGCTTCAATTTGTGTAAATTTTTACTGACTGCCAATCTATACTTAAAATATCTTGGCTTTGACGTTTAAAATGTCATTTTGACAGTTGGAATAAATAAACTGTTGATCCCAATGATCCCAATAAACTCAATAAACAATAGTGCCGAGTTCTACCTGAAAATATACAATGGCGCTACAGTTGCCAATAAAATATTCGAATTTTTAGCGCGTCAATTTGACATGAAATTTCTTAGGTCCTGGAATGCTAAAAGAAGCTAATAATCGAATGAAAGTATTTTTTAATATTCTACACTAATTACTACATAAAAATGAATGTAAAGGCAAAAATTAGCTGTCAAGTTGAAATCAATGAAACAGAATTTCCAAACGAATGAAGCGGATGGGATTAAAACAAAAAAATTAGCTTTCACTTTACGACAAGAAAAAATTTTTTTCGCTACTCCCTTGAAATTCTATTCATGTTAAAAACAAAATTCTGTGAAAATTTTATTGTTTATTGCACATCTACTTCAACGCTCGTTTCGAGTTCCACAAAAATTCCAGCACAAAGCGATTTGAAGTTTTTATGTCAGCATTCAGCAAATAAATATTTTTTTTTGTTGGTAGTCTTGAAAATCCGCAGATAAAACCTTGTCTTGATTATTCGTTTCGTTTATGCGGAAAATGTTTTGCCTTGTGTGAACGAAATTTTTCATACACAAAAATGATATTGTTCGTTGTCGGCAATTCCATACAGTTTCCATCATTTAAATATTCTTCTCGGTAGGCTAAAGTAGGGACGACGCTTCGATGCCAAGCGGTGGCGGTCGGGGAAATGCTGTACGAAAGAAAACATTTTCCCAAATAAAACCTCAAAATTTATTCATTACTGAATTTTATGAAAAAGCTCATTTGCTGTAATTTAATAACATTATTTCGGTACTCTTTCTCAGTTACGATTCATTATAATACCAAAAAGCCTAGCTTTACCGAATGAAGAAAAAAAATGTTTAGCAAATTCACTTAAAATAAATTTATTACGATTCTACAGTTATGAACGAACGAGTGGAAAATTGTGCGGAGAAAATGTTTTTGATGATTTTGTTTTTAAACAAGTTTTTATCCCAATATTTAGTGTGTGCTGTAGCGCGGAAGCATTTTTACGTTTTCCCATTTTTTTTCTTTTATTTTTTGCTGAAAGTTTGAAATTGTAATTGCTAGATTTGAATTGATATGAAATTATGTGAAGAAATTAATTTTGTTTTATTTCTGTGTACTTTTGTTGCATAAATGATTTTTGAAATATTTCTGAATTTGTTGAACATTTTTGTTATCGTTAGAAACATGAGTGTTCACTTGAGTAGATGTGTGTGCCGCCGACGGCGCGACGCCGTACCTGATTTTAGATTAATCAGGTCCGTTTCCGGACTCGAAACACAGAGCTGTTGATTCTTTGTTTCATTCTGTTCATCATTTGAAACTTCCAGTTCGCACTAGGAACCTGTTTAAAGCAGTAGGTCCTAGTTTTGGGATCTCTAAACTGCCGTCATAAGGAAAAAACTTAGAGAAAATCAGCGAAGATTTTCAACGAAATTCGCCGAAAAAAAAATAAGATTAGAGACACAATAAAATAAAAGATTCACAGCGATTGTTTCGTTCAATTTTGTCGCTAATCCGATTTTTTCGGCGAAATTCGTTGAAAATCTTCGCTGATTTTCTCCAAGTTTTTTTCCGTGTGACGGCAGTATAAGTGAAATCATAGGACTACTCTGTATTTTGCTTTTCAGAGTATGAGTATTCTCAGTGGATTTACTAATTACCTGTACGCCCGTTTCCTTCTCCAAGCCACAGGTCCCCGTAATAGCTCATACTATCCTTCTTATGCTACTACAGTCCATGCCAAGCAGCACCTTCCGTCAGGCACTGGAAAAAAGAACTTGGTGTGTGTTGCTCCATTGTATGCGCTCCAACGTTTCGCGGACTCTGTTCGTACCCAGTCTCTTATCTTCTTAACACAGGGAGTGTGGTATTAAGAAGAAGGGACCCAGACTAACAGTCTGATTACTCAGCCCTAGTCAATTTAGTGTCTCCTTTAGCTCACCAACCAGTCTAGACGTCGCGACGTCACGACGCGTCGTGTCAGGTGATCACCTATTAGTGCTCTGTTGACAGTTGTCCCTTACGGAACTAAGTCAATCGCTCCCATAAGCGCAGTAAACATCTCAGCTTGGAAGACGCAAGCCAATTTTCCTATGTGAAAATTGTAACCATTCTCAGGGGCTTGGGTGTAAACTTCGGCCTTGTGCCCTATTTAGTCTTTGATCCATCGGTGAAGCACGCCTGTGCTTCATCAGGAAGGCCAGTCAATTCTATTCGGTATGATGGTCTGGTATGGCCGCTCGAACTGATTTGATCTCTGGACATTCGGAAGACCGTACCAGATTGGTGCTTAAAAACATATGCAAGGGACCCGTGCGTATCAAAATAGATGTGGCAAACAGAGTTGATGTTACGAAAAGACTCGAACGTATCTAAGTAAATATTGACACATTAAATTGTATTGGAAATTGCCGAGAGGGCAATATTGAAAAACCCGTCCGAAGAGATGGTGTAAAAAAGGCCTTCCGAAAGTACAAAATTGACCTCAAAATAGACAAAAATGCTCATCGTAGACAAAAATATTTCCCTCCATTTTCTCTACAACATACTGAAAAACCATTTTTTTGTCTAGGGCAGGAAATGTCTCGGACACATACTTCCATAGGCAAAAATTTTTCTCTCAATTTGCTCTGCAACATAGCAAAAAATTTTTTTTTTGGTTAAGGCCGACCTTAGGACAGACCTGAGCCCTACGTCAGCCCTAAGCACAGGCACCAGGTCCAAAGTTGTTTTTGAATTTCGGTACTCGATTACCTCTCAAACAGGAAAGGAATCAACAAAATCAGATAGGATTTAACCAACTTATTTAAGAGAACACGTTAGACCCTACTAGAAACTCAGTTTTAGGGTCCTTACTGAGTCCAAGGGTTTCTAATCAAAGAATTTTCTTCCATAAAACGGGAGACAGTCCTAGAGCTTTTGATCAAAAAAAAATTTGAAAATCCGAAGAGATTTACTCGAGTTATGTACAAAAAACACGTATGGTCCTAGCATAGACTCGGTTTTAGACCCCTAGCTAAGTCTAGGGACTCAAATTTAAAAAAATTTCTTCCATTAATTGTATGCCATTCCCAGATCTTTCGAACAAAAACAAATTTTTTGAAAATCGGAAAAGATTTACACGAGTTGTGTACAAAAGACCAAAAACCACTTAAGCGACCCTAGCTCGGCGGCCCTTTTGCCTACAGTACCCAGATTCAATCCCATAAAAGATATTTCGATTACTTTTCAGGGAAAAAAGTCGGTTGAGTTTTACTCAAGTTATCGCGGTGACGGACGGACAACGTTTTTATTGTTGATTCGTCAACTAGATTTTTTTTAGATTTATCAGTTTGGGTCGACCTATTGTTGGTCTTGATCCTGGGATCCTTTGTTCCTTTTCCCTTTCATCGTATAAATCATTAAGTGAGCCTTCCTGTCGCTTTCAAGAACCGGTTTAAAATGACAGGTCCACATTTGATAGCCTCAGATGGTCTCACAGTAAAATTCCCAAGAATCCTGCGTCTAATTTGGAGGAATTTAGGGCAATCACATATCACGTATATGCCCGTTTCCTCTTCTAATCCGCAAGAACATCTTGGGGTCTTCGACAACCGCATCTTATTCAGGTGTCTTGTTGGTTCAGCCCACAGTGCCCAGTGGTCGCCTCTACTACCCTTCTGATACGATCCCGGTCCATTTTGATAAGGTCCTTGGCCCATTTTTCATCAGGTTTCGGGAAGAATCGCTTCGTATGCGCATCTCCTTCATACGCTTCCCAGCGTTCTGCGTGTCTCCGTCGCACATAGTTACTTAATGCATCATTGCATAATGCCTGGGGTATTGGCAGACGTGACTCCACTCCGCTTGTTGTGGTAGCGGAGCCTACCATAGCAAGCTCATCTGACCTTTCGTTTCCCTCCACGCCAGAGTCTCCAGGTCCCCAAACCAAGGTAATCTGATTACTCAGTCCCATGTAGTTTAGATAATTCTTTCCCTCTTTCATCAGCTTGGAGGTCGAGGTGGGTGGTGACATGAGCGCCCTAATCATCTCTTTACTGTCCGAACAGATAAAGACCTCTCTTCCCTGCGTCCCCACCAGCAGTGATTCTTGAGCTCCCATGAGAGCTGCGCAGACCTCTGCCTGGAGTACACTGGAAGTTTTGCCCAAATGGAACCAACTGCCATATACAGTGTCTGGATCGTATATCCCAGCCCCTGTTCTTTCTAAGGCCTTGGATTCATCAGTGAAAAACACTTTCGCATTTCTAGGCAAACAGGTTGGCCACCCATCTAGCCATTCTTGCCTGCTCGGAAATATCGCTTCAAAACGCCTAGTGAAGTCAGTTACTGGCGCCATCCGGTCTCTTGGCATGTGAAAAATCGGGTCCGAAATAACGTCTCTAATTCTGCCATGCCCTAAACGGAAGTACGGGGCCCATAAGCCTGACTGCTCTATCCTATCCGCAGTGGCGGAAGCTCTGACCTTAAGTACTAACTCCAACGGCGGTATCGTTAACAGCGTCTCCAAGGCCGCGGTGGCCGTGGTCTTCACAGCTCCAGTGATGCTTATTCATACAAGCCTTTGTATCTCACTCAGACTCTTCCTTGCTTTCTCCACGTCCATTCTTGGCCACCATACTACAGAACTGTGACTCATCACATGGGTCGGATCACAGCCTCGTATAGCCACAGAATGACCTTAGATGACAGACCCCAGTTCCTCCCAAAGGAGTTTTTACAGATCCAAAACGCCGTCAATGCCGTTTCTGCCTTGTCTTCGGTATGATCGATCCGATTTAGTTTGCTATCCAGCGTGACATCGAGGTATTTTACCCTTGGAGCGAGTTCTAGGTCCACACTGAAGAGCCTCATCTTCCCCACCAGATCTGATTCTGTACTTCTTTTACTGAATAGCACAAGGTCTGTCTTAGAGGGGTTGACCCTTAGGCCCTTCTCCAAACACCAGTTCTCCACTATTCCCAGCGCAACTCTCATGCGATCTCCCAAGGTGCTTTCAAGCTTCCCTCTAGCTAAAACCGTCAGGTCGTCTGAATACCCCTGCGCATAGATTCCTTCCTCATTCAGTTTTCTAATGAGGGAGTCTACAACTATGCACCAGAGTATGGGTGATAGGACCCCGCCTTGTGGGCATTCTTTGGCTACCCAAAGATTTTTCTTGTGACCACATATAATAGCCTCAACCGTTCTATCCCTGAGCATCCTCTCTATCCATCTAACCACAACTCCTCCCTCTCCTCTTTCAACCAGGGCTTGACGGATAATATCGTGTTGTCGAAGGCTCCTTCGATGTCCATAAAACGTTCCAGGGAGACCTCTCCAAACGAGAAGGATTTTTCTATCTTCGCTACTTCGTCAACTAAGGACCATGATCGGTGCTCCCTCCCTACTCCCCGGTAGAAATTGGGGTGGTTACAAACGTCGTGGTAAACGCAAAAGACCCCTTTTCGAAGAACTTCCTACGGGTCTAAAAAGATCCTAATTTCACCGCCGTCGAACATTATTTGTCGAAGATTCACATTGCTACAATGGAAAATTATTTTGCATCAAATATCACGACCATGAGAATGTTGATATTTGATATCTCGTATACAGGCGAGTAAAAGTATCCGACGACTTCTGCCCGAGGTACTTTCACTTACCCATATACGAGATATGAAACTTCATATCTCATAACATACAATAGTTAATTGTCTTAAACATTGACAGCTGCGACATAACATGCGTATTATGTCCCCGAGTGCAATAAAACGGAAATTGTCGCCGAATTTTTGGAGCTTAGTTAGGTTAGATCATGACCTATCCTTCTGCTAAAACCCCACCAAACTTGTGTGATGTAAAATTTTGGAGCTTTTTGAGTTTCCCAAATTTTTAAAAAACTCTAAGACTTAAAAAAAACTACAAAATTTGAAGGTTTTTAAAGGGCGACCTGAATTATCGCCCAGACGAAAATAAGTTGGCATTTTCTTCCGGGGAATTATCAACCAGGAGTTATCGCCCGGTGGTTGGGAAATATCACCCAGGGAATTATCGCCCAGAAAAATGGGAATTATCACCCAGGGAATTATCACCCAGGGAATTATCACCCAGGAATTATCGTCCAGACAAATAGGAATTATAGCTCAGGGAATTATCACCCAGGAATTATTACTCAGCTATGAGGCAACTAACACAGAGCTATTCGAGACTTATCACCCAGTGGACTGTCTGGCAGGAACTATCACCCAGAGGAATAGGAAGTTTCACCCAAGGAATTATCGCCCAGCTTTCTGAGAATATAACATAGTTACTAGTATATCCCGTTAGCCCTATAGGGGCCACCCCGCAAGAGGAAGACTTTGGAGGGGTGGGTGCGAGGGCACTCGTAAGCAATAAGCGAGAACGTGCATAAAGCTGTGTTGTGATTAACAAAGTAATTTTTTTATACCAGGTGGCTGCCTGGTAATTTCCCCGATTGCGGTGCTTCCGTTCGAGACCACCGTCAAAATCTGTCTAAATCTCCATCAATATAAGGCTTTTGACGTTTCGTAAAAGGTAAAATTCCCTAGATTCGTTATACACCTAGGTTTTAATGACATTTTGTGGAAGGAAAAAGCTCCCCAGTTTTGTTAGCTATCCAGGTTTTTGTGGCATTTCATTGAAGCGTAAAATCCTGGCTCTGTTAGCCACCGGGTCTTTGCGACGTTTCGTAAAAGGAAAAATTCCCTAGCTTCGTTATACACCTAGGTTTAAATGACATTCTGTAGAAGGGAAAAGCTCCCTAGTTTTATTAGCTACCCAGGTTTTTGTGGCATGTCATTAAAGCGCAAAATCCTGGCTTTGTTCGGACGATTGTTCTTGAGCTACAAATAGCTATGTTATGATAGTTCCTGCGAGACAGTCCACTGGGTGATAAGTCTCGAATAGCTCTGTGCTAGTAATCTCATAGCTGAGTAATAATTCCTGCGTGATAATTCCCTGGGTGATAATTCCCATTTGTCTGGGCGATAATTCCTGGGTGATAATTTCCTGGGTGATAATTCCCATTTTTCTGGACAATAATTCCTGCGCTATAATTCCCTGGGTGAAAATGCCAATTAATTTATGTCTGGGCGATAATTCTCTGGACGATAATTTTGAAAAATTTCAACAGGTGAAAAAAACACTGAGCGATTAGAACCCAGTTTCAATGTAAAAAATACATTAAACTTTTATTTTTAATTCCATTAGCTTCTAACAAGTGGAATCGTCACCATTGATAAAATGTTTATCGGCGCACACGTCTACACTTGACTTCTCATTGGTTTGAAGTGCCACTGATTCCATAAAATGATGAAATCACTCTGAATGATGCCTTTCTTCCATTCTCGCGAGACGGAGAAGACATTCATAATTTTCTCTGTACTTATGCTATACACATAAGTATAAATTATCCTCTGTTGGTATATTGGAAAAAATCTCAAGTGATTCTCCCACAAAAGGGGTTGGTTTTCGTATATGTGAAAAAATAACAAATGAATTGTAAAAAAAACATGGTAAAAGTTTCTACATTCAATGCAATAAATTTAATCCGATTTGGCTTTGCTGACGGTTTGGATGCACTTTGTTCCAATCGACTCCGAAAAGTCGGTAAGTTACAGAATAATTTTCAAAAAAAAACAAGAACTCGATGTAAGCACAACGAATTGAACGCTCGGTAAGGTCTTTGGTTCACTTAATCTACAAATATTGTAAGACCATAATTTTAGTTGAAAATGTTTTTGTGTTCCACTTATTGTAGTTTTTATCAAGATTGGACGCGTTCCGTGCGATGTAAGGGATAATTAACTCCATTCCAGTAAAATATGAACCGCTTGATCGTTAATACATTGACAAATTTTACCTGTCGTAGGTAAATTATCTGTTGTCTATTACCTGTAATCTCCCGTTGTGTGTCATCGTCTGTTGATATCATTTGGAGGTATCCAAAACGTTTCAACGATTTTCGATTCTTTGAAACTTATTTCCCTAACGTAACGGGAATAAAAAATACTATTTCCTCCACATAAATATTTCCTATTTGTCTTTTTCCGAAATGTTTTTATTTAATTTTATTTGTTATATATGTTTTGATATGAATTACTATGAATTACTATGAATTACTAGTGGGGTCGAATGTAGTGGTTTTTCTCTCCGTGGTAATAAAATCATGCACCGAACGAATTATGCCAAATAAAGATAAGACTCATAACTTAAAAGAAAATCATGGTTGTGCATGTACACGTACACCTACTATTGATTTATTTTGAGAGCTATTTCAGTTTAATAACAAAAATTCTTAGACATACAATAAGCACTTCGTCCATCCTTTTTGGGCCCATTGTACTGCGAATTCTATTTTTTGTTTATGGAGTTGTTATGATGAATGATGAGGTAATTATTCGGTTCTATTGTAAGCTGTGGGTGAGGTGGTATGACGCTGTATTATCGGTGTGTTTAGTGATAAATGCTAAAACATCAGTTAGCGGAATTTCTCTGAATTCTTTTGTGGTGATATAGAACTCTCCTAAGTGCTTTGTCCGCAGGCTTGCCAAAACTGCAGTTCGAGTCATCATATCTTATTGAGATGGTATTCTAACAAATTGCGACTCGTCAGCCGCCTGATCCCACTTTTATTAAGGCTTAATAGGAACTTGGCGCACTGAGGAAAAAAAACCTACGTTCTGGAAGTTAACTTACGTGCCTGAAGTACAAAATCGACCACATTAAGTTTTTTCGGAACTTACTTCGGGCATGTATACTAACGTCCGGCATGTATGTTAACGGTACCATCACCATGATGTGTGATAAAAATATTTTACTTTCATTGCGTTCAAGATTACTCAGTAAATATTGCAAAATTGAATTCTGTGCACTATAGCACACTCAGAATTCAAAAGGAAAGAAATTACTACGATTTTTTCCACTTTTTTTTTTGATTTTTTTAACCCCTCCAAGTTCGAACCGCGACCTCTGATACTTAACTTTAACGCATGACACTCTGCGACGTTACCAATTCCTACTATCGGGCAAATTTACCTTTTGTATGAACTATTTCTGAAGCGTTGTATACATTTCCGATGTTAGTATTCATGCCACATTTATACAAACGTCCCATCTGTTAGCAGTAACAATACATGCATGACGGTGAAATTGAAAATTATAAACATGTGGCAAGTTAACTTTCGTCTCTTATGTACACTAACATATGAGCCGGAAACTATACATACCGTGTGGCTAACTTACATGGCCGAAGTATAGTAAAATTTTCCTTTTTTCAGTGTGGTCCGTAAATTGCTTACCTGTAATTGTGCAGTCTCTCCCACCTACACTAGAGTATTTCTTCGACCTCACTTTTGAGCATCATTTTAATGTATCCAGCGCACGTAAGTGTCTCAGCTCCAGTAAGTAGAGAACTGCTACCCTCTCCCGCTAATTTGTCGGCTCTCTCGTTTCACGCTACGTCTCTTGATTATCTCTTGATAAGGTTTCCAGGCCGATAATTTGCAAGACAACTTTGATTACCGACTCGCCGTCCGAGCATACATGTCCTTTTAGCTCGCATTTGTCAGCATGCGACAACTTTCACTAATGAAGTTTCTCACTGAAACACGGTTGCATAAAACAATGAGAGCGATATTTACTTGCCATGGTCGTCGAACCATGTCAAGTGGTGTTGTTTTGCTCAGCCGCGAAAAAAGCGCTTTCTGTTCTATGCAGACACTGTTATTTCTATTGTTTCTTCTGGATAATATTGTTATTAAAAATGTTCGAACGTATAATATTCGGTCTCTTTAACCTGGTAAATATCGCCTCTGAGACTTCAGATATATGTTGTCATGTCAACTTCGGGTATCATTAATGGCATCCGGGTATACTTGACACGCTACAGGTATTATTACCACCATCGGGGCATTATTACCACCATCGGGGTATTATTACCACCTTCGGGGTATTATTACCACCTTCGGGGTAGTATTACCACCTTCGGGGTATTATTACCACCTTCGGGGTATTATTACCACCATCGGGGTATTATTACCGCCTTCGGGGTATTATTACCACCTTCGGGGTATTATTAACACCTTCGAGCTATTATTACCAATTGCTGGGTATTTTTACTACCTTAGATGTATTATTACCATCTTCTGGGTATTATTATCACCTTCAGTATATTTTATTACCACCTTCGGGGTATTATTACCGCCTTTGGGGTATTATTACCACCTGCGGGGTATTATTACCACCTTCAGCGTATTATTATTACCGCATTTAGGGTATTATTACCACCTTCGCTGTATTATTACCACCTTTGGGGTATCATTACCGCCTTCGGGGTATTATTACCACCTTCGGAGTATTATTACCACCTTCGGGGTATTATTACCACCTTCGGGGTATTATTACCACCTGCGGGGTATTATTACCACCTGCGGGGTATTATTACCACCTGCGGGTATTATTACCACCTTCGGGGTATTATTACCGCCTTCGGGGTATTATTACCACCTGCGGGGTATTATTACCACCTTCAGCGTATTATTATTACCACCTTTAGGGTATTATTACCACCTTCGCTGTATTATCATCACCTTCTGTGTATTATTACCAACTTCGGATTATTATTACCACCTTCAGGGTATTATTACCACCTTCGAGGTGTTATTACCACCTCCAGAGTATCATTACCTCCTGCGGTGTATTATTACCACCTTCGGGGTATTATCACCGCCTTTGGTGTATTATTACCACCTTTGGGGTATTATTACCACCTTTGTGGTATTATTACTGCCTTTGGGGTATTATTACCACCTTCGCGGTATTATTACCGCCTTCGGGGTATTATTACCACCTGCGGGGTATTATTACCACCTTCGGGGTATCATTACTGCCTTCGGGGTATTATTACCACCTTCGGAGTATTATTACAACCTTCGGGGTATTATTACCACCTTCGGGGTATTATTACCACCTTCGGTGTATTATTACACCCTGCGGGGTATTATTACCACCTGCGGGATATTATTACCACTTGCGCGGTATTATTACCACCTTCGGGGTATTATTACCGCCTTCGGGGTATTATTACCACCTTCGGAGTATCATTACCACCTTCGGGGTATTATTATCAGATACTATTACAGTTTTATTTCATTGTCACCTTTTACTTTCATTTAGAAAATAATTTATTCAGCAGTAAATTAAATTTGTCCCCCCAAACATAGCCTATCAGTTGCCTATCAATTGTTTTATAGTTTTCGATGTTGAAGGTGTTTCTTTGTAAAAAATGATTCAGAATCCTTTTTAAAGCGAACATGAAATTCTTGTTGTTGCATGCAGTTTGTACGTTAAATGTGTATCACCTAAGGCATCAAAAATGAATAACGATTTCCAAAATATTTTCAATATAATTAAGAAACAAATTTATTTAAATCGGTGCAATAAAAAAATTCAATTAAAATAATTCAATTAAAATATTTTATAAAAAAAAATCTCATAAACGAATTTATTCACATTAGTATCACTATACTAGCTAGTGATTATTGTCGTTTATTAAATACCATACCAGCACAATTTTGGACAGTGATGGGAAAAACTTATTGACGGGAAAGGTATAAAATTAACTATACAAAATATGATTTGACTAAAATGAAAACGGAAAATATTCATAATGTCATTTTGTCTCTGTTGTTCGATAAAAGTGCTAAGAAACAAATTCTTTTTATTTCTTTTTAACTGTTTAGGTGTATACAAATAAGAACTAAATTTACTCAACAATAACAAATTTTGTATATTACAACACAACGAGTTGTGGACGCACACTAGTACTTCTATACTTTTAGTAGTACACGGCGAGTTACATACGTCGTTGTTCAGTAAGTTCTTTTTCTTTCCCCGCAGTGTGAAACCACGTGATACCACCGGGATAATCAATATTGAATTGCAACTCACTTTGTTATTATGTGTATGAATGACATTTGGTTAAGATTTGTGGGAAAATATTCACAAAACTCCGTTAACATTTTTTATCAATTTTTTTAGATTTTCCTAGAAAATTTTAGGGATTTTGTAGGGAATTTTAGGGATTTTTTAGGGAATTTTAGGGATTTTGTAGGAAATTTTAGGGATAATGTAGGAAATTTTATCGATTTCTATAATTCCCTACATAATCCCTAAAATTCCCTAGAAAAATCTTTAAAAAATGCTAACGAAGATTAGTGAATATTTCCACACAAATTTTAACCCTATGTGTTTGTCATTGTGTGACCTTAATTCCGTTCGGCCTCCATATTTTTGTTATTCGAAAATTAGACACTTTTAAGACCGCAAATGTTTGACAACTAATTATGAATTATGAAAAATTGATTTACTGTTCGAGACATTTGTGGCAGCACTGATAGCGTTAATGGTTTCACACTGTGGAGAACATAAATTTATGAGAACTCGTGTTTTCAATATCTGTGTATGGATTTGTGATCTCGAAACAGATTCCAAACAACATTTTCTTCACTCAAAATTTTCACATTTTATTTGCAAATCCATGTACACAACACATATTGAAACTCTCGCTTCCCTTCCTTATTACGTAAGTATATTTAGCGCTGAACCCATCCGGAAGTAGGCCATTACATAGATTTTGTCCCCAGCGGAAATAAATAATTGCGTGAACGATATATAAGAAGAAAGTTCAATTTTATGTTGTAGGACTTCCGGATGGGATGGGCAGTACAAGACATGAGTTGAATGCTGTGGAAATAATTTATCAATTCAGAAACATAAATTGACTCTTTAAGCTTTGAAAACTGTTATATTGATGCGTGTAGTTGCTTACCTCGACTCTACACTTGTCAAAATTACAGTTTCCAAAGCTTGTTGCTCAGAAACACAGTCGTATCACGTAATTATTTTCACCACATGCAACGTAATCTGCTATGCTGCGTTGGTGTAACTTTAATTATGCGAAGCATACACCAGCAAATCGGTCTTTGGTGCTATTTATATGGGAAGATGACTGAGTAGAAATAAGACAAAACATTTTCTTCCTCATGGAATGACAAGGTGACAAGACAACTTTAAGTAACTTATGACATAATCATATTAGGTAAATAATGATGATGTTACACCAAGACACGAAGACAATAAAAGGTTTTCACGTACTTCTAGTCGGTAAATCCTTCGTAAATCTGCCGTCCAAATAATAAAAACCTTGAGATGAAAGAGAGAAAAGAAAAAATCCATACAAAATCTTTTCTCTCTTTCATCACAAGGTTTCTATGATTTGCACGGCAGAAATGTGTTTAAATCTACTGATCAGAGGCACGTAAAATGTGTGCAAATGTTTCAAAGCAAAACGTTGTTCAAAACTAAGATTTGAAAGTTAGTACGTTAAATTTGTTTATATGCTAGTGGGAAGTAATGGGCACTTTACTGAACTATTTGGGGCAGTGGAAATGTGCTCTCCTTCCGCCAGCATTTCGGCAGGAAAATTAATTGTGCGTTCGTTGGTTCGCATTCCCCGCTTATGTATCTTCTCTCTCGTTTTTAAACAAAGTTTCCTACAGATGTGTAAAATACTATTTTTTGGTGTGCAAATAAATTCATCGAATAATTTTTAAGGCTACGTAAATTTTGCTTATAAAAGGCGTCTGAGTGCACTCAGAAACTTCCTACATTTTCTTTTAGCTAAAGTTAGACGATAAAATAAATATCAACAAAATAGTGAACCTAAACTTTTATTTCAAAAAAAAAAAAAAATTACCATCAGAAACCACTTACGTACTATTTGGGATAATGTGTTTTTATACATAAACCGTCTGGAAAATTTAAACTCTTGAATTTAATGAAAACGTCTACTTTTCATCTAAATTGAATCCTAAATAATAATTTCATTTTGTGTAAGGTGGAGTGAGCTTGTTCAGTTCAATTAATGAGACATTATGTTGAGCTCTCTGAAATAATAATGAATATATTTTCCAATTTTCTTATTTATTTTGTTTATTTATTAATTTCATTTTTTCTTTACAAACTTTTAACTGAATTTGCTCCATTTAAATAACCAAATTAACAACAAAAGCATCACGAAAATTGTTCCGTAAATTTTACTGTTTTTCTTTTTTAAATAAGAAAGTTAGCTAAATAAATTTGTGATTAAAATTCGAGTTAATATTAACAACATAAAGACTCATCAAAACACATACTCCCAAATGTTATTAAAATTATGGGGTAAAAAAATTGAAATGGAACGCAACGTCAAAATAAATTGTTTTTCAAGGCAGAGATTCACTTTTCATGACCTCATATTTAGTCACTAACTAATTTTAGAACGGTAGAACAGGGACATACCATTTTCTTTTTAGTAAACTTGCTTTTTGATTTTTGAATTAGAACGCCTTTCACAGGCACATAATGGTAAATCTTCATATAACCGTCCGTGTTTTCTATAATAGTATATTATAATACAAGGGGAATAATTGCGTAATTATAGTCGAGGTGGTGTGCTAGTCCCGAGAATTTTCACCCACCGAGACTATAATTATTGTGCGATATTATACGATAGTTTATCACATTTGAGCCTATAATTGTCAATTATGCAAAAAACATGACAACAAAATTAACATAAATCAAACATCAAAACTCATGAATTTGTTGCAAAAAATGCCGTCTAGATTGATTTTTCGTTTTAGTATGCGGTTGTCATAACAACACACGTTTTATTCTCATTCATTTGTATTGTTTCAGCGTAGCCTACATCATCATTAAAGAACCGGGTTATAATAGCGTCATTATAACCCTACTTTTAACAAGAAAGTCAACTATAATAGGCCGATTATAGTCCCATTATAAGTGCAATAATTGGCTTATTATAGGTTCGAATGTGATAAAATATATGACAATGTAGCACTGTGGCCCGGGCTTTGCCCGAGTCGTATTGATGACAGCAAATAATTTTGTTTCACAAAAATCAATGTTAATTATAACTTTATGAGGTTCCAGTTGAAGACTTTTCAGTTATCATTATCCGGAATGCATCGATGTACGGGTAACACACGGGAATTTTATATTGTGCAAAACAGTCAAAGTTTTGTCCTGAAACGCCTCGTTTTAATACTCTTTTTGATTTTCTATCCCTAACATCCTAACTTTTATCCAAAAAATATTCAGTTTCAAATTAAAAAACTAACCAAAGTGTTGCTAGGTGAATCTAGGTGCACCTAGGTGTATTAAGGTGAACCTAGGTGTATCTAGGTTAGGTGCATCAAGGTGTAGCTTTTTTTATAAGCGTGAGGAAATCTTCATAGACACCCGGTCCTGGACCAAGGTAGCGTTGGATTCCATTGTTCAATGACCTACCAACTAAAACCTCCTTCCTTACTCTCCATGCTCTCTTCTTCCCGGAACCGCCTCACAGCATTACTTCGGGGTGGGACTGTGCTTTCGTACCTACTCTCTCAGATCAACTCGCAAGTCGCGCAGAAAGGGGCCGTTCATAAATTACGTAACGCTAAAATCGACATTTTTCAGACTCCGCCCCTTCCCCTCAACGCAAGGTCAATATCATGTGATTTCTTCCCCGTTGATGTTCATTACGATCCGCTCAGCTTTTTTGCAGTTACTCACTAGCATGATCTCGGTTTTCTGGTGGGCCAGCTTCAGTTTTGTCGTTGTCATTCAGTACACCTCCATCTTTGACGTTCCGGATACCGTTAGGATCAAGTCGTTGGCAAAAGCAATCGTCCTAGCGCATCTTGGCAGTTTCAGCCGCAGCGCTGTGTCATACATTACATTGCACAGCGTTGGTCCTAATATGGATCCCTGTGGTACTCCAGCTGTGATGTCTACTGTCTTTTTCCCATCAGTAGTATCATAAGTTAGTACTCGTCGCTCGAAATAGCTTTTCAGGATATCGGGGACTCTCATGGCATGCAACGCCTTGGTTATCTCCATCCAGCTTGCGCTATTAAAGGCATTTCTGACATCTATCGTCATTACAGCACAGAAGCGGTTTAGTTAGTTAAGTTTATTGGTTCTCCATCGTTACATAAAAATTATTTATAAATCAATGAATCTTGCAACTAAGCCTCATGGCCGGGTCTCTTTTGCAACCAAATAATTACAATTCTTTGAAAAATTTTAGCATCTTGCTGATTTTGATGTTTTTTGAGTCTCCAACTTTTACCGCCTGCATGTTGAACTGCTTAGTTCTCAGTCTCGCTACAGACGGGCAGGATGTCATAAGATGTAGTGGAGTTTCGATTTCTTCTTGACATCTTTCAACTGTGTCTACGTCAGTGATGCCCATTTTGTGCAGGTGTTTATTAAGTGTCCAGTGTGCTGTGGTGACGTACTTATTGGCACCTTTGGTCCTCTCTGGGTCTACTTAGCAGGTACTTGGAATTCCATTTACTACGGCCATCAATAATGGTTCTGCTGTGCTTGCAATACGGCAAGTTTCTCCAGAGAAGATCATGTTTATTCTTGGAGACTTCTCTTATCAAAAGACAGCCCTAAAGAGGGATTTGGCCCGTGAAAAAGGGTTTTGCTGCCTAATTTAGCGAGTTGATCAGCTGCCTCGTTTCCTTCAATGCCGCAATGTACAGATCAGGTTCACATTATTGTTCAATGATAGTGCGTCTAGCATTTGATAGCATTCTGCCGATATATTAGACGTGAAGAAGTGCCCTCTCATTACTTTAAGACAGAAGCGGTTACCCCGTATTCTTTGCTTCCGCGCCTTGTCGGCAATCTCTTCTTTTCGAAATCCGAATTGTTCGTCTGACAGTCCGTGCTCGCCCTCATCTGGGTGCACCTTTTCTCTATAAGAGTGGGGAAATCTTCGTAGACAGCCGGTCCTCCCGGACCAAGGTAGTGTTGGATTTCATTCTTCAATGACCTACCAACTAAAGCCCCCTTCCTTAGTCTTCATGCTCTCTACTCCCCGGAACCGCCTCACAGCATTACTTCGGGGAGGGGCTGTGCTTTCGCACCAACTCTCTCAGATCAACTGGCAGTCGTCTTTGATCGTCTCTCCATACACTTTGCACCTAGGTGTATCAAGGTGCACCTAGGTATAGCTACCGAGGTGGAACGAGGTGCAGTGAGTTGCTGTTTTATATTATAGATTTACAAGATGTACTAGAATCGAGTGGACTAACTTCTGAGCAAGTTAATCACAGCAAATCACACTAAAAATTTTTTTTCATTTCGTCACGTCATATATTAACACATCTTGGCACAATCTTGGCACATCTTTGCTCCCATGCATGTTTCTTTCAAGGAAGAAACAGCCATATTTAATAAAAAAAAACAAACTTACAAACTGCAACTATTTTAGCATTTAAACAAGTTTTTTATTCACTGTGATTTAGTGTGAGTTACTTTGATTTACTAAAGTGCCTTTGACGCGTCTGTCCAACCTTTTTCTCAGTATGACGTTGCATGAAGTAGAAATTTTCCAATGCAAAGAATGAATCGAGGGGTTATCCACTGGTCAAAAATGTGTAAATAAAATTCCGAAAATTCCATCGAAATTCCAAAAAATCCATCGAAATTCCAAAAATTCAGAAGTTCCAAAAATTCCACAAATTTCAAAAATTCAAGAAATTCCACAGATATTCCAAAAGTTCCACAGAAATTCCAAAAATTCCACATAAATTCCAAAAATTCCACATAAATTTCAAAAATTCCACAGAATTTCCAAAAATTCCACAGAAATTCCAAAAATTTCATCAAAATTCCGGAAATTCCAAAACCCAAAAATTTCATAAAAATTCCAAAAATTCCACTAAAATTCCAATAATTCCATTTTAATTCCAAAAATTCCATTTTAAATTCAAAAACTCCATCAGCCTGCACCAAAAACAATGAAGTGGATAGCCCCTCGGAATGAATGATGTTACTCAAAAAGACTAAAATAATTTGCCTGCGGCAAGTAATATTTCTGCAATTATCTTATGAAAAACTACAGCTCTATGTGATCCCAAATCATCGGATCAGATTAGGTGGAGGCAAGATTGACGGCAGGTAATTTTCACACTATTTTGATTTCTCTCCATTAAACATTATTCGAAATTCCCTCAAGTCGTAATTCTAAAAAATGAAGAGTAAAAAAATTTATGAATGTCGTTCTCTTTGTTGGGATTTTCTCTAATTGCAAAGTTCCATTGGGAAATGTAACGTAGGGAACACTCGGATCTCATTAAGAACACACAGCGATTTTTTTCACGCTAATATTTTTTCTCAATAAATGGCATATGGCCAACAACTTTCTAAAAGATTGTAAGGCTGTATCTCATTAAGAAAAGAGACATATGAGCGTTCCTACGCTACATTTTATCCGTGGAACTACCCAATATTGCATAAGCAGAAAATGGTGTTTTTTTAGTTCTACTCAACCCAGCTACCTATACTCTCCATATAAAAAAGGCAGTTTGACACCCTCTTTGAGTCCTTCGTGACGTATAGCGTGAACATTCCCTTATGTAGAAATTAAAGTCATAAAATATTACGTTAACCTTATGTGTATAAAATCATTGAATCAAACGTTTTGCGTTATGTATGGCACGAGAGCACGAAGCGATGCGGAGCTAGTTTAGAAGATACATGCGAGAATGTTAATGTGAAACTTTATACATAATGTTGACAAGAGAGCGATCCAAAATTTAGAAATTTTTAGAAGTGGAAGTTATCAATTTTTGATTCCACAGTGTCCATTAGATGCATAAAAACTGATCATATTACATCGCATTCACGATCATGGTGAAAATATCCAGTGAGTGGGGGGTCAAGTGGGATTACATCCATTAAAAGTTCACATTAGATTGCTTGTACAGCATTTTCTTTAAAGTTCGTGAATGCTGTTTATTGACTAGTGGCAATGAACAGTTTTGCACAAGAATAATCAACATGACGTTTGCTTAGAATTGAAGACTGTATGAAGCATTTGTATGATAAATACATTTATATCATTCGGGCATATAATTAACCATTTATATACCTGAAAGTAGGGGTATAATGGCCATATTATAGTCGAGTTTCATACAAACTGGGAGGTATATAATAGGTATATTATGGTCGACTCGACTATAATTTTCGATTCGACTATAATTTTCATTATAGTCCGACTATAATATCATGACGTCAAATCTCAAAGAAAATCAAAAGAAAAGCCAAAGTCAAATGGCGAATTATATGCCCAAATTATATAAACTATCGTATTAACCAAGGGATAAATAGCTTGATTATAGCCCCTCGTACATTCACTTCACCTCGAGTATAATCGCGCCATTATTTCTCTTGGTTAATAATATATTACAGTCGCACCCTTTGGATGGATTTGACTCTCTAGGTAAGGAAAAATTAGTTTTCGCACCGGTTGGCAATAGTCTATTAGCAATACTCGCACCAACTTAGGGTGTCTATTAGCACTTTTCGCACCAGGTTAGGCTGCACAAGCACAATTCAGATCGGACCAGGGACTGTGACCTCAGCGTTTCTTTTAGGAAAATTTAATTACCGCGTAGAGGGTGCAGGGTACAGGCCATTATATCAATCTATAATTTCTACTCGAGCCGAGTGAAAGTGGTGATTTTCTTTTGTAAGACTAAGTGCTGTCAAAGTGAATATAAGAAATGATGTAATAATTTCATTAAATAAAAACTTTCCTAATTTGTTCTTTTATTGTACGCAATTAAATCCAGAATATTGTTTCGAAATAAGACTCAGCCGTTCCTGTCTACTGTATGAAAAATGTGTTAGACATTAACCATACGCAATTTTAAAGAAATAAGTTTGCATTCCATTTCATAATTTTTTACCCTAAAAGTTCACCCTTAATTTTCTGTACATAATCGCGCGATGAGCATGCCGGGAAAGCGTAAAAAAAATTCCTTTTTAATTTCATTGAAACAAAGCTGGAAAAACTCTATGTATTCTTTAAAGCAAATATTTTATTATTATTTTTAATATTAATACTTGTTTTAGCTGCTCTATGGTTCAATCATTCTGTAGTTTATTTTGTAAATGTTATCACTTTAAATCACTCACCCGAATTTACTTTACGTCAAAGAGCAGGTGAAATTCATTTCATTTTGTAAATATTTTCATTGCAACAATTGTTTATTAGGATTAAAATTTACCAAAATTTTTTTTTTCATACCACAAACCTTTCGCATTTACCTTGTCAAAGTTGTAAAAGTTTTCAAACTAACATTGTGTACTACAAACTTACAAACGATAAACGAAAAGAGAAAGTTGTGAGTGGCAGAGTTAGGGTTTTAATTAAATTTCAACAGCAACAATATTCATCGCTTTTTTTAATAAGAGATATCTAAACGTTCCTTGATAATAAACCTTAATTAAGCAACAACTTTTGAGTGAGAATTTCGTTTCGCCTTATTGTTCCACTTCCATTTTTTTAAACTTAATTGAGAATATAATAATGTTTCATTTCTCTTACGACCGACGCAGCCAGTATCCATAGTGGGGTACCACGTTATAATATTTTAAATAAACCAAATCGCAAAAGGAATTGAAAACAAAAGCCAAAGTACGTTCTACTGATTTTGTATAAGTCAATCATGGGCGCGCGGTAGCAATGCGCCCGTGACGCAAGTCCCCACGAGCAAAAAATTCAGAAATTTTTTTTTCATAGACTTCGGAACCATATATACAGCTAGATTTTGACTTTTTTGCCTTGCGTCGTATCTTTCTGAGCCCTAGTTTTTCGGATTCTACGTAAAATTCTGATTAAAATCGACTTTTTACTCAAAAAAATCGGTCCAGTGGATCCGGAGATATGACCTTTAGAAAAAAATGACCCAGAAAAAAGTTCCAGAGCCATTTGTATGAAAACCCACTTTTTTGGAGTTTTCTCGAAAACGGCTCGATATCTTTTCTTGAAATTTTGCAGGGACCTTCGGCTGGGCATTCTACGCCATATGAGATTTTAAAAAAGGGGGGGGGTACCGGCTTCGTTTGGGCGCCAGGGCTCTTAGAAGGCGCCATATAAAGCCCATACGTATGTGTTTGTGTGTGTACGGAAGCATATTTTGTATAAGACATGGTTGGGTGTTCGAGATACAGGTTTGGTGTCAAAGGGAAAGATGTTGGGTTGGGTGTGTAGTGTATAGGGGTGACCGCCAAAATGGCGGAAAATGGGCCGGGGGCTCAAAAAAAAACTTTTGATATGTTGTAGAGGAAGTTGAGGTGATCATTTTCGCCCATGGAATTCAAATAATTTCGCATTGTTGCATTATCCAATTTAAACCATTCCACGAATTTACTAAAGCCAAACACAATCGGTTTGTATAGCCGTGAAAAAAAAAATCCGAATTTTTTTTGTTTGTTTTCAAGGTATTAGAACCGAATATCACTGTGCAAATATCCCATCAAACAAAATATCCGAAGATAAAACATTCATAAATTGCGTAATGCAACAGGTGGGAGGGGGCATAAGCGAACGTGACGGTTCTAACAATTTTATTTTGTTACAGGGGGCGGGGGGGGGGGATATTTCAAAATTATATTCGCCATACGATGTAAGAATAATTTAAATTTTGTGTATTTTGCATGGAAAATTCATGTATAATTAATGTAAGATTTATGGAAATCATGTAAAAAAGATGTGCAAAAGATGGATAACTAACAACGATGGATTTTGCTACATTATTTTTCCATCATTTTTAAATTTGGAATCAGAAAAGCATTCTTATCATTTGAACATCATTTTCCCATTATTTATATAAATTTTACATTATTTTTACATCAAAAAACCTTAGCAAAGCAGAAACTGAGTTGAAAAGGAAATCTCAGATGTTGCATCCTTGGAAGAGCTACATCTCAGACGAGATGAGATGTTACATCGTTCTGGGATGTTACATCTCAGATGGTATGAGATGTTTCATGTATTTTGAGCCCGTGAGAACCTAGAAACACCAGACGACGTGAGATGCACACAATGTATCGAAATCCATCGTTGTTACATTACTTATCCATCTTTTGTACATCCTTTTTACATGATCTACATAAATTGTACATAAATTTTATATTAAGGCCGAATTCTAGGTACTGACATGGTAGAATGCGCAATTAATTGAATGAGCTTTTTGTTGTTTTGTTGGTTTTTCTGTTGGTTTTAGGTTGGTGTTGTATGGGGCGACTCTTTCGCAAATTTCTACAAGTCTGCAGACCATCTATCATGAGTGGTGTTGCTAACAGAATCTTGCCACAGATGCGCGTGTCCTGATGCCTTGATACGGTCTGATTTATCAAAAGTTTGTTATTATTTGGCAACAAAACCGATGAAGTGATGGAACTAAAAACAACAAACAGCAAGCACTGTTGGAAAGATAAAACAACAATTTCTCCAACAGTGCTGTTTGCTGTCTTATTTTTCCAACAATGCTTGCTGTTTTGTTGTTTTTAGTTGCGTCACTTCATCGGTTTTATTGCCAAATAATAACAAACTTTTGATAAATCAGACCGTATCAAGGCATCAGGACACGCGCATCGGTTGCAAGAACCGATTAGCAACACCACTCGTGAAGGATGGTCCGCAAATTTGTGAAAGAGTCGCCCCATACAACACCAACCTAAAACCAACAAAACAACTAAAAGCCAATTCAGTTCATTGGGCATTCTGCCATGTCAGTACCTAGAATCTGGCCTTAATTATCCGTGAAGCATTCACAAAATTAACATTATTATTACATCAAAAATACAATTTTGCCGAATATAATTTTGAAATATACCCACAGGGGAAGGGAGAGTTCTCCTATACAGAAAACACCCGAACTCGAGAATAAAAGTTTAGAAATTTTTTCTCCTTTTGTTATGAAATCTACAAATGCAATCCACCAGAAACTCGAAGGATACAAAAACAGCTCCATCTGTTGTATGGTAGAAGAAAGTGTGTATAATCTCCGCTTAAACATCTATCTATGTCTACCGGCTGTGGATTTTGTGTGTCAAAGGTGTGTGGTATTTAAGAAACGTGAACAAATTGTCAAAACTAATTTCTTCAGCTGTAACATCAGTTAAATTTGAAATCTGGTTTATAAAGCCTCTTTCTGCTACTAATTTCAAATTCCGAAACTGAATATCTCCCGAGAAAATAATCCACTAGACATAATATCCTCCGAGAAAAAAACACGGCCAAAGTTAAAAAAAATATTCGGAAAACATGTTTCTTTGTAAATCCGTCGGTGAAATTTTACTTTACGTAAGTGTCACGAAATTTTTTTTCTTACATTCTAAGATGTTTAGCTAGTCTTACTGAGCCGTTATCAAGTGTCAAAAGTTGGCGGTCAACCATAGTACGACAGGGAGGAAGGACCAAACATCGAATGCACATTTTACTATCCACCTAGTTCTCTGTGACATTTTGTATAAGGAAAATTCCCTAGTTTCGTTAGCCACCTAGTTCTCCGTGACATTTTTTATAAGGAAAAGGTCCCTAGCTTTGTTAGTCACCTAGTTCTCTGTGACATTTTGTACAAGGAAAATTCCCTAGTTTCGTTAGCCACCTAGTTCTCAGTGACATTTTGTATAAGGAAAAATTCCCTAGTTTTGTTAGTCACCTGTTAGTCATCTGTGATATTTCGTATAAGGAAAAATTTAGCTTCGTTAGCCACCTAGTTCTCTGTGACATTTTGTATAAAGAAAATTCCCTAGTTTCGTTAGCGACCTATTTCTCCGTGACATTTTGTATCAGGAAAAATTCCCTAGCATTGTTAGTCACCTAGTTCTGTGTGACATTTTGTATAAGGAAAAAGTCCCTAGCTTTGTTAGTCACCTAGTTCTCTGTGACATTGCGTATAAGGAAAAATTCCCCAGTTTCGTTAGCCACCTAGTTCTCTGAGACATTTTGTATAAGGAAAATTCCCTAGTTTCGTTGGTGCTGCTACAAAATCCGGAGGCACAAAATCCAAACAAAAAATCCGGAGGCTACAAAATCCGGAGGCGTCATAATCCGGAGACGTCTAAATCCGGAGGAGTCAAAAGCCTGTGGCGACAAAATCCGGTGGCGTCAAAATCCAGAAGAAAATAAAAAATCCGGATGAAATCAGGACGAAATCCGGACGAAATATGTAGTGGTATTTAAAGCAGCTACAGTTTATTGATACGAATTGTATTGTAAATATGTATTATTGCGCCGCAGGCCAGGAAAAAAAACAAAAAAAAGCGGTGTCGAGGGGCGGCAGCCCCCGCAAAGGGGGTCAAGGGGGAATATCCCCCTTGCGGGGTCTAAGGGGCAGAGCCCTTAGCGGGGTTTGGGGCAGAGCCCCATGCACATACGGCCGCCTGCAGGGCGTAACCAAGCCCGCCGCAGGCGCGGGGTTTGGGGCAGAGCCCCATGCACATACTGCCGCCTGCAGGGCGTAACCAAGCCCGCCGCAGGCGCGGGGGTGTGGGGGCAGAGCCCCCCAATATTAAATGTAATTAAGACCGTTTATTATTAACAACCAAATAAATATATTTGCCAGTAGTATTAAATAATTCACACCAACATATAATATTGATTGTGAATAATATTAGCGTTGCTGTAAGCAATGACTTAAAATATTCTTTATTAGAAATAATATGTGCAAAAGTATTAGTTCGCCCAAAACATTTTTTTCTATCCGTGTATGACTGCACCGAAGAAGTGAAGTTCAATTCCTGTAAACAATGTGTTATAATAATTTGATACGTGAGAATAAGTGGCTACGTGTGAAAGCGACATTATTATAAATGTACCGGAAGCTACAAAATCCGGAGGCTACAAAATCCGAAGGCTACAAAATCCAGACGCAACAACATCATCAGGATTTTGACGCCTCTGGATTTTGACGCCACCGGATTTTGTAGCCTCCGGATTTTGACGCTTCCGGATTTTGACGCCTCCGGATTTTGTAGCCTCCGGATTTTTCGTCCGTATTTTGACGCCTCTGGATTTTGTGCCTCCGGATTTTGTAGGGGAGCCAGTTTCGTTAGCCACCTAGTTCTCCGTGAGATTTTGTATAAGGAAAAATTCCCTAGCTTTGTTAGTCATCTAGTTCTCTGTGACATTTTGTATAAGGAAAATTCCCTATCCTCGTTAGCCACCTAGTTCTCTGTGACATTTCGTATAAGGAAAAATTCCCTAGCTTTGTTAGCCATCTAGTTCTCTGTGACATTTCGTACAAGGAAAAATTCCCTAGCTTTGCTAGCCACCTAGTTCTGTGTGACATTTCGTATAAGGAAAAATTCCCTATCCTTGTTAGCCACCTACTTCTCTAAACATTTCGTACTGGGACAAATTTCCTAGTCCTCCTTGTTTGTGTGTAGTACAAATTTCTGTTGAAACGTGTGCGTATAATTCCACTTATTTGCTATTCTCACACGTTTCCGAATAGCCTCACTTGCATGAGTAATCCATACACTTCACTGTACCGGTTCTGAGGTCGCACAGTCAAGTATTTGAAGTAAAACTCACTCTTTCACTTAGATGGTCATAACTTCGCAACGTGTTACCCTACCAAAAGATGCGCGAAGACCTTACCTATTCATAGACACTTCACTTGGCACGATACAACGTCAAATTGGCGAATTGGCAGTAAAATGTGCATTCGATGTTTGGTCGCTCCTCCCTGTCGTACAATGGTCGGTCGTCAACTTTTGACACTTGATAACGACTCCGTAAGACTAGCCAAACATCTTAGAATGTAAGAAAAAATTTTTTATGACACTTACGTAAAGTAAAATTTAGCCAATCCGTCTCTGCAGCTGGAAAACTCTAATTTACAAACAAAAACAGCTTTAGCACGTCATCATGTAAATGCAATGTGCCGAAGCCCGTGACCTTAGTGAGAGAAAAGGCGGGGTCGAGTGAATGCAGGGAAGGAGGACAAAGGGGGGGAGGAGAGAATATCTCACGAGAAGTCTAAGTGGAACAGCCCCTATCCGAGTTTTGAGCAAAGCAGGGGGGTAGGTTCGGGGGTTGATGTATAAATATCAGTTTAGGCTTTGAGTTAGTTTAATTTGTTCGACCTCGGGGGGATATTTTATTCGGGGATATTTTTCCAGGGTTAATTTACAGTAATATTAAGAGGGTATTACAGTTCTAGAACTAAAATATAACTGGGGGATATGTACCCGACAAAATATCCTCTAACCAAACCTAGCTTCACCAAACAAGCAAAATTTCCATAACCTCAAAACTCTCTCCCTCAAATTCCCTTTGCAGAGGCAATACTCGACTGTACTTGATGATTTTTCTATTTTTTTCATTGTCTGCGGTCCTTTTTTTCCAAAGATTCTGTAAACATTTTGATTGTATTGTAAGTTCTAGGACTGTTATGTTAGACCTGAAATGCTTTAACTTGAAACTTGACTGGAATTCCATTGTTAAACCCCGATGCTCAAGTTAATACCCTTCGCAGCCCATATTTTTTTACATACAGGACATAATTCTGAGTAAAAATATTCTTCATAAAACCGAGGGTAACACTGTCAACATTCGAAGTTACAGGGGATGATGATATAGTCTGTCTAGAGGTCCAATTTACAGGGAATGTCGGTTGAGTGTAGCATCCAATTAGAAGTTAGAAATTAGAGCTTAGAGGGAATCTTTGGTGGGTACTCCTTTGCTGCCGAGTCAAACCAATAGATAATGTAATTGAATTTGTTCGGTTCTTAGTTTTGCAAAACTCTGTTCATCAAAGCTATAAAGTGTAGCACAAAGACGGTGTTAACAGAAATAAATGGAATGTACTTTTAATGTGGAGGGCCATTTCAAATGTAAAAGTCAATTTGAAAGATTCACTTTCTCGAAATATCAATCTCTTACCGTGAAATCTTTTAAGAAACTGTGACAAACAAATGTAGAAAAAAATTTCCATCACTGTAAATGAAAGTCGGAAAGCAATTTTTAATTTATCACTGCAGCTGAGCACAACTAAATCCTTTATTTGAAAGTATTTTTTCCAAGTCCCAAAGCATATCTTACTTTGTTGTGATATTTGAAGAATATTATTTTTAACTTTAATGTAATTAAAAATCACTACTCCGACTTAGCAATTTAATCCTTTTAAAAGTGGAGAATGCTTCAAGTCGTCTAATAAATTAAAAAGTTTGTTGTAATCTACAACATACAGTTGAACTCTGTTAGAACTGCACACTCTCTCGATGTGGATAGTGTAATAAGAAAACGCCATTTATTTTATTCGTAGAAAAAGCAAAGCGCTCATCATTTCCCATTACTCACCCAGCATCATTGTAAATAAATTTTAACCTTTTCATCGCAACTTTTCATGTAAAAACATTTATTTTTGTACATACAAATATTGTCAATATCAATTCCGTTTCTTTTTAATGTAAATATATTTTATACCTTTTCCAAATGCGATCAAAAACAATTTTTTTTACACATTTTAAAGGAACATTCTTCCGTGTTGGCATAGGGTATGAACCCAGGTTGGGAGACCCGAGCCGCCAATCTTTTCATCAATTAGTTGAAAAAGATGAATGAAAAGAAAAAGCACTCAGAGAATACAATCATTTATTGCGTCAATATTTCATTGTTCAGTAACAATGAAAAAAATTTGCAGCGTTATTCTTTGATTGGACAGTACCAATAAATGAATAAGCTTCAACTACTTTGCGTCTGTGGGTGTAAGGCGGCTCATATTACAATCTGATGTCATAACTGGATCTCTTACCCTATTCCCTATTCGGTTGAAATGCTCCTCGTATAATAATCTATTGATAGTTGACTTAATGTGCTGTTGCATATTATTTACATTTAGAAATGCATCTGAAACTATAAATGAAACAATGACTACATTAAACATAACCTTAAAAAATATTTAAACGCCGCCAATAAAAAGATAAACGAAAAACGTTTTTTATGCATTTTGATATTTGGCCTAATTTGACTAGTGGAGTTAATGATTTTTGCACGCAAATTTCTACTGAACGAACGCCTATCATTGATGCATGAAATTTTATTTGAACGATGAAATAGATATAATTAGATGATAATACAAAGTGATAATGAAAATTTTGTTTTCTTTTGTAATGAGCATTTACCAACTTGCTACTTTTATATCTTTTACTTTTCGAAAAACCATAGCGTCGCATAAAAGTAATTTGTATTTATTTTAGGATTAAGTTATTTTCCAAGAAAAAAAAATATATAAAACACTACCGAGCATATACCACTACATTCACATCGTTTTCAAACATATATTTTTCTCTATTTATGAACAAAAGAAATTTTTATAGCGAGCACAACCATCCAGCATCGTTAATCGATGTCATCATCATTCCTTTTTGTACAAAATACAGAATAAATATTTTAGACCGAGATGTTACGATAGCATTTCTCTTTAAGTTCCACTAAGATCCACAAAGTGGAACTATATCATCTCGCCGAATTGTGTATCGTTACAAAAATTTCGATAGTTCTAGTTTTTTAGGTCTACTTTTTACCATGATTCAACACTATTGCAACGCCGCAAGCAGTGTGTATGAGACGAGAATTTATAGTTTCATTTTTTTCCTGTGGAACTAAAGGGGCTATTACAGCTTCTGTCAAAGTATAGCGAATTTCATGATGAACTATATAAATTGTCAACCACTTTTTTTACATCTGGCATGAAATTCCTGCATCTCATTGTGAAATTCACTATGGGACCGTTCATAAATTACGTAACGCTAAAATTGGCATTTTCTTAACCCCCCCTCTCCCTGTAACCTTTATTTGTTAAAGATTGACAAAATTTTGTTCGAACCGTAACGCTTGTCTCATACCCCCCCCCTCCTCTTGCGTTACGTAATTTATGAACGACCCCTATACTTTGACACAAGCTGATAACGTATTAAATGCAGCACCACTACTGTAACGCTGGTGTATTTTAGTGTTATTACAGTAGAATGAATTTAACTTTAAAATATTTGTGCGATTTCAATTCAATTCATTCCACATACGATATCAACGTAATAGTAGTACATTACGTTGTCGCTCGTAAATTTGCTGTTTTGACGAGTGGGTGGGTCCCACTCGTAAACACAACAATTTACAAGCAACAACGTTGTATATTTTACATGTTTGTGGAATGTAAATACGAAAAACCAACTCGTAGGTGGTTAATAATGACGTGTTTACATGCCAAAAACATGTGAACTGAACATACATAACACATCGATCGAACGAACGTTTCGAATGTTTCGGTATTAATGAATGAATGAATGAATTGGGTTGACGCGTTTAGCGCAACATCAACTCCTGTCAAACCATAGCGAATTTCATGATGAGTTGCATAGTCCCAGTAAAATCTCCCATGCATTTCGTCATGAAATTTGTTATACTTTAGCAGAAGCTTATGTCGCAGTGAATGCGTTTGAAATCGCGATAGTTTTATTCGTTCTACTACATAATTTAAGCGAAAAATTCAACGAATTTTTTTTTTCAAAGCTAATTTTAAAGTAATGATAAATAAACAAAATAAATAATGAGGATTTATATAAGAAGAAAAATGCATAATAAATGAATCAACGCTCATTCCACCGCTACTCGCAACGTTACTTGAAAGGAATGAAAATTGGATAAATCATATTTTGTAAGAATTAGGTGAGATGAGAAGATTTTGCTAACAGTCGTTTACTTGCTTGCGGGTGAAAAATAGTTCTTTTCATCGAATTTTACTAATTTTCATGAGAATAATGTGTCGGATCAACAATCTTCACACGAAAACTGGATCTAACTCTTCGCCTCTTGTTATGTAAATAAACAATTCGTAGCAAAATTTAAACAAGCAAATCCGCTCAGACCAGTAACCGCACGAAAAGGCATTATCACAATTTTTACAGGGTAATAAGAACGCCGAAAGTTCATAAAAATCGATGAAACGAACGATTTTCGGTCCGTATGTAAAGAAGTTTGTCTGTATAGCGAATGCAATGAAAGGATTTGTCGTCATTACAACGGAAACATCTTAAACATAATACAACCTATTAAGCTCCTACAATCGAATCGTAGTATACTGGACACCTTATATGATTCTCTCAATCATTCAATGTTAGTGTGAAAGTGACAAACATGGTAGCTTGCCCACTTTCATTTGAATAGATCCTATGTTACAACATTTCAAGAGCTAATTAACAATTATTATTATGTAAAGTTTATTTGTTTAAATTATTTGCGTGTTGAAAAGTATTTCTGCCGAAAATTTACGAAAGAAACTTGGTGCGAAACAGAGAAAAAAAATCGATGCAAAAGTTCTTACAAAGTTTACTGTCTCTTTCACACTAAGATTCTTGTGTAAGTTGAGGCAGATGTGTGGTTACGTCATCGTGACATATCCTTGCGTCTAATATAATTATAAATTTGTATGAAAATGCAGTGAGATTTTCTTTTATATGTCGGCACATTTGCCGTAATTTGCATAAGAAACTTAGTGCGAAAGAGAGAAAAAAAATCTATGCAAAAGTCCATACAAAATTTTTTGTCTCTTTCACACTAAGTTTCTTATGCAAATTAGGGCAGACATGACGGCATGGGAAATTATTCGTATTTGGAGGAAGGAATTTGTAGTTGGGTCAATTGTTCAACTATCATCGTTGTGCACTAACTGAATACGAAATTTTTAAGAAATTTGATAAAATTAAGCGTCATTTCGGGCACTGGCAAAACTGACCATTTTATTAACGTCCAGAAGATGATAATATCGTATCACTTATCTTCTACTATTTAGCCGTTATCTCTTCGAGCGTAATAGTTTCAAGTTTCGTCGAAAGTTCTGGTGTTCCCTAATGAGAAGACGATAACATACTACTGTCTTCTCAATTCATTCATCAGTTTACGAATGATATTATCGTTTTATGAGCAATATAGATATGTCAAATAGATAATAAAATCGCCAATTAGATGATAATATCCTTCTTTGCATGATAATATCCTTCGTTGAATGATAATATCCTTCGTTGGATGATAATATCGTCCCCGAACGATATAGGTGAACATGGTTTGGAAACGAAATTTGAAAAACTATTCAGTATTAAAAAATCTTTTTGTTCGTTCCTTAATCCAAAAAAGACTGACCAAGCTACGAAACAGGGCGCAGAACACGACAAATTTATTTAATATCACAAGGATAGGCGAGTCAAATGAAAAACTTTTCCTTTTAAAATTTGTCAAATTATATTTTAATAACCCTGACCGGTTTCGGTTTGCTCATGCAACCATCATCAGACTCTCAAGAAAGAACCTCTGATGATGGTTGCATGAGCAAACCGAAACCGGTCAGGGTTATTAAAATATAATTTGACAAATTTTAAAAGGAAAAGTTTTTCATTTGACTCGCCTATCCTTGTGATAGTACATTCAGTACAAATTCATCGAAAATCTTGGACATATTTTCACTTCGTTGCTCTCATCTCAACTGCAACTAACTTCGTTATAATAAGGTTACCATGATAGTAACAAAAGTGAAGTTACTACGAACCGAGGTAGTGCAGACATGACAATTATGCTAGATTCGATCCCAGCGCTGTTGTGGCCAACCGTATTTTTCTATTGGTCCCATGTATAATAATATCGTCCCGCTAACGATATTGCCCTTGGGTAAGTATTTTTGCTCAGTGGATGATAATATCGTTTGCTGGATGATAATATGGTATACTGGATGATAATATGGTCCACTGTATGATAATATCTTATAAGATGTGGATGATAAGACCGTCCAGTGGATGATAAGATCGTCCATTGGATGATAAGATCGTCCAGTATATGATAAGATCGTCCAGTGGATGATAAGATCGTCCAGTGGATGACAAGATCGTCCAGTGGATGACAAGATCGTCCAATGGATGATAAGATCGTCCAGTGGATGATAAGGTCGTCCAAACGACGATAAGATCGTCCAGTGGATGATAAGATTGTCCAGTGAATGATAAAATTGTCCAGTGGATGATAAGATCGCCCAGTGGATGATAAGATCGTACAGTGGATCATAAGATCATCCAGTGGATGATAAGATCGCCCAGTGAATGATAAGATCGTCCAGTGGATGATTAGATCGTCCAGTGGATTATAAGATCGTCCAGTGGATTATAAGATCGTCCAGTGGATGATAAGATCGTCCAATGGAAGATAAGATCATCCAGTGGATGATAAGATCGCCCAGTGGATGATAAGATCGTCCAGTGGATCATAAGATCGTCCAGTGAATGGTAAGATCGTCCAGTGAATGATAAGATCGTCCAGTGAATGATAAGATCGTCCAGTGGATTATAAGATCGTCCAGTGGATTATAAGATCGTCCAGTGGATGATAAGATCATCCAGTGAATTATAAGATCATTCAGTGGATAATAAGATCATCCAGTGGGTGATAAGATCGTCCAGTGGATGATAAGATCGTCCAGTGGATTATAAGATCGTCCAATGGATGATGAGATCATTCAGTGGATAATAAGATCGTCCAGTGGATGATAAGATTGTCCAGTGGATGATAAGATCGCCCAGTGGATGATAAGATCGCTCAGTGGATGATAAGATCGTCCAGTGGATGATAAGATCGTGCAGTAGATGATAAGATCGTCCAGTTAATGATAAGATCGTCCAGTGGATGATAAGATCGTCCAGTGGATGATAAGATCATCCAGTGGATTATAAGATCATTCAGTGGATGATAAGATCGTCCAGTGGATGATAAGATCGTCCAGTGGATGATAAAATCGTACAGTGGATGATAAGATTGTCCAGTGGATGATAAGATTGTCCAGTGGATGATAAGATAGTGCAGTGAATGATAAGATCGTCCAGTGAATGATAAGATCGTCCAGTGGATTATAAGATCGTCCAGTGGGTTATAAGATCGTGCAGTGAATGATATTACCCTTCCAAAGAAAGCACTTATACATTATGCGCTATACGCTAATAAAATCATCGGGGAGTTTAGCTTTGCGAATAACTAAAACAAAAATGAAAAATGAGTTGTTTTCATCCTCATAATAGAAGAATTATGAATATCTTCCAAAATCTCATTTTCGTCGTCCAACTGGAATGTGCACCAAATTTCGTTGAACTTTTTCATCGAGTTATTTCAACTCTATACGATAAGAGACTGATTTCGTCGAATTATTTCAACTCTATGCGATAAGAGACTGATTTTGTATATGGGCAACCGACCAACCGTCAGAACATTCAATATAATCCTTCTCGGAAAAACCATTTATCTATAATGAGATTGATGATATTCAAATATTCAAACGAAAAGGGACAACACAAAAACAAAGGTAACCGTTCGGATTTGAAAAATCCCAATTCCCTCTGCCTTAGAAAAAAGAATCCTCTTAACATATGAAGTAAATAAAAGTGAAAGTATATAAAAAATGTCTATAAAAAGAAATGCTGGCCTTCATGGTATGTTAGCACTAAAAAAATTTATTTACGACCATTATTTGTATTGGAATTATCTCGTTTAAGAATTTACTTTCGCCCAAACATTGGCGAAATTTCATTAATTAATTTCAGTCTACTTTCATCAATATTGAACTTTATTTTAATTTTCTAAGAGATTCTGCGGAGAAAAACTTCACAACAACACTTCCGTGTCACCTGTTTCGGAACATTAAAAGCTTAAACTAATGGTGGTGGGATGACATTTTTTGAAGGTAATTTAGAAATGTGTTACGACTTAGGGGTTGTGTTTATCACGTGACTGAAACAGACGGGGGTCTTATACACAACGTTCTATTTTGTCTCCAACAAAAGATTTTGAAGAGCTGAACAAATTTCAAATTCTCTAAGTGTAGAAGTTCTAAAAGAATTTAATTTTAAAATGTGGTAAATTCAGTCTACTACATTATTCTGTATATTAGTTAGTTCTGTGACACAACTCCGAACTTTTAAAAAACAAAAAAGGACAGCGGCAACAACAAGTATTCTAGCAAAGTGCAACTATTACCATAATTAATGTATGGAGATTCTCGGTAACAAATTATTACGCGGTGAGCTTTGAAACCCACATCCAAATGGCTTCTTGTTGCATTGAATTTATGCCGCAAAAGTAAAGCATCTCATACGGAAATAAACTTTAACGAATTAGCATAAAAACCGTGTTACAGTTCCACGAGAGTTGCGAAGCTTTAGAAATAATGAATTGCAAATACTCGAAGAAAAAAGTACGTAACTTTTTTACTATTTTTTCTAATTAACTCTCGACCTCCTCCTCCATGTATTTGAATGAGCTTGCAACAAACAGGTCTGTTATGCTGCCCAATTAGGAAATCAAATAAATTCTTAAATAAAGTTCAGTTTTTCTCGTTGTTCATGTATTCTATCAAATATTTTTATTTCACCCAGAGCACCACGAGTCACTTTAATATTAATTTGTGACCATCAATCAAAAGAAAAAACAACTTCTAATTCAATCAAATTTTCGATTTTTGACTAGAAAGAATTCTAGAAATTGAGAAGTAGATTTAGTAAAACAAGAGTCGATGAAAATAAGAGAGGAACAGAGAGAGGACACAGAGGAAGAGAAACGAAAACACCAAAAACATAACAAATTTCTTCTACGTTGCGTTTTAATGAACAAATTCGTTAAATTGAGGCGCAGGTCTAATGAACTTAGAGATGAAGAAACACGATCGTCGCGTAATGACACATTGTAAAATTCTCATAAAGATTCAATGAGGACGCACGTTAAGCTCTGATGTAATGGATAAATTATTTTTATATCAGGGGGCTGAACGCCCGTTTTTCTTACCTATCCGACAACTCACTGCGAAAGAGTCGGTGCCTAGCGGAAAAATATTCAAATGCCTTTTTGACGTAGAAAGTCGCGCTATGACGGAGATAGTGGCGAAAATATTAACTAGTAAAATGCAATTTCAGCAAAGAAAGTGCTTTCATCTCTTGAAATAATTTTTGTCCAATGCGCTTGTTCCTTGATTGTAATCCTGGGCTACGAGGGGCAGATAATCGTGTATTTTGAGTGCAAAAAGATTTTCTAAAAAAATCCTCAAAGGATATTTCTATCGTTTTCCTCGATTTTCAAGAATTTGTTTGTCAATTTCTGAGGATTTCCAAGCATTTTTACACAATTTTTTGAGATTTTCTTTTGATTTTCCACGATTTTCTTTGATTTTCAAGAATTTCCAAAGATTTTCTTGCAATTGAAAGGATTTTTTGAGGCTTTCCAACGGTTTTGAGGATTTTCCTAACAACTAATTTTCTTTCGATTGCAATACGATTTTCTACATTTTTCTGCCCCTCGGTGTGCTACGCAAACCATGTGAAGGTCCCGACCGCCTATTAACTTTTTCGTTGTAAGTCAGCCACTCGCTTCGCTGGAACCTTGACCACTGCGAGGTTACAACTGATGCCCATAGGGACAAAGGCTTTTTCCAAAACCCCAAATTGACACACTATTTCCAACTGCACAACTTTGTTCAGTAGTACTGGTCGCTCCTGATCACAAAACGATAAGATTTTGTCGAACGTTCTTAATAACTCCTCAAGTTATTCGCACTTTTCTTCAAAGTCGTTTCCATCAGTGTAGGTCATTCTAGACCACTTTGAGCAACCGAAGCGCCTAAAAGTACTTGACTAAATTGTTAAAAAAAAATGCCCTATGTCTCGAGAGAGTGTGATTTTTTCAACATTTTTGTTACGTCTCGTTATATTAGTCAACAATATTCTACATGACCTTGATTCCAAAAGATTGACCAATACCCCAAATTTTGGCCATTTTCTGGTCGTGACTCCTACGGCTGAATTCAGACCGAAAAAATTTTTATGCAAAAATGTTTCTCACAAAAAACTCTCAGACCTCTAATATCTAACCCTTTATCAAACTTCATCAAAACTCTTAAATTTCAAACATTTTAAAATTTCACCGCTTTGTCGACGAATTAGAAGTGTAAGGTGCTGCTACAAATGTGTAGTCGTCGACACAGATTTTTATTTTATCTACACAAATAATTTGTCCTCAATTTGTCCTATGCGTTCGACAAAAAAAAATTGTCCTACCTTGGGGTCTAAAATATAGAGGTGTACTAAAACGCCAAAAATCTCAAAATCGCTTTTTTAAAAACGATAAAAATTTGAGCAAAATTGGTGATGCCATTAATTTGTCCTCAATTTGTCCTAAATTCTTGACACTTTCAAATAGGTGTACTGAAACTTCGATAGTGTAAAAGTGTGTTACTAGATTTTAAAGTGTTTTGTACTAAAAAGTTAAGTACAGTAAAAATTTGTCCTCAATTTGTCCTTTCAGAATATGCATTCAAAATTTTCAAAACATTGGCTCAAACAAGACTATAAAGGATTATTTTCTTGGATTTGTACTAAAACCTCTACTTTAATATGACCATAGGAACGTTCAGAGTCTTGTATTTCCTAATTAAAAAATATGTCCTCAATTTGTCCTTTGCGTATGAGAAATCACGAAATTGCATAATGGCGTAGATAACTAGAAAATAGAGTGTACTAAAAAAATAATAAAAGCTCTTCGAAAGCTCCCAAACTAGAAAATCGCTAAAAAACAGATTATTACAAAAATATGTCCTTAATTTGTCCTTTCGATAAGACGAACAGATCGACCGTAACTCGACTCTGATACAACTTTTCATTATTGCTCCTCGAAGCCCCCTTTAAGCGATGCCGGTTCCAATCCGATCACCGAAAATTTTCTTAATTGTTTTAGTCGATTGTCAAGAAAGGACAAAATTATGGACATAATTTTGCGGCCCATATTCAAAGGAGATAAGGGCTAAAAATCTCCTTCAACTAGATATATGAGAAAGTGTGCGTGGGCTACCTAGCGTCACCGGTTCAAATCCAAACGGCGACACTTTTTTTTGTTTCTTTCGATGGTTAGGAAAAGACAAACTGAGGACATATTTCTGCTCCCAACTAAATTTTCAGAGGAGAGAAGGAGGTATATGAGAAATCTCGCTTAGGCTGCCTAGCGCCACCGGTTCAAATCCGATCGGCGACACTTTTTTCTATTGTTTCTTTCGAGCGTTAGGAAAGGACAAAATGAGGACATATTTCTGCTGCCTACTAAATTTTCAGAGGAGAGAAGGACTAAAAATCACCGCCAACGAGATATATGAGAAAGTTCGCTGGGGCTGCCTAGTGTCACCGGTTCAAATCCGATCGACGACACTTTTTTTTGTTTCTTTCGAAATTATGTCCTTATTTTGTGCTTTCTTGACCATCGACATAAACAATCAAAAAAATTTTCGGTGATCGGATTTGAACCGGCATCGCTTAAAGGGGGTTTCGAGGAGCAATAAAGTAAAGTATTTGAGAATCGAGTTATGGCCGATTTCTTCGTCTTATCGAAAGGACAAATTAAGGACATATTTTTGTAATAATCCGTTTGTTAATACATTTTCTTTTTAGCGTTTTTCTAGTTTGGGAGTTTTCTAAGTGCTTTTATTATTTTTTTAGTACACTCTTTAGTACACTTTAGTACACTTTTAGATTAATATGCCGTGTATCGAGCAACTTAATGCAATTAAGCGGCACACATTTCTTTAATAAATGTTTTCTCTCTTCTAGTTATCTACGCCATTATGCTATTTTCTGCTTTCACAGACGCAAAGGACAAATTGAGGACATATTTTTTAATTAGAGAATACAAGAGTCTGAACGTTCCAATGGTCATATATAAATAGAGGTTTTAGTACAAGTCCAAGAAAATAATCCTTTATAGTCTTGTTTGAGGAAATGTTTTCAAAATAATGAATGTATATTCTGAAAGGACAAATTAAGGACAAATTTTTACTGTACTTAACTTTTTAGTACAAAACACTTTAAAATCTAGTAACACACTTTTACACTATTGAAGTGCCAGTACACTTAGGGATAGGGATAGGATAAAGTGGGTAGGAATACGCTAAAACGTAATTCCTTGCACCTAAGCCACCAATGGGCCTGTTGTGCGTACCCACAGAACTTAGAGGATATTCCTTATAATAATTTTTTTTTTTTAGTTGTTTTTGATCCGATTTAAGTAGTTTAGTACGGTTTTAGGAGAGTGATTCTTTATAGATTTCGGATTTACTATATAGGAACCAAAATATCTGGCTCTAGCCATAATGTAGGCAGGGCAGTGACAAAGAAGGTGTTCGGCGGTTTCAGTGTCGCCGCAGCGATTGCAAAGTGGGCTGTTGACCAGTCCCATGGTGCACAAGTGCTTGTTAAGGGAGCAGTGCCCTGTCAGAATGTCAGTTATTCTTTTTACGTCTCTTTTAGAGAATGAAAGAACTCTTTAGAAAAGCCTTCATTGATTCGGATACAGTTTTTGGCATGACTTGCATAGTTTAGAGATTGCCAGTGTTTTGAGAAGATATTAACTTTCCATTGAGTAATTATTCTGAACAGAGTAGAAGCCGATACGGGCACACTCGGTTCAGGACCTATGAAAGGAGAAGACGAGGCTATTTTTGCAAGAGCGTCTGATTGTTCGTTACCAGCGATACCATAATGGTCTGGTACCCAAGTCAGTGATACTTGACGATGTGTGGAGAGTAATTGTAACAGGTCTCTACATTCTAAGACTAGCGATGAGGTGAATTTGCATCCTCCTAAAGATTTGATTGCCGATTGGCTGTCGGAGCATATAAATATACCTTGATTTACTGGTAAGTTTTCTAGAGCAGAAAGCATTTCGTTGACGCAAGCGATAATACCTGTAATCTCAGATTGGAATATAGTGATGAATTTTCCTAAGGGGACAGTTTTGTTTAAGCTAAGTTCTGGTGAGTGAAATCCGGCTCCGCCGCTACCATGAGATAGGGAGCCGTCTGTAAATCCGGATATTCGGTTTTTAGGTGGGATGGCTGAGTTATTGATCCAATCGTCTCGATTAGGGAGGCTAATAGAAAATGACTTTTCGAATCTGAATTTAGGAATTATTGATTCGCACGGCATTTCAAATTCGGGAGAATCCGATATCATTCTTTTCCAGATTCTTGCATGGTTGCTGTGGTTAACTATGAGTGTTGGAGCTGAGCTCATAGCACCCGTTATACCGATGAGCGCAAGTCTTTGTAATTGAGCAAGTTTGAGTTGAGATGTAGTGAGGTTGCATCTTGGCCACCAAACTATAGCTGCGTAGCTAAGTCTAGGTCTGATAATAGCCGTGTATATCCACTTTAAGACTTTAGGGTTAAGACCCCAGGTGAGACCAAAAGCCCTTCTACAGTGCCACAACGAGCCAGTGGCTTTTTGTAGAGCATTCTTAAAATGCAGCGAGAAGTTGAATTTTGAGTCGATTGTGAGTCCCAACACTTTTACTGAGTCGGATAGTGGGATTCTTTTACCGAAGAAAGACGGCTGAATGAAATTTAGGATGACGCGTTTTTTAGAAAATAGTACTAGTTTTGTTTTGTCTGGATTGGCTGTTTGTTCGTGTGAGTTGCACCAGTTTTCTACTAGTTTTAAGGCAGATTGCATCACTTCGCATATAGTTGATGTGAATAGACCTACTATTAGAATCATTAGGTCATCGGCAAAGCTTTGAGAATAATACCCAGCGTTATTCAGCAGAGTTAGAATGCTATCTCTTACCAAACAATAGATAAGGGGCGGTAAAATTCCCCCTTGCGGACATCCTTTACTAACGAGAACGCTGATTTTGGTATGCCCTAGATAAGCAGAGACAATCCTAGTGCGTAGCATAGCAATTATCCAACCGATTGTAGTCTCATCGATATGATGAGATCTACACGCTTTAGCTACCGCTATAAAAATTACATTATTGAAAGCGCCTTCAATGTCAATGAAGCATCCTAGAGCTTCACAATCTTGTTCAAAAGCTCTGTCAATTTTGCTGACCAGGTGATGAAGGGCAGTTTCTGCTGATTTCTTTGGTTGATAAGCATATTGCCTAGGGTGAATTGTAAACGATTTTAGTATACCGAATACTGTCTCTGAGATAGCGGTCAATAAGTTTCTCAAGTGTTTGAAAGAAGTGAGACTGTGAGACTGAAGTTAGACTGATTGGTCTGAAAGATTTTGCAAGATGGTACGAGTCTTTTCCTAATTTCGGAATGAAGACGACTCTGACCCCTCTCCAGCTCAATGGAATATAGATGAGACTTAGGCTCGCAACAAAGATGTGAAAAAGGTGATCTACTATGAAGTTGATGCTGTGCTGAAGCAGAGCAGGAAATATGCCGTCTTCCCCTGCAGATTTAAATGGTGAAAAGGATTCAACAGCTCATTTTATTTTCTCTCTAGATACTATTTGCAGCGCTATTGTTTTATCCCCTTTGCTAGAAACAGGAAAAAGCAGAGCTGTGGGGTTGTAATTTATGGTTTGTGAGTTGCTGCACCCCGGGAAGTGAGTTTCAAGTTAATGCTTGAGCGTTTCTTCCGGTGAGTCGGTAAATTTGCCTGGCGCGACCTTTAGCGTACCTATTGAACATATTGGGTCTTTAGATAAAGATCTCATCAGATTAGCCGCCTTTTTAGTCGACACTGTGGTATTACAAAGTTGTTGCTTTTTAAGTCTATGATTCTTACGGAGAGCAGCGTTATATTCTGATTGCGCTTATTTGAAAGTGTCAAGAATTTAGGACAAATTGAGGACAAATTAATGGCATCACTATTTTGCTCAAACTTTTATCGTTTTCAAAAAAGCGATTTTGAGCTTTTTGGCGTTTTAGTACACCTCTAGGACAATTTTTTTTTGTGTCGGACGCATAGGACAAATTGAGGACAAATTATTTGTGTAGATAAAATAAAATCTGGGTCGACGACTACACATTTGTAGCAGAACCATTTCAAACATTTTAAATTTTGACCGCTTTGTCGACGAATTAGAAGTTTAACCTCAACAAGAAGAGGTAAAGTCATAAGGTAAAGAATAGACACACTGTTTCCGGGAGTTAAATTCGTGCTCTACCCTAGCTATGTAAGAGTTTGGTCAGAAATTTTTATAGCGTTATCAATGATTGAAGTCCTTTATGAATTCACCCTTACCCATCAAATTAATGCAAAGAAAAGTGCTCCAAAAAATTAGTATTGTGAGACTCACTTTTCTTATAACTTCTTTAGAGGAATAAACAGAAATTACTCAGTTTAGATGATAATATCAAAGTGTCATTTAACTCTGTGAAGTTTGGTAAACGGCAGAACTGGGAATTTACAAAAAATTTCCTTCACGATATGAACCATTTTCTTGCCAGACGAGAAAACGTGCGTTACGTAACGCAAAAACATGAGAAAAAACATCGAAATCTCATACGAAAATCATCTTTTGTCTCATGTTTCTGCGTTACGTAGTTTAGGGACAATACCTTTAATAAAATTGATATTTTCCAATGACACTTAAGGGAGGACACCGCCCCCCCCCTCACGTGAATTCATCCTGGCTACGGGCATGTCCTTACCCCTCTTGAGTGTTAGAAAGTTTGTGGAATGAAATGATTTACGGTTTTACCTCTCTAAAGTGTCATTAATTCTTAACAAACGAAAGTGCAATTAGTGTCACAACAGGGGAAACTACGATTCGGAATAAGGTCAAAGTAATGTTCCGGTCGTGTCTGGTCAGGTCACACAAGTTTGAACGACCTGATCTGACCCATATTTTCAGGTCAAGTGCATTTCCCTTTGTAGATTTTATGAATATTTTCAATGATAATATTGTTTGATGATTTTCCTTTTAACAGAAGCATCCACTTTGTTCACAGAACATAAAATCCACAATCATTCAATTACATTAGTGGTTATGGAATGTAAATCAAATTATTTATTCAAAAGTAAAAGTATTATTAAACCGACCGCCACGTATTCAATTCATTTATCAATGACACGAAGGAAAATTCATGTTTTCGAGTCAAATTACCAGTATAGTAGGTAAGAGTAATAAAAAAAAACATTTTAAGAAAAGGACGACCCATAAAAAGTTATCCTTCAACGGAGAGATAATAATAATAAATTTCCATAAATTTCCAAATTTCACTACAAATTTACATATAATTCAGAAAGAAGAGCGTATAATGAACACAGAAAAAAATATTTTTCCAACTTTTGCTTTTTATTAAGTTAGACTATTCTAAATAAAATTTTATTGTAACGAATGTTTTACAACTAAAAAAATATACTTTTAAAATGACAAAACTTTTGTTGTGAATTCGCTACCATATGCTTTACATATATACACATCATACATGTGGCATAAAGGGTAGTAGCGTCAAAATATTTCAATATTTTTGTCTTTCAATCGTGTTTTTCAATTAATTGTTTAATTCGTTGTAAACAATGCGATTACTTTGAAAAGGATGGGGGTTTTACCCGAGCACAAATGTTTTCTGACTTGCAAGCTTGCACAACCAATCCAAATCTCCTTCCTCCGTTTCCTAATGCCTAAGTTTCCTTGACTGAATTTGAATCAAGATCTTCAACTTCATGACAGAGGTGAGCGGGTCGCCCGAAACTCGACTAAGAGCCCGATCCGAACCCGAATCAATTTGTCGGGTCGGGTTTTTGAATTTATTTTTTTGTCGGGTCGGGTCGGGTGAGGGTGAGGGTTTCGGGTTCGGTTCAAGTCGGGTTTGAATTTTTTATTTCAGATCGGGTTCTGTTCGGGTCGTTCTTGAAATTTCCATTTTAAATCGGGTTCGGTTCGGTATGGGTTTGAATTTTTATTTTGTTTCGGGCTCGGTTCGGGTCCCATTTTGAAGAAAAGGTCGACCCGCACACCTCTAAAGGGGCCATCCATAAATGACGTCCAGTTTTTTCAGTGCTGCCAGCACATTTATATCGTTAATAAATCAGAACAGAACCACTGATGATGATAGCAGTAGCTATTGAAACCGGTCGGGTAATTTTTAGAAAATAAATGGACAATGTCATTTTATTGGAAAATTTGTCGTGTTCCGCGCCCAGTTCGTTTTAACTCTTGTCATAACGAGCAAAGGATTGATTACTGTTCATAACTCGATAAATGTGCATTCTGGCGAGTCAAACGTGTGTTCTACCCCCTCAATTAGGGGGATATTTAGAGTGGTACAACACACATTTGAATCACCGGAAAGCATATTTATCGAGTTAATAACGATTTAAATGTGCTGGCAGCACTGAAAAAACTGTACGTCATTTATGGATGGCCCCTAAAGACGTGTTCAGTGCGATACGAGGGGGAAATGACACTTTAAAACAGTGATCTTAATTTTTAATATTTTGCATGGAGATGAGATCAATGATTTTGATTTAGGCGCCATTCAAATAGTGCGCACGCTTTTTTGGGGGTAGAGGAGGTTTGAGAAAAGCGTGCGATCTGTACATTTTGAATTTTTTTTCCATATATTTTTGCGAGGGTAGGGGTGTCTAAAATCCGTCTTATTTAGCGTGCGCACTATTTGAATGGCCCCTTATGGTGATTTTTGTTTGTCATGAATCATGATTTTTGAGAGTCGTTTCCCCCTCAGTGCGATATCGACTTCTGTCAAACTATAGCAAGTTTCATTTTAAGATGAATAAACTCCGCACCAGTAAAATATGAATTGCTGATAGTTTATGCATTTCATCATGAAAATCGCTGTACTTGTAACAGAAATCGAAGTTGAGTCAGACCAAATGCGTCAATCCACGCTATTAGTGCGGCTTATGTCAAAGTATACAAAATTTCATGATGAATTTCATAATCTCTTACGCAATGAAAAATGATGTGCTTGTCGGATCATGCACTTCTTCAAGAAGTTTAGCATACTTTGACATAAGCCGACGTCGCACAAATCGTGTAGATTGACATAAGACGCATGGTTCATAGGACCAGACCCGTCTGATTTCATGTCATTTCGTAAAATATGAAAATGTGATACACCCGTGAATGTATCAAGAACAAAAACGGCATGAAAAATTGTTCACATCGTACCGAAATTCATTTCATTTTCAACTTCAATTTTAAAAATATGTTGTGTGAAAAAAGTGGCGTAATATTTACTAACTTTATCCAACTCAGCGATGTGTCTGTGGAGCATTTTGTGATTTATTTAAATTTATATTTTTCGATTTGTTGTACATTTTTCGGTAAAACAGTTTTTCAATTTTTACGTTTTCTAAATGCAATTTAGTTAATATTTGAATTAAATCGGAATCGGAAATACATTTTTCACATCACTTTAGCACTTTACTCATCAAAATTTATATTAATTTTTAAATATGTTTGTCGGTGGTATGATGCGTGTTGCCACTTCAAATTTGTCGAATAAAGTATGTCACTAACATACATAAAAATAGGTGAGCAGTTATGGCACTTTACCGATGAAGGATACCTTATTCAGTAAAATTTTACGGAAGGAGGAATATTTTACGGTAGAAAGTTGAGAATCTCAAATGCAAACTTTTTTATAATATTATGCTTTTCTCCTGATTTTTTTAAATAAAAATATTTTCCGTGGTGGTGGTTGGAAATCCAAACCCACGTACATGAAGCTGCTGTTTAACTAATTAAGCCACCACTCCATATAAAAGTTTTGTATGCAATTTTGTTTTCGTCTCACTCTCCCGTTTGTAGTCAATCAGTTCAATTTAATTGAATCATGCAAATTTGAATTCTGTATTGCAACATTGCATATTGCAACAAAAAGTTTTTTTGTGTGTTTTCATACACCATTACAAAATGAAATTTATGTCCGAATTTCGAAGGGATAGCATTCATTAGCTACTCATTAAGTATACAAGAACATTACACAAAAGAAGTCAATGTTTACAACAAACGCTTGCCGAAAGGCGATCATATACCACAAGTAATGCTTTACAAATTTCTTAGTTTTCTTCCATATTGACTTGAAAATAACCTAAAGCTTAACCGATATCGCGCTCACGAGCAAAATAACCCAGCATAAGTGTAGAACAGCTGGCAACAACTCGTATGAAAATGTCAATTTCACATCACTTCGTAGGTAGAGCATATTTTAAAGGAATTCATTTCTCTTAATGGGTCATTAAAGTAGTACGTACGCTCAGAAAGTTAATTTAATCAAGAAACCCCCAAAATACGCACGAAATTAAAATTTTTTTAAATTTTATGAATTTTTACATAAAGCTCCTACTAACGGCCGTGAAATTTGTGTTTCCATTCTTGTCACAGCAGACTAAGTTCGAGAAACGGGAGTAGATACCTTTCGGGCTACATTCATCTCAGTCACTAGCAATTTGTTAGTTCAGTTTGTTTCTACGTTACACACATTGAAACCCTTGAAATTCAAAATTCTGAGAGTGTAACGTATGGTAGAAGTATACCCATCTCTTGATTTCACATATTCATTTATTGGTACTGCCCAATGAAAAAATTGTGCCTCGTTCTGAGATTTTTATCGTGTAATTGGCTTCTTTTATCAGTGAACGTAAGAAATCGCCTCGATCACACGAATCGTAATTTAAACTAATGCTGAAAAGCGAATTTTCAACGACTTCCTTTACGTTTAAAAAAGTTCGACCAGAGTGCGTACTCCTTCGCCTAACCCCCCTCCACCTTCTGTACGATTTTCACCCCAACACTCTAAGATGCTCAACAACTAACAAAAAATATCTCAAACTTTATAGAATAATTTATAAAGACGTGAAGCTTAAAAATTATAAAATATTGGTGAAAACACCATAAACATTTGGAGATTTCGGGAATTTTAGGTAATATAAAAACCTGGCTTTCGTTAGCTGAAATTGGCACCGCGGAATTTCAAGGAATTTTGAGTTCATCACTCTAAAGATTGCTTTTCCTGCCGCCATCGCCATAAGAGAAAGTCGTCAGTTTGTGAGTTTTAAAACGTACTATGTGTTATGTCGGTGGTCATTCAAAATCCGGACACTCAATAGCCGGATGATACAAAAATAAAACGTTATATAAAATGAAGTTATGTTTGCGTAGGTGAAGCTGAAACGCTTGGTGAGTGGCTAAAATGTAATTTTGATGAAATTTATATTTTAACAGTCACGAAAACTTGTTTATTGCGCCGCAGGCCATGAACCTAAGGGGCCACTCAAATAGTGCGAACATCTAAGGGGGGAGGATGGGTTTTCGAAAAGCGTGCCAGTGGGGAGGGGGTATCATTCGAAAGCGTGCGCACTCTTGTGATATTTGATCTGTTTAGGTTTATTTTCCTTTTATTTCTTTTAATTATTATCATATCAATTAGCAAAGGGACAAGATGGGATGATAAAAGTAAAGTGAAAAAGGCATTAACATAGCCATTCTTCGAATTCGGATTGAATTCTAAGCCAAAAATTAGGTTCTTGGAAAGTTATGGTCCATTTCTTTAATTGTGTCATTTTTCTCATCTCCATGGGCACTAATGATATTTTGCCATCGTGTCGTCGACTATGTCAAATTTTAAAAGGTTAACCACAACACATCGAAACATGCGAAGCTGCATGTACTATGTCAATCCCGAATCGGTTGACGTAAGTAGCTGGGAGACGTTAGCTGCGCATAAGATCGTTTGGAGATGCAGAAGACTTTCAACTGGTTGTAGTGGACTATTTCCAATCTAATCCAGGCTTTCAAAGATCAGTCGATTTAAAATAAATGTTTAGGTACTGGCGTTTATATTTTCTCGCAATGCGTTTTCTATTGAATTTTTTTTGCAGTTTTCGCTCTGAAAACGCATATGGTGTGGATTGTGAGTATAAATTTCGTGCGCACTTTCGAAAAGTGTGCATAGGGGGGAGAGGCAAAAAAGGCCAATTTTCCGGGTGCGCACTATTTGAATGGCCCCTAAAAGAAAAATGAAAAAGCGGGCTAGAAGGGCGGCAGACCCTGCGAAGGGGAGTTAAGGGGAAATATCCCTAGCAGGCAAAGCCACATGCAAGCAGGCGCGGGGGCGAAAGGGCAGAGCACCGTACAAAACACAAGAAGGACGTCTCAATGTAAAATAAATTATTTTGGAACCCCTCGAATTCCGGATGGCCCGAAATCCGGATGCCTCAAAAACCGGACGTTGCTTATAAAATGAAATTGTCCGGATTTTGTATCATTCGAATTTTAAGACATCTGGATTGTTTAGCATTCGGATTTTTTCGTTAGGATTTTAAGCGTCTGGTTTTTGAGAGCCCGGATTTTTATAGGGAGCCGTTATGTCATGCAGTATCAAGCTAAACAAGAGATTTGCCAGATTTAATCATATGTAGAGACCCGTATGTATCAAAATAGATGCGGCAAACAGAGTTGATGTTACGAAATGACTCGAATGTATTTAAGTAAATATTGATTCGCGTCCACATTAAATTGTATTGGAAATTGCCGATAGGGCAATATTGAAAAACCCGTCCGAAGAAACGGTGTAAAAAAATTCTCCGAACGCACAAAATTTGTCCCCTAATAGAGAAAATTGTTCTCCTCAATTTTCTCTTCAACATAGCAAAACATCATTTTTTGGGCTAGGGCCGACCTTAGTACCGGCCTAAGACCCTAAGTAGAGGTCTCGGACACATACTTTCATAGACAAAAAGGTTTCCCTCAACTTTCTCTGCAACATAGAAACATTTGTTTTTGGGTAGGGCCGACCGACCTTAGAAACGATCTAAGGCCCACTAGAGCCCTAAGTCTAGACAACGGGCCCAAATTTGTTTTAGATTATAATTCGGTAATCG
>CM055406.1:113168836-113203153 GCA_029228625.1 Pseudolycoriella hygida | reverse complement strand
AGTTATGTTCAAAAAACATGGAGGTGCCTTGCAGAGACTCGTTTTTAGTGCCCTAGCTAAGTCGAAGTGCACAATCTCAAAAATGTTTCTTCTACAAGTGGTTGGGCTTTCATAGATCTGTTGGTTAAAAAAAAAAAATTTGAAAATCGGAAAAGATTTACTCGAGTTATGTACAAAAGACCAAAAACCACTTAAACGACCCTAGCTCGGCGGCTCTTAGCCCGACAGTGCCCGGATTCAATCCCATTTTCGATTACCTTTCCGAGAAAAACAGTTTTTGAAAATCGGTTGAGTTTTACTCAAGTTATCACGACAACGGAAGGACGCACGGACGGACATTTTTTTTATTGCTGATGCGTCATCTAAGGACCTTGATCGATGCTCCCTCCTACTCCCCGGCCGAAATTGGGGTGGTTAAAAACGTCGTGGTAAACGCATAAGACCTTTTTTCGAAGAACTTCGCTCTTCGTACGGGTCCAAAAATAAAATTTCCTTAAAAGTTTTGTCACTTTAGAAATTCAGTTGTTGTTCCTCACACCTTTTCTCACAAACACAAAATTAATTAAAAGGTGAAAACTTTCAAGGGCATTTCTAGATTTTTCAATAGTGCGTTCCACAAATTCCACAACCCAACTAGCCAATTACCAATTCAAACGTTATACTTCCGACAAAATCAACGTAAAAAGTGTAAATTGAAACGCTAAAGAGAATTCACTTCAAATCCATTTTCCTGTCATTTATCTTAGACTACGCTACACCCAATCAACTTGAACAATAGAAAAAAAAGAGTTGAAAATTTATTTTGTATAAAGAAAGTAACTAATGAAATAATCTTTACAAGTTCCATTTAGCATTGAATGAAAATCTCCAGCTTCTTTGCCAGTTTTTTATACTGGCAAATTATGCAAACTTTGTATTATCTCTATTTTCGTATCGCTCAACGAATTAAGTTGCTGCAAAATATAAAAGCAAATAATGTTCCGACATAGTATCTCTAAGGAGATAAAGCCCTCTTTCGCTATTCAACGTGTGTACATATTTATTGTAGCATTTCTTAAATGTCTTTAAGGAGTGTAAGTAGAAATTGCGAATAACAAATAAAATAATTGTGTTGACTCAGTACGATTGGTTCTATGCTTTTATGAGGATTAAATTACTTCAGATCCCGATCCCGAGTGCTCGTTTGCGAAGATAAATATAAATTACAATTTCATTTTATGACAAAAGCTAATGGTGATATCACATTTCATTGAGTGCTGTTAATGAAAACGCAAATCATTGAACATTTTTCTATAGTTCCACTCACCACTTATGCCGTATGTTGTGAGTGCATGTTGAAAGGCGTATGGACATTATCGACAATTTTTCGTTCTTTCATTGCTACCGTAGAAACGATACACCACTTCATTAATCCACAATTGATCTGAACGAAACTCAAATGAAGTCAGCACGTACTCTTCAGGATTTTTCCAGAGTTTTGTTAGGTTCTCTAAGGGAATGCCAGTCATTGACTTGAGTAAGTCGTTACAATAGACGGATTTGTGTCTTGACCCAAACACTGGTGTGCGAATAGCATACAGAGAGGGACCACTCTCACACATATTTTGTTATTATGTGTGCGAATAGCAAATAAGGAGACTGGATTATTGGCACACACATTTTTGTTTCAATTCGTGAGTATAGGAAATAAAGGGCCATTCATAAATGACGTCCGGTTATTTTGACAATTTTCCCACCCCCTGGTCCGAATTCGTCCGGTTTTACTGTACCCCCCAAAATAATGACGTCTGAGTTTACCAAAAAAAAAATTTCCCATTTTTATGTACATTTTTCCTCTAACAAACTGTCAAAGAACTACAGGGAAATTTTTGGTTAAGTCTGCGTTTCTCGACAAACAACTTCGGGCATGCTCCCAGTTATAAATTCTTGACAAAAATTTGACAAAACCACAAATTATCATCCGGACGTCACGCTTCTCATAACTCTACCTCCCCCCACCGTCTGAATTCGTCCAGTTTCCTTATATCCCCTCCCCCTCCCTAACGACCGGATGTCATTTATGACTGGCCCCTAAGGATAATGTGCACAAATGGGTTTAGTGTTGAAAAAACTAGTATGTACGTTATCGAAAATCTTATAAATACTTTCACTTCGTTGCTTTTTCCCAACTGCAACCAACTTCGTTATAATACGGTTACCATAACAGCAACTAAAGCGAAGTGGCTTCCGACGGCTTACAACTTGATAAAATGGTGTTCCACACAATTCCAATTCCTTTCATTTACCATGAAGTTGATTGAGTAGATTGACAATTCCAGTATCAGTTTCCCTGTCATTTTACCTACTGTTTGATCGAATCGACCCTATAATTGATATTAATTGACCAAACATTTAATCAATACTTAGTCAAATACTTGATCAATTCGGTCAATTGAATCGATCAATTGGAATTAACGCCTGTCCCACCCAATTCCTCAATCTGTTAACCCCTAGGTTGCTTCTAATTGTTATAAATGCAACGAAGACAATTGTAAAAGAGTTGGTCTTGTACATTTACGTATTCATAAATATTCATACGTTTTTGAGTCATTTTTCTATGCAGTTTGGCTCTGGCACCCCTAAAAATTTTTGAACTTTGTCTGGGCGCGAGTTGTTCTCCAAAGAAAAGTAAAAAAAATAAAAAGGTTCAAGAGCCAAACTAAAAAAGGAAATGAATTTTTTTCGTCAAAAAAGGCGATTTATTTTTGTCTGTAGAGCAGCTACATGATTTTGGTTTTCAATTGTTGCCTAGAGTGAACAAATAAATTTAACGTTAATGGAAAATTGATGAAAATCATTTTAAAATTATGTACAAAGATGGATGATTAATGTAACAGTTATAGCTTTTGCTACATTATTCGACCATTATTTTTACATTCCAAATTAATAGTATGTTATAACACAAGTGCTATAATCGCGTGATTATAGTCGAGGTGGAGTGAATGATCTAAGCACTTCAGCCATAGGTCTATTCACGTACCGAGACTATCATCGAGCGATTTAGCCCTTGTGTTATACGATAGTTTATTACCGGCGCCTATAATAAGCCAATTTTGCACGAAACCATTCACTAATTCATCAAACGAATTTTTTCGAAAATGTGCCACTTTTCTTAATTGTTTTGATCCATGGCATCACACTTATCACTATTGAGTCAAAGTTCCTTTGAAATATCATCTTTTCCTTCAGCTCTAGCCAAAAATTGCATCTATTTGCAGTTTGTGTAATTCGACTTGACTATAATATCGCCGATTATGGTCGTTGTCGACGTAATAGCGCTGATTGTGGTCGTAGTCGACCACAATAGCGCTATTTATCGTCGAGCAGATAATAATCCTGCGTCGAAGTATGGAAATCGACTATAATCGGCATATTATAGACCTATTTTCAGCGATTTTGGCCTATTATAGGCGCCAAGGTAAAAAAAATATTTACGTAATTTTAACACGTTTTACATTTAATTTACGTTGCTTACCAATCAATTCCACATTCATATAACATTGATGTAGAAGTTATGTCAAATGTAAAATTTATTTAAAACATAACCAAAGACCCGTATGTATCAGAAAAGATGTTGCAAACAGAATAGATTTGGCAAAGAGACTCGAACGTATCTAAATAGACAAATTAGCAAACAATTCAATGTTTTCTGTTCTTTTATAACTGTAACAATTTCAAAGATCCATAGAAATTACCCAAGGTAATGTCAAAGTCCCAACCGAAGTACGTCTCAGACCATTCAAATCTAGAAAAACTTATATCCAAGGACTGGGCCATTTTCCTCTAAAAGCCTGAAACACGTGTTCTCTACAACTTCGCCTTTGGAAGCAACTTTCTACCTATAATAGTTCTAGAGATGTGGGTCATCCCTCCTAATTCTAGAAGTGGTCATATCCCAGGATTATGGTATTTTTACCCAAAACCCTGAACACAGGTTCTCTAAAATTTTATTCTCAACAAATTTGCTTTTGGAAGCTACTTTCTACCTCTCATAGTTCTGGAGATTCGGGTCATCCTGCCCAATTATGGAATTGGCCATATACCATAATTGGGCCATATTTCCCCGAAACCCTGAAACACGTGTTCGCTTAAATTTAATTCTCCACAACTTTGCCTTTGACAGTAAATCTCCATATTGCATAGTTAAGGAAGAAATATAGACGAAAAACTGTACCCCTGACCCGATTCCCACAAAAAATTTTCCCAGTTTTGTGACATCAAATGCTTTCATTTGACACCAAAATGAGGAATTTCGGCGCTATACTTGCTGAGATATTTGCGAAAAAGTTTCATCGACTCTCGAAAATTTCATGTCCGACCTCCACTTCTTCGACCATATCTCCGGAACTACTTGGCCGATTTTGCTCCTATTCGAACTTAAGTCATGGGAGGCATGTACCTTTCAGGGAAAAGAAGTTTAGGCTGATCGGTTGAGCCGTTTGGAAAAAAAGTGCAGATGGACGGACAGACAGACGGACATTATTTTTTCCGGATTCGTCAACTCTAGACGATAGTAGATGCATCCCCCCCCAACGCCCACCTCGATCTACCCCATGTTACAATAAAATTGTTTGTAGTAAACGTATAGAACCTTTGTTCTTCGTACGGGTCCAATAACGAAAAAATGATGTAAGTCATGTTAAAATGATGTAAATGCTTTTCTAATTTGGAATGTAAAAGTGATGGAAAAGTAATGTAGCTAAATCCATCTTTGTTACATTAATTATTCACTTTTTGTACATCTTTTTTACATTATCTACATAAATTTTACTCGTTTCATACATAATTTCTTAATTTCTACATCATTCTAACATCATTTGTGGCATTTTGCATCTTGCCACTCACGTACATAATGTCGCTTATGCAAATAGTTTAGCTGGAGATTAGCGTGTTCCACGAAAAAAAAAGGTTAATCTCGTTATCCCACACAAAAAATTGTAGAAGTCCAAAACGACATAAAACATTTTGCCCGAGTGAAACTCAAAACATATGCAGGGGACCCGTCCGTATCAGAATAGATGTGGCAAACAGAATAGATGTGGCAAAAAGATTCGAAATGTTGCCTTTACTCTTAAGTGCATGAAATTACGTCGACATTGAATTGGATTAGAAAAACCTCTCTAAAATCTCAAAAAATTCTAAAAATTTAAAAAAAAATTGCACTAGGGCCGATCTTAGAACCGACCTAGAGCACTTAGGTGAACCATAGTACCATGAACAAAAATGTTCGCATCTATTTTCTCTGCAAAATCGCACAAAAGAACCTCATAATTAAAGAAATATTCACGAAAAATCACAAAATATCGTAAGTGGTCGCGTAGCGCGAGTTTGGCCCACACCGAATACTCTTCAGCCCGAACCACTCAACATATTTTCCCTAATTTAATTTTCTTGAATTTTCCATGTCCACATCGTAACAAGCCTTGACAGGGAAGAGGGCCGTAGCTTGGAGGGTGAGGAGGAAATTACATTAGAGGAAGTGTCACGAAAGGTCAGCAGGCTGAAGGCAGGAAAATCCGCAGGTATAGACGAAATTAGGACAGAATTTATTAAGAATAGCGGGCCGGGTGGGGTTCAATGGCTTGGTAGGATTTTTAATTTAGCATTGAAGTCCTCAGTAGTACCCGCTGACTGGAGCTTCGGTGTTATTGCTCCGATCTTCAAGAAGGGTAACCGCAAAGTCCTTACCAACTACAGAGGGATTTCACTCTTGAGCGTGGTCGGAAAGGTTTATACAAGTGTGCTAGTAGACAGGGTTAGGGTTATAGTGGAAGATGTTCTTGACGAGGTTCAGAGTGGTTTCAGACCTCTGAGAGGTTGTCAGGAGCAGATCTTTTGTCTCAGGCAGGCTATAGAAAAGCTCTCTGAGAGAAATATTGATTTATACTTGTGCATCATCGACCTAGTAAAGGCATTCGATCGGGTACCGAGGCAAAAGCTGTTCGAGGTACTTGGCGAATACGGGGTTAATGGAAGTTTATTGGGCGCGATCAAAAGCATCTACTCAGGGAGCAAGGCTGCGGTAAGGATAGATGGTGAAATTAGTGAGGCTTTCGAAGTTAATGAGGGAGTTCGTCAGGGTTGTTGTCTCTCCCCTCTTCTGTTCATAATTTTTATGGACAAGATTATCAGGCAAGCGAATTTGCAAGGGAATGTGAAGGTGGGGGAAGTAATCATGAAAATCCTGGCCTATGCGGATGACTTAACTCTATTAGCAGATAATGCCAAGGATTTGCAGGAGAATTTAGACTGCCTGAATGCTGCATGTGAGGAATACGGCATGAAAATAAGTGTCAGTAAAACTAAAGTTATGCATATTGGCAAATCCCGGAAGGATGTAGTTTGCAGTTTAAATGGGGAGCAGTTGGAACAGGTCTCTGAGTTTAAATATTTAGGAGCCATTTTTTCGGAGAATGGCAAGTTAGTTAGGGCATTTGAAGAAAGGAGAAGAATGGGAAATGCAGTGGCCAGTCAGTTGAGGTCGTATGTGTTCAACAAAAAGGAGTTAAGTAGTGGCACAAAGCTAGCTATTCACAGGTCAATCTTCAGACCAACGATTTTATACGGTAGTGAACGTTGGGTGGACTGCGGATACCTTGTGCATGACCTGGAGGTTTCTGATATGAGGGTTCTTAGGAGCATAGCAAAAGTAAATCGGAGGGAACAGTGGGACAATCATATTAGGAACGACGACATCAGGAAAAACTTAGGGGTTACATCAGTGGAAGAGGCGGCAAGGATTAGTCGTCTGCGGTGGTACGGGCACGTTCAGAGGATGGGTAATAGCAGGCTACCAAAGAGGATATTGGATGCTCAAGTCCCGGGTGTGCGTCCCAGGGGTAGGCCAAGGCGAAGGTTTATAGACTCAATTAAATCCGATTTAGAAGTTAGGGGACTTTCTCTAGGCGAACAAACCATCTCCTTGGCACAGGATAGGGGGGTATGGAGAAGGGTGGTCCATGATCAGTAGTAAAGACCTCACACCGAAAGGTACAAACGGTCTATAAAGTGTGATGATGATGATGATGATGATGATGATGACATCTTTCATACAAAACCTTGAAGAGCGATTTCCGTTCTAATTTCGCAGAGATATAAGTAAAAAAGCTCCACAAACCTTCAAAAAACCACGTTTTTGACCACTTTTTCGACCATAACTTTGAAAGTTTTCTACCGAATTTGCCCAATATCAATCCCGTTATCAATTTGGTGAGTATCTTTCGAGAAAAAAAAGTTTTTGAAAATCGGATAAGATTTACCCGATTTATGTAGAAAAAACACGTTGGGCCCTTGTAGAGATTCAGTTTTAAGGTCTTGACTGAGACTAAAAGCGCAAAATTCAAAAAAGTTTCTTCCAGAAAATGTCCGGCATGTCCATACCTTTCAAACAAAAAAAAGATTTGAAAATCAAAATAGATTTACTCGAGTTATGTACAAAAGACCAAAAGTCACTTGAGCGGCCTTACCTTATTGGCCCTAAGCCCGACAGTGCCCAGATTCAATCCCAAAAAAGGTTTTTCAATTTCAGGGAAAAAAAAATTTTGAAAATCGGTTGAGTTTTACTCAAGTTATTGCGGTGACGAACGGACGGACATTTTTTTATTGCTGATTCGTCATCTAAGGACCATGATGAAATTGGGTTGGTTATAAACGTCGTGGTAAACGCATAAGACCCCTTTTCGAAGAACTTTGTTCTTCGTACGGGTCTAAAAATGTGATTTTTCCGGCATTTTTATAATTTGAAGCGCTCGCAGCGCCTTCGTATCGCATGTTTAAAAAAAAAAAATTTTACGTATCAAACGGCACCTGCCCCGTTCAATTTAATCAACACAGAAATTTCATAGAACGATTTTTATCGGAGCATGTCCTAATGAGTTTTTTTAATGAAAAGAATTTTCTCAAATTTAAAAAAAAAAAATTCTGAGGAAACTTCTTGGGACATGTGTCCACTAAAATCCTCCTATAAAAATTATTTTTTTACAAAACATGCGATGCGATGACGCTGCGAGCGTTTCAAATTTGAAAAAATGGCGGAAAAATCACATTTTTGAATATTCACTTAGCCAGTTTTCACTCAAAAACTCAAAAAATGTTGAAGGCGTACTCTTATGATTTGTTACCACAATGTAAAACTCACTTGTACAGTACATGTACAACTCAAGCGAACGGTACAGGTACATAATTTGACTTGAACCACATGTGTTAATATGAAGCGTAAATTTATCTTCGGCTTATGATTAGGTAATGAAACAAATATTTTCACAAACGATTTAAACATTTTTTATTCAATCATAATTTATTTCACACACCCTCGAAAACAATATGAACATTTTTTGTTCGTTTGGATATAGAAATACAATGAAGAAATTTATAATCTGCACATTCTACACATTGACACGTTTCATCACTTTCAGCTGTTTTGTCATTGTTAAAACAATAGCAAAACATCTAAAAAAGAGAAAAATAGAGAAAGAGTTAAGTGTGCAAATTATAAATTTCTTCATTTTAGTTGATGAAAAAAAAGTCGTGTTGTATTTGGTGTGCGCTGTAGTTACGCCGCGTTAGCTGTCGATTTAGAGCAAACACCAATGAAAAACATACAGGGTAAATTGCAAGGTATTCAAACATTACCGGTAATTCAAACCTTCAGTAGATCCCAGAAAATTCGGTTTGAGGTAAATATAGATTTCTTATGTTAGATCCGTGACATTTTCTCTCCTCGCTAAGTTCATTATGCGCTGTGTGGTAGAGAGTTGAGCAGTTCTGTTAAAAAAGTGTTCGGATTTGTTTTGTCTTGAAGTCTAGTGGTCAGAGAAATGATAAGTTGGTACACCTGTGACGTGACAACCTTTAACATGCATGGAACCAATACGTCAATGCTGTATGATTTTACATTGCCTTTGGACATTTTAGTGGCACGAGTGTTAAACGTCATTCGACATGCGCAGTCGTACCAACTTATCATTTCTCTGGTCTTCTGTAGCATCTATAAGTTCAGATAGTATGAACATAAGGCTTAAAAATGTGTATGGAATGGATGGAATGGGAGAGAATTGCACACGAATTCTCTCAAGAGTGGTGTCAAACTTACCAAAATGCTCCTTCTATCTCACCACATGATTACCAACGTAACATTTCTCCGTATAAGTTACAATGTTAGACCCTCATGTCATGTGGCGTGCACATATTGCAAAATTTAGTAACGGCCTTCCGTCAGTGAATTTCCGATCGAACATTCTGTTCCGCCGCTCAGACGGCTGAACATTGTATTCATAATAATGGTCACAAAAGGGATTTTACATTTACGTCATCTATACACATGATTATTTATTATTTCTATTGTCTTGATTAGAATCATTTCGGAAATGTCCTTCAGCTTATCAGAGTTCAGTTTAAATTCTTTAAAAAATTCTACAACACTTTTACCGAAACAGCCTCTACTGCCAAACCACAATAGGCGAACTGACCAGCTTCTCTCACCAAACTCTTCTCTATATCTTTCCGAGTAGAAACGAATACACTTTTCGTAGATTTCCTGCTTCTCCTCGCGTATTTTTTGGTCTTGATCTGGGTCATTCGTCTGATACCTTATGGTGGGATCCATGAAACGCATTTCGTTTTCGGATCAAAGGCAACGATGTCACTAAAGCGGGATTTGCCTTCAGTATCAATAGCATCGTCAAAACATTTGTATCCTTTGCTTCGTAGCCTAAGCTTTGTCTTAACTCACGAAAATGGCAGTGGTTGAAGAGATAAAGTTTAGACAGATTAACTTGCAGCACTTCAGATCGATTCATGGAAAGTATCGCTAACGCCTAGCTTTTCGGACCACAGGTGCATACACTTTAGTCTGAAAGGCCAAGTGCCGAAGGTGGTCAAGTACATAAACCCGAGAAGGGCAAACTGGGAACAATACAGGAATTTCCTGAAGGAGCATGTTGAAGAGAAGCTATCCACGGTCATTCCGAGATCTAGTGGGAGACGGAAAGATAAGCTATGGAGGTATGGAAAAACTTCTGTGCAGAAATGGATCACGTTCCAGATTATGCCAGAATTCATAAAATCCTTGCAAAGAACTCGAAGCTCACACCAGGCTCATTATTGAGGCCGGGTGGGGAATTCACAAGTTGTGGGAATGAAACGGCTGTACATCTTCTGGAGACCCATTTCCCGGGCTGCAGTAACGAGAAAAGTTGTTGTTTTTGTTTATTTGCCGTGGGGTACTGAATTGTTGTCTTTGTATATTGGTCTTATGCGGCATCAATGTAAAACGATAAGTTGCAAAAAATTTTATTTATTATATCGCTATATTTCGGACATTGAGTGTGTCCTTCATCAGGCTAGAAATTTACACCAATTACAAAAAATATAAAATGTCAAGAGATGGTTTGATTTTAGAATATTTCATTTGTTTACCTTTAAATTAATTGAGTTGGAACTACATATTAATATCACAGGCTTGTAGTAGGGTATGCCCTTATTGTAAAATTGAAAAAACTATTTAAAATTTAATAAATTAGGACGTTCACAGTAGATTAAAAAATTATTTTGTTATTGGAACGAGAAAAGTGACCTCGGAGAACCAGCTCCACACTCGCCATCAGAGGAGGACTGGACTCTGGCTAGCCGGATTGTCACAGTGGACAGATTGAGATGGGCCATCGGGAGGTTCAGGCCATTCAAGTCGGCGGGAAACGACGGAATATTAACTAGTCTTCTAAAAGAAGCCGGAGAGATTCTTTTGGAACCACTCTGCAGAAGCTCGCTAGCTCTTGGCCACATACCAATAGCGTGGGAAACCGTTAAAGTAACATTTACACCGAAGCCAGGTAAACCCTCCCATTGTGAGGCTAAGGACTTCAGGCCTATCAATCTCACATCTTTCGTACAGAAAACGTTAGAAAGGCTGATAGATTTCTATATCAGGGACGAAATCCTACCGAGGTATCCGCTGCATGTGAATCAGCACGCATACCAGATAGGAAAATCTACCGATTCTGCTCTTCACAATCTGGTGGCCAAGGTAAAGAGATCTTTTGAAGGTGGAGAAATTGCACTTGGATGTTTTATGGATATTCAAGGCGCTTTTGACAACACCAATTTTGAGATCACTCGCCAGGCCCTAGAGAGTAGAGGAGTAGCACCGGTAGTAACGAGGTGGATTACTAGTATGCTCAGAAACAGGGCAGTTGAGGCAACGGCCCTAGAAAGTAGAGGAGTAGGACCGGTAGTAACGAGGTGGATTACTAGTATGCTCAGAAACAGAACAGTTGAGACAACGGTATTTGGCCACAAGGTAAGTTTCTGGGCATCTAGAGGCTGCCCTCAGGGGGGAATACTATACCCACTGCTGTGGTGCATGGTCGTGGACTCCCTAATTAGGAGGCTGAACGACGAAGGAATTTTCGCTCAAGGGTACTCGGACGATCTGACAATTTTGATCAGAGATAAGTTTGAGAGCACATTGGGCGACAGAATGAGGTACTCGCTGAAAATAGTGGAGGAATGGTGTCGAAACAACGGCCTCAGGGTAAATCCGGACAAGACAGACATTGTCACATCGTCCTCTTTGGTAGAAGGACGTCTGGTCACGAACGGGTGGGGAAATTGAGGCTGTTCAATAAAGATATCGTTCCTGGAGCGTGGGTGAAATACCTGGGAGTTATTCTTGATCGCAAGTTGAACTGGATCGAGCATGCCAAGGACAAGGCACAGAAGGCTCTAGTAGCCTTCTGGATATGCAGGAACTCATTTGGAAGAAACTGGGGCCTGCCGTCCAAGGCTATACGGTGGATGTATGAAGCTGTCATAAGACCTACGATGAGTCACGGCTGCGTTGTGTGGTGGCCGAGGCTCGACATCAGGAGTGCGAGGAAAGAGATGAACGAGATTCAAAGGCTGGTATGCATTTGTATTACCGGAGCTATGAAATCGACAGCTACGGTGGCTATGGAGATGTTAATTAACCTACCACCGGTCCACGTGGCATTGAAGGCTAAAGCTTTTGCTACGGCGGATAGACTGTCTCAGAACGATCGGCTCGGCTACATTGGTTTGCGGACCGGAACCTCTCATACCCATCCCACACTCGGCATACGTAAAAGCAATAAAGAGTTGGGTGAGGTCGGAATTCGCCAACCATTGGAACACTTATGAAGGAGGAATGCACACAAAGCGTTTCTTCCCGGTGCCCGATGGGAAGTGGGCCAAAGAACTGCTAAATATGGACAGGACACGCATCAAGAGGGTTGTGGGTGCGATCAGCGGGCACTGCGGACTGAGCAAGCACCTGGCAAAAATGGGAATATCTAATGATCCCAGTTGCACCTGCGGCCTAAGGGAGGAGACGGGCGTTCACGTCATATGCGAATGCCCGAAGTTCTCCTCACTAAGGCTCAGGACACCAGGAAGTCATGTATTCCAACCCGAAAATGTCTCCAAAATGAGACCTGCCGCTTTAGATAGGTTCCTGGTGGGGACTAGGAGGTTTTCGAGATTTACATGATGAACGGGTTACCAAATAAAGGATCATCAGAGCTGTGTTTTAAGGACCAGTAATGGACCGGCCCAAACTGATAAATCTAAAAAAATTGCTTCGTAGCAACTCAGCAATTGTATGTTTCACGCTAATTATTCAATAAGCAGAGCAAGAAATATATGTGACCGCAGTCTACTTCTGTTTCTTAATCAACAAACAACTTGTTTCATTACAATTACCCACAGTCATCTATAACATCACGACGAAATAGATTTTCGTGCGCCCGGTTCGTGTGCAACCCAAGTTCGGTAGGGCCAAACAACAAGAAAAAGTATGGAAAAACTGACATTCGTAGTGGTTTAACTTTTACCCTCGTTCACTTTTCAAAGTGTTCTTATCTGAGTTTGTTTAAGACTTGTCAGCACTTATCTACGTCGTTGCCGAAACCCTCATCAAAACTCCCCAGACGCTCTACTAAATTCCTTTTTATTTTAAACAAATCAATCAACAAATTTTCTAACAACCATAATATACAACCCGCGAAACTACATTAGAGACAAATGACACACTTAACACAAAAGACGACACATCATAACGAATTTTCAATAAATTAAATTGAACGGCGGTAGGAACAAACTGACATTAATGAAATAATAATTTGACACTTTTACACTTAAATAACGTTCAATTATATGTCGGAGTCGGTGCTCAAGTAAACGTTAAATGGAATTTATATTCACGCGAAATTTTCAACATAATTTTTTCACACCACCCATCGCCTTCCAATAGGCAAAGTTTAATAATTTTCTTTGCTCAATCCTCTCTTCTTCCACTCCACCTTCAATTCTAATTAACAATATATTAATAAATGTGGCAACATAAACAGAACCATCAACCATGTACGATGTTTTTCTCATGCTCACACAGTTGTTTTATTGGCGGAAATGTTTTTCCTAATTTATCGCATTTTATTGCTGTATCTGCAAACGGTATTATTCAATATTAATTAACGACAACCAGAGCTATATATTGTGTAATGCCAACTAGTTGTTATTATTATACATTATGATTTGCTTGTCGTAAATTTCGTTACGTCTACGATGTTAATGTTCGTAAGTACCGTGGATAACTCGTGTACAGGAGACGAGTGTAAAATTGGAGGCTTATCCTCAACAAATTTGTGCGGTTACTTCGCTCTTACTGAGGACGTTAATTACCTTGGGCCTTTTTCGCTTTGGATCAGTGGGTGATGTTATGTCATCTAATGTTTTCATGCTTGAAAGCAGTCCCTAAATTAATATAAAAGTTTGTTGTAAGAATCTCTCGCAGTCCGCCCGGATTTTTGACCCCACCCCGGCTTATGGTTTAACAAATCGAAATTGAAAAGTTGGTCGTACGATACAACAATATACGTTTTTAATTAGTTCATCCTAATTTACATCAAACGATTCAACAGCATATTCCTACCCGCTGCCACTGGTCATAAAAATCATTCAAAGCAAACACTAACGATTTCAAGCTTTCAATGTTACAAAGTTTTTTTAGATAAGATGCCACTTGTTCACTTTTTCTTTCGAAATGTTGTGTTGATAGTATGATACATGGAAACCTTCATTCAGAGAGATGATATGGCGGCTGTGTTCCCCACTCCTACTACATAAACCTATAAACCTGATGTAAGAGAGAAGTGATGGAGAAATTTTTCTTTGCATTTTTATAGCGACGAAATGTCAAGTGATGATGACATTCGCTCTCATTGGAAGTCTATATGGAGAACCCAGTCGCTATACCAAGCCTCTGCCCTTATTTTTTTATTATGTAATGAAAATACAGAATTTTAATTAGAGTTTTCAGGGTTTTCGAATAATTATTTCCTTGTGGGTGGCACAGAGTAACTGGCTCCCTTCCGTTCCATTCTCCCAGAAAAAAAGGCCCTCAGACAAGTTTTCCTTTTTAGTGAAAAATGTTTAGTGTGTTACTGGTTGAAACCCACAGCGTTAACGCTATTATATGGTTGTCATTTCTCTGTTCTTTAAAAGCTTATGCGGGAATAGTTTAGATTTCTGGTCGAGGCGGCTGACTGGCCATGAAACACAGATACTATGATCCTTTGTTCCTTCCCCGGGAGTAGTTAGTTTTATTCACATACATTCTTGGCAAAATAAATATGAATTTTGTACTTCCGCACAGGTTTTTGCGGTGTTAGCAGCCTGGTTTTGCCTGGTTTTTAACTAAATATACATTTTTAAGCTGAAATTTCGTTTTTTTAACTGCAATTTTGAATTTTTTATCTAATGTTTTTACCTAACGTTTAGCAGAATCCTATGCTTGTTCGCTACCGAAAGCAATGGATCGCTAATGACTTTCAATCAAAATCGCTTCGTGTTAACATAGGAGTACCGCAAGGATCGGTGCTTGGACCAGTTCTTTTTTCGACTTTCGTCAATGACCTTCCGGGGCGGTTGAAATCATGTAAGAGTCACTTTTTTGCTGACGACTTCCAAGACAAAGTATATTTAGACATGAGCCTATTGAAGTCAGATCTTGAAGTGATATCGCAGTGGGATAGAGAGAATAAGCTTATGTTTAATGCTGTTAAGACCAAAACTATGATTTTCTCCTCATGTAGCTGGACGAAGAACATCTCGCAGATATTATTTGAAGGAGTGACCATTCAATACGTCGATAGTGCTAAAAATCTGGGCTTGACGTTGGATAGCCATATAGGATAGTAGTGTCAAGCTCGCCTGATTTCGGCTAAGCTTTTTGGTGGTATTCGCAACATATGGCCGAGTGCGCGACCGATGCCTCTAAGGACTCATTTGCTTCATGTCTTTACTTATGCCACATTTTGTGTATTGCTGTCCTGCCTTTGGCGAGGTCTCTGCTGGTGTCAAGAAAATTCTTGAGAAACCATTCAACGCTTACGTTCGAATTATATATGGCACTAGCCGGTATGGTTCAGTCTCAGATCATGTTAGCAGACTACTGGGTATTAACCTTTAGTGTACTTTGAATTTCTAACGTCGACATTTCTGCACAAAGTTATTATCACTAAAGAACCTGACTATGTCTATCAGAATCTTACCTTTGGTACGTCGAATAGGACACACAATCTGTTACTGCCACGTAATGACAGGAAAGTGGTTGCTTTCTCGTTATTTGTTCAGGTTGTATTGAAATACAGCGCACAGCCTAGCGCTATTAAAGGCAAAAATTCGTTAACTGGCTTGTAGGGAACATTTGGAACTGATAAGTCACTAGTCTCCTGCAATCCGGCTCACGTCGCACACTGACCCTATATCCTGTATCCTACATCATTAATATTTTTCGCTCATTTCTCATGTCTCAGTTGCTTTTACTCATGGCTGGTCGGGCGTCTTCAGTGATTGAAATAACTCAATGCAACACTTTCATAACAAGTTTTCTTTTCTTTTTAGACCCGTACGAAGAACGTAGTGCTTCGAAAAGGGGTCTATAGCGTTAACCACAACGTTTGTAACCAGTCGAATTTCGACTCGGGAGTAGGGGAGGAGCATCGATCATGGTCCTTAGGTGGAGAATCTGCAATAAAACATATGAAGGGACCCGTACGTATCAGAATAGATGCGGCAAACAGAGCTGATGTTACGAAAAGACTCGAACGTATTTAAGTAAATATTGCCTTAACTCTTAAGAGTGTGAAATTACGTCCACATTAAGTTGTATTGGAAATTGTCGATAGGGCAATATTGAAAAACCCGTCCGAAAAAAGGGTGGAGAAGAACCCTCCCGAAAGCACAAAATTGATCTCCAAATAGACAAAAATGTTCGCCTCAGTTTTCTCTACAACATAGCAGAAAACAATTTTTTTGTTAAGGGCCAACTTTAGGACCGACCTAGGGCCATAAGGAAATGGTTCTGACACATACCTCCATAAACAAAAATGTTTCCCTCAATCTGCTCTGCAATACGACAAAAAATGTTTTTTTGGTTAGGGCCGACCTTAGGACCGACCAAAGGCCCACTTGAGCCCCAAGCACAGGCCCAAATTTGTTTATGATTATAATTCGAAACACGGTTACTTCTCAAATAGAAAAAGAATCAACAAAATCGGTTAGGATTTACCCGATTTATGTAAACAAAAACACGTTGGGCCTAGGCTGAGTCCAAGGGCATCTTATCAAAAAATTTTCTTCCATAAAATGTGAGACATTCTTAGACCTTTCCATTATTTTTTTTTTTTAATTCGAAGAGATTTATACTCGAGTTTTGTACAAAAAAAATGTAGGGCCCTAGCAGAGACTCATTTTTAGTGCCCTAGCTCCAAGGGCTCAAAATCAAAAAAGTTTCTTCTACAAATTGTCGGCCATGCCCAGATCTCTCAAACATTCAAACAATTTATGAAACTCGGAAAATATTTATGACAATCGGAATAGATTTACTCGAGTTATGTACAAAAAACACTTATGGCCCTAGCACCCTAGCATAGAATCGTTTTTAGTGCCTTAGCTAAGTCCAAGGACTCAAATCCAAAAAACTTTCTTCCATAAATGGCCGAACATGCTCAGATCTTTCAAACAACAAACAATTTATGAAACTCGGAAAATATTTACTCGAGTTATGAACAAAAGACCAAAAACCATTTAAAAGGCCCTGTGCTCGGCGGCCCTTGGGACGACAGTGCCCAGATTCAACACCTTATATGATTTTTTGAATACCTTTCAGGGAAAATCGGTTGAGTTTTACTCGAGTTATCTCGGGATGGGATTGAATCTGGGCACTGTTGGCCTAAGGGCCGCCGAGCTAGAGCCGTTTAAGTGGTTTTTGTTCTTTTGTGCATAACTCGAGTAAACCTTTTCCGATTTTCAAAAAATTTGTTTCTTCAAAAGATGAAGGCATGACCGACAATTTATAAAAGAAACTTTTGCCTGTGCTTAGGTCGGCCCTAACCTAACAAATTTTTTTTTGCTATGTTGCAGAGCAAACTGAGGGAAACATTTTTGTCTATGGAAGTATGCGTCCGAGGCCTCTACTTAGGGCCCTAGGTCAGCCTAAAAAATGGGTTTTTTCTATGTTGTAGAGAAAATTTTGGAGAACATTTTTCTCTATTTATAGATCAGTTTTGTGCTTTCGGAAGCTTTTTTTACTCCGTTTCTCCGGACGGGTTTCTCAATATTTCCCTTTAGGTAATTTCCAATACAATTTAATGTGGAAATTCGAGTATTTTCGTAACATCAACTCTGTTTGCCACTTCTATTCTGATACGTACGGGTCCCTTCATATGTTTTTCTATATTGTAATAATTAACTGAAATATAATTACTTGACTCATCCTATTATTGGGAATTTTCTGAATGCAAACTATTTGACTAATCTCGTTATGACAATGTTCACGCGTTGTATTGATCGCGAAAACATGTAAACTCGAAAATATGTAAATTTAAAAGGTCCCTGACCTTACACACATTAAGACAATAAATCTAAGGGTCAAAAAGTTCTTTAGCACTATTGCACTTGAAAAAAATTTGTCTTCAACAACTGCGGTACTTACTGTGGTTTAAAGTCCACCCTTGTATCAACATTACGGTACCCTTCATAATTCTTTTATGACAAATAAAGCGTCTTCATAAGATTTAACAAACTAAAGTGGTGATTTCGTCGTTTACGACTCATCAGTACACCTTGTCTACTAGACCATGTGTATTTCAGCACATTCGGTCACAGAATGACAACTTCTATGAACAACGCACTTTCTTATATAACACCTAAATCGAAACGAACGACTAGGTGAAGTAATGTTTTGAACGCTTTGAAGTACAGGAATTATGAATTCGTTTAGTTATATTGCATTTGGAATTATTTCTGCTACGCACATTACTCAATTTAACAACTATTAAAGATAGTATTTTTAATAATTCCTGTACTTCAAAGCGTTCAAAACACTACTTCACCTAGTCGTTCGTTTCGATTTTGGTGGTATATAAGAAAGTACGCTGTTCATAGAAGTCATCATTCTGTCATAGCATTATACCGGCGATGCTAAAGGAAGGATTGAATTTGCTTCTAGATAGACTAATTAGCATTTTTAAAAGCTCAATAGCGTTAGGTCACATACTAAAACTGTGGGAAAAAGTCAGAGTGGCGTTCATTCCTAAACCAGGCAAAGCATCTCACGTGCAAGCAAAAGACTACAGGCCAATTAGCTTGACGTCTTTCCTTCTGAAAACGGTAGAAAGGCTGTTGGACGCATACATTAGAGGAGAAGTCCTACGGGATTTTCCACTACATGTCAACCAACACGCCTACCAAGCCGGTAAATCTACGGATACCGCGCTGCACCATCTCACTCAGAAGATAGAAAAGATGTTATACGAAGGGAAGGCAGCACTAGGCTGTTTTATGGATATTGAAGGAGCCTTCGACAACACAGATTTTGAAACCCTAACGAAAGCTGTCCGGGATCGGATGACGGATGAAGGGGCTATTAGATGGATAGTCAGTATGCTCAGTGGTAGATCCGTCACGGCGACGATCTGTGGGAATAGTGTAAAAATGTGGGTGAGCAAAGGGTGCCCACAAGGAGGAATACTATCACCCATACTATGGTGCATGGTTATAGATTCGCTACTTGTCAAGCTGAACGATTCAGGATTCTTCACCCAAGGGTACTCGGACGACATAGCCACATTATTATCGGGCGCTCACATACCCACAATGAGGGACCTCATGAAAACAGCGCTAAATATTGCGGAAACTTGGTGTAAATCCAATAAGTTATCCGTAAATCCGATTAACACAAAAATAGTACTATTCAGCAAGAAAAGTTCGGAAGAAAACTCTGTGGTGGGAGTTTTCAATCTCTTTGAGACCGAGATAGTACCAGTCGCGTCGGTAAAATACCTGGGGGTGACGATTGATCATAAAATGACATGGGTGGTCCACCTAGAGGAGAAGATCACCAAAGTAATAGGGATCTTCTGGTTGTGTAGGAAAGCCTTTGGCAGAAACTGGGGTCTATCGCCACAAGCTATAGAGTGGCTGTACACAGCGACAGTAAGACCAATTCTCTGCCATGGGTGTATTGTCTGGTGGCCAAGAGTAGAGGTAAGATGGTCTAAAGAGAGACTAGATAAGCTGCAAAGACTAGCATGCCTATGCATTACCGGAGTGAAAAACTCCGTTTCAACGCTTTCATTGGAAACACTGCTAGATCTACCGCCATTAGATCTCTTCATAAAGGCTACAGCTGTTGCGTACAACTTAGATGTAAATGAGTGCTGGAAAGCGACTATGGAGAAAGGACACACCACCATTAGGAAAATGATTGTATCAGAGGAACTGTTAATGCCTAGTGATCAGATGCTGGACGACGAATTTTCTAGGTCTATACCGGACAGGGAAAAATGGCTCAATCCCAGAGAGCCGCCCCTAACAGGCAACAGCATTATATGCTTCACTGACGGGTCGAAGAAAGAAGGCCTAGCGGGAGCGGGTTACCACTGCGAAAACCTAGGGATCAGTGCCATCCAGCATTTGGGGACCTACGCAACTGTACATCAAGCAGAGATTTTCGCGATCTCACATTTATGTGAAGAAGAAGCGTTAAGGAAGCTTAATGACGTAGATATCTTTATTTGCTCTGACAGCCAATCTGCTATAGAGGCGATTGGTTCCCACGTGGTTAAATCGAAACAGGTCCGAGAATGCAAAACCAGGTTAAACGAAGTGGGGTCCCATAACAGAGTTTCGCTAATTTGGGTACCGGGTCATGAGAACATAGGGGGTAATGAGATCTCTGACGAGTTAGCACGCCTAGGAACTGAAAACAGTTTCATTGGACCCGAACCGAGCATCGGTATATCCATGAAAATGAGGAAGCGACTAGTAAAAGAATGGCTTAACAAGGAACATGAGAAAGCCTGGAAAGCATATGCAGGCGCTAAACATACGAAAAACTTCTGCGGTAAGCCATCCAAAGAAGTTAGTAAAGCCTTGCTGGCATTGAACAGAACGGACATTAAAAGGACCATAGAGGTGATAAATAACCACTGTGGATTAAATGATTATCTACATAGAATCGGTTACGCTGACAGTCCCAAATGCTTGTGCGGTCATGCGGTTGAGACTGGAATTCACGTAATTACTGATTGTCGGAGATACAGGCTCCTCCGTAGGAGAATCTTCGACAAGCTAGTGGAATTCGTGAGGTTAACAAAAAGACTCAACTGAAGACCATAGCAGACTCATTGAACTCCCAAACCAACCAACAACAACATCTTATTTATTTCGATTTAATTTTTAAACTAAACACGTAATTTTAATTTTAATTTTAATTTTAATTGTATCTGTAACTAAACTTTGACATGCCTACAATAAATGTGGGATCCATAGGGGGTACAAAGGATCGAAGATCCAGGTGCCAGTCAACCATCAAAAAGTTGGCAACCCGAAAGATTCATTATCTATCTATCTATCTAGACTATTTGAGATCGCTGAGTATGCTGTGAAAGATATTGGTGTCGAAAATGAGTATACAACCAACAGTCTCATTGGTTGTGAACAATATTTTTGTCGAAATTGAGTACACTCAACAGTCTCATTGGCTCAAATTTGTTTTCAAAATTGAGCATACTCAACAGTCTCGAAAGACTCAATAAAATTGTGAACAATATTTTTGTCGAAAATGCGTACACTCAACAGTCTCATTGGATAAAAAAACATTTTTCACGATTGAGCATACTCAAATAGTCTCAAATAGCCTCAAAATGAGCATAATCATCAGTCTCAAAATGGGTATATTCAACAGTCTAAAATGAGTATACTCAACAGTCTCAAATAGTCTCAAAATGAGTATACTCAACAGTCTCAAATAGTCTCAAAATGAGTATACTCAACAGTCTCAAATTGAGCGTTCTCAACAGTCTCAAATTTAGCATGCTCAACAGTCTCAAACAATCTCAAATTTAGCATACTCATCAGTCTCAACAGTCTCAAACACCAGAAAAATGTTTATTAATTGAGACAAAAATGAGCATACTCATCATTTTTAATGATGATGACGGTCTCAAAACAGTCTAAAACGTTCGAAAATACAGTACTCAGTGCCATACACAAAAACAGTCTCAATTTCAGTCTCAAATTGCATGGTTTTTTTTACTCGGGATAATTTAAAGGTTTGAAAATGTAGACCAAGAGAAGCGGTTTGACTTCAAATAAACTTTCAGCTTCGTATCGGTCATTGAATTGCGTTAGCATGCGAATTCTTTCAAAGTTTTATTTTGCCAGTAAGACCTCAGCTGCGGGTGAGTGTATAGAAGTTGGTGAATAATGTACATAAAATTTCGTTCGATTGCTAATAATCTGTAGTATGTAACCGTTCTGTGCTGTAAGTACACTCATTACCTAAATCGTTGTATCGATAAAAAAACTTCTCCAGTGAATTGACATTTTCTTTCTGTATTAAGTATCATCTTTATAAACACGTGTATCAATGCATATAAGAAAATAAAAATGTTCCGAACGATAGTGCACAACACCAAAAAAGTTATGAAAAATCTTCCTAGAGTTGATATAAGAAAAGTTTCTTTTTATTACATCAAATGATATGATATGAAATCAATAATAAAATATTTCTCTTCTTTTCCATATGTCGCCTCTTTATGGTAGAATTTTACTCGTCAACGATAGATTACTTTGATTGTCAAATCTCATAAGAAATGATGTTTTTCTTATATTCGAAAAAGAAACTTATGTTTGAGAAATTGATTCGGAAAATGCTTACGAAAATTGGGACATGGTGGGAATGTGGGAATATCAACATGTACACATTTTACTCGTTTCAATTTTTATGTTATACGTTCTTCCTTAAACACAACGACAGACGTAACTATTACAAACTATAACAGGCTTACGATAAAACAGAGATTACAAAGTTGTCTGTTAGATTTTCTGTGACTGTCACGTGTCCAATATTTTAGTTTTCGACCCACGTGGAAGATATTTAACGCATGAGTCGACCTACGTCAAACAAGAAAGTCAAAATTATCATAATTTTACTATATTCGCCTACAATTACTTCACACTAATTATTCCTTTCGATTCTTTCTCGCAAGAAATGTACAGTTACAGCCAAAGAATAGTATATTTCAACATACCCCAATACACACGAGATGTGTACGTACGCGCGGGCGAAGCCCAAGCGAAAAGTACAGATCGAGTGTGTATTGGGGTATTTTGAAAGATATTTTTCTGTAATAGTGAGAGTGTGTTGGTGCACATACCGCGGAAAGCAACTTTTCGTCCCAAGTGATGTGAAAATATTTTCCGTCACAACCAATACACTCTCACGTATACAGGAAATTTATCTTTGCAGTTGCACAAAAACGTTGTATACGACTGCAAAGCTCTTTGGCTGTAGCAAAGATGTGTGCAAAGTTTGTCAAAGAACAACATCTTAGCAGTACTAAATAATGTAGTGACATGGATCACGTAATTTTGGACGTCAAGAGCACGTCGCAAAGATATGAACTGTCAAAATTGCGATGTTTTTAGAGCGGAATCGTAAATAACAAATTATTCAAAATAATAGCTCATGTACTGTAAGAGGATAACTCCTATGCAAATAATAGATGAATCAGAATTCAAAAAGTTGAACTATGAACGTACAAATTGCAATGCGATGATTTTTCAGAGCAGCTTTCGACCTTAATACTCAAATCTTTTGTACTCTGATCCATCTATTATTCGTGTAAGAGTCTTCTCCTCACAGTACATAAGCTATAATTTTTAATAATTTGTTATTTACGCAGGATTCTGTTTTCAAAAAACGTCGCAAATTTGACAGTTCACATTTTTGTAACGTACTCTTAAGAGGAAGTCACAAAAATGTGAGCTGTCAAATTTGCGATGTTTTTTTAGAAGAAAATCCTGCGTAAATAACAAATCATTCAATATTATAGATCATGTACTGTGAGAGGATGGCTCTTACACGAATAATAGATGAATCAAAATTCAAAAAGTTTGAGTACGAAGGTCGAAAGTTGCTCTGAAAAATCATCGCAATCCAAATCGATGTTATTTCAGAGCAAATTTGCACCTTCATACTTAAAGTTTTTGAATTCTGGTTCATCTATTATTAGGGTAAGAGCCATCCTCTCACAGTACATGAACTATGATTTTGAATAGCTCTTTATTCACGCAGAATTCTGTTCTGAAGAAACATCGCAAATTTGACATTTCACATTTTTGCAACGTGCTCTTAACATTGATTATATTGGACTTTCGGAATTCGGAAATTCTGACACACTAAAAAATAACTTAAGTGTCCAGCACATGGCAATTTTTGATACACTATTTCTAGTTAGGTTTTTCATTACAAATTTCTATAATGAAGAAATGGTTAAAAAAAGAAAAAATCGCACATACAAAGACATTCGAACAAAATGTCATCGCAAGCGATTATTTTTCGCAAATTTCAAAGCCACAAAAAATCAACAATGAATTAACCCTCCTACTAGGAGCACGTCGCAAAAATGTGAATTGTCAAATTTGCGATGTTTCTTTTGAACAGAATCCTACGTAAATAAAAAATTATTCAAAGTTATAGCTCACGTACTGTAAGAGGATTAAAAAAGATTGTGTATGAAGGTCGAAATTTCCTCTGAAAATTAATTTCAGAGCAAATTTGTACCTTCATACTTAAGGCTTTTGAATTCTGACTCATTAATTATTTGCGTAATAGTCATCGTCTCACAGTACATAAGATATAATTTTGAATAATTTGTTATTTGTGCAGAACTCTGTTCTAAAAAAAAACATCGCAAATTTGACAGTTCACATTTTTGCAACGTGCTCTTAAGAGCGTGTCAGATATTTTGACAGTTCTATGTTTTGCGATGTTTCTTCATTGCACATTTCTAAGGCAGTGATCATCAATTTTAAATTCCGAAACAAAGTATTCTTCTGCATAATACAATGCGATGTTTTTTCAGATCAAATTTTGACACTAAGACTTTATAATTATATATTCTGATTCATAGAATCTATAAAGGGTGTGTTATACAAACAGTAGATGTTTTGGAATTTAAAATTAATGATCATTGTCTTAGAAATATGCAATGAAAAAACATCGCAAAACATAGAACTGTCAAAATATCTAACACGCTCTTAATCCAGGGGAGTGACAGTCTTTTTTTTTGACATTTACAAGTAATATTCAACGTGAAGTTAGCTGCAGTTGCGACCGAAGCTAATTTGATTGCAAAAAAATCAGCTGATTTCATTCATAAATTCACCAAAATCAGCTGAAATTGAATTGAAATTGAATCATTGAAATTGATTTTTTCGCAATGAAGTTAGCCTCGGTCGCAACTCTGCCCTAATTTTCATAAGAAACTTAGTGTGAAAGAGACAAAAAATTTTGTATGGACTTTTGCATGGATTTTTTTTCTCTCTTTCGCACTAAGTTTCTTATGCAAATTACGGCAGAATTGCAGCTAACTTCTCGTTGAATATTACTCGCAAAGATCAAAGCAAAAGACTGTCACGTCACTGTCTTAATCAAAAGTCAATCTACTCAAACTGTCAAAATGACGTTTCAAATGTCAATGATGTAAAGTAAAGTTGTGAAAGCAACCTGAAAGCTGTGTTTATTTGACATTTATTTAAATAGAAATGAAGAAGAAAAGATAGAAAGATCCAGTAGCAATAGCTCTTTTATATTATATAACTGAATAATAAATCCGCACAAGCTCCTACTTAATGTAGAGGTGTGACGCAAGTCTTTATTCGTCGATTTCCAAAAGTACTGATATAAGAGGGGAGTGACGAATTAGGCCTAGACGCATTTTTTTAAAATAAAAGTTGCGTTCATTTTAAAAAATTGTATAACAAATGCCAGATCCCCACACAAAGGCCTAAGTTTTCAAAAAAATATGCAAAGATTTTTTCATGCGAGGAGGAGAAGCTTTCATACATTGTGTGTCATCTGCAAAGTACATAACACAAATTTTGTTGGCAAAAAATCACTTTAAGCGAAGGATGTGAAGTGGAACTATGTACGCTACAAAAGCTGTGTCTAATGGCAAAAAATCACCCCCTTCTGTCGAACCACTTACCGTTTCTAGCAATTTACCACTTTTGGTGTAAATGTTTATTAAATAAAACGAAACGTATGCGCAAAGATAGGGTCAATTAAACTTAAACTCGTTGCAACACTTGAACCCAAACTCATACATCCATTTGTACAAATAAAAAAAAAAATTAAAAGCACTCTAAAAGGGAGTTTGAATAAATAACATTTTGATGTGTCACATACATTTTTAAAATTTTCGAATTCATTGCTTTTGGTGGCATGGCACTTGCACTTCAACTTGTATAATACAGAGTAAAGTGCAAATGCGTTTAGAAACTTGAAATTTATCTGACTAAAAGGGTGATGCGATTGTATAAATTTTGGATTAGCGAAATGAACAAACAATGACAACATCTCTAAACTATTCTGATTCTATCGAAAGAAGTTAGTTAGAATTGCCAGAAATTGGGTGCCGTTCATGCGTTCATGAAGTGTGTAAACGAAAATATTGACGTATTTCAGAACTTTGTATGCAGTGTTGCGCGAGGACTACACTGCCGTCGTCATAAGAAAAAAAAACTTAGAGAAAATAAGCTAAGATTTTCAACGAATTTCGCCGAAAAAAAATCGAAAAAATTAAACAAAACAATCGCAGAGAATCTTTTTACATAAATTCGAGTATTATTACGATTTAGCTACTGTAGATTTAAGAAACACAAATCTTTCAAGACAAATTGAAACAAATTGGTTAGCAGTTGTAGTGCGGTGAAGTACTCACAACATGTGGTTGATAATAATGAATTTTCTAAATATCGAACGCATGAAATCAGAACTCTGAACAACCTTCATCGGTAGAGAAGAAGTCGTTGAGTTAACGTAAGCGTAACTAATTCACACTCGACTATAAAACCTTAAAACCTTATCTCTCGTTGTTGAAAATTGTTTGTTGCACAAGTGAAAATTCATGTTCTGAACATAATGTGAATGGAAAAATGAAGAGAAAGGAAAAATTTATTGAAAAATTGAATTTGTTTGCGGGTAAAAAATTTGCCTAATTTTTCGTATAACATTGATTTTATCTTTAAGTAAACATTTTTCTCACAAAACTACAGAGTGTCAATCTTTTTCTTTCTCATATGCTCCATTTGAGGCCTGAGCCAAGTATTTTCCGCTATATATTAAGGGTTTTTCTTCTCCTTTGTTTGGTTACACATTAGGCATGCCCGAAAAAAAAGAAATGTTACAGATTGATCTCTTCACCCGACACAAAAAATTGAAGCATTCCGAAACCCCCAAATATATTTTTTTTACATTTTTTTGAATGAAAATTGGCCGATCTAAAATTCAAAAATGTGATTTTTCCGCCATTTTTCAAATTTGAAGCGCTCGTAGCGCCATCATATCACCTGTTACGTAAAAAATATATTTTTCATAGGAAGCTTCATAGGAAACCTTTCAAACGGCACCTCTCCCGACAAATTCGATTAACAAATGAATTTTATAGAACGATTTTTGTGGATTAGGGTGGTCCAAAAAAATGTAAGGTATGGGGCCCCAGCGCTTAAACGATTCTAAATGTGTCCTTGACAAAAAGTGTCTATGGACTATGGACTTGATCTGAAGTGATTTAGGTGGTGCTCAAGAGCAAAATAGTAAAAAAATCGCGAAAATCAGAAGAAATGCTGCAGCTCCACTCTGGACATTCTGCACTAAATTATCGTGGATTAATTTTTTTCTGAAAGCCGTATGTGTAACGTTTCCAACGGCACTCTACTTGACATATTTGAGATAAAAATTGACTACCTCACTAAAATGGCCGCAAAATATTCAATTTTTATCTCAAATATGTCATGTAGAGTGCCGTTGGACGCGTTACACATGTGGCTTTCAGAAAAAAATTAATTCACGATAATTTAGTGCAGAGTGGAGCTGCAGCATTTCTTCTGATTTTCGCGATTTTTTTACTATTTTGCTCTTGAGCACCACCTAAATCACTTCAGATCAAGTCGGCCCCATAGACACTTTTTGTCAGGGACACATTTAGAATCGTTTAAGCGCTAGGCCCCATTTCCTTGGGGAAATTAATTTTACGGATTTTCCAAAAAGAAAATCCTAAGGAAACCCATTAGCACATGCGTCCACAAAAATCGTTCTATAAAATTCATTTGTTGATCGAATTTATCGGGAGAGGTGCCGTTTGAGGGGTTGTAAGATAATCTTTCTATGAAAAATATATTTTTTACGTAACAATTGATATGATGGCGCTACGAGCGCTTCAAATTTGAGAAATGGCGGAAAAATCACATTTTGAATTTTATATCGGCCAATTTTCACACAAAAAAATTTAAAAAAATATTTTTGGGGGTTGTGGACTTCTAGAATTTTTATGTTGGGTGAAGAGATCAATCTGTGACATTTCATTTTTTTCGGACATGCCCATTACGCATCTATGTTCAATGTCCTGGTCCACTGAAAATTTAGTGGTCACTCTAAGAATCACCAAAACTACAATTTTTGTGAAACATTAAGTTAAATGAGCTCTAAAAAAACGTGAATAATCGAAAAGACACCCACGTTACACGTACTTAAAAATAAAGGTGTGGAATGAAAAATGAAAGTGTAATGTAAAATTATCTTCCACAAAATTATATTTTTGATGTAAAAATAATGTAAATTCTGTGTATGTTTAATGGAAAAATGATGGAAACTTCATGGATAATTATGCAAAATATATACAAAATATGGATAATTAATGTAACAAAGATGAATTTTGCTACATTATTCTTCCATCATTTTTAAATTCCAAATTGCAAAAGTATTTACATAAATTTTTCATTATTTACAAAAATTTTACATTATTTTTACATCATTGGGAAATTTATGGATAAGTAATGTAAAACATATGTAAATCATGTTAAAAAGATGTGCAAAAGATGGAAAAATAGTATGTTCAGCGGGACCAAACAAACTTTATGGTAAACACGACCCCAGATAACACAGATCACACTTTTTAATGTGGTTGCCCACTGAATGTACATTAAATGTGCAAAATTCAATGTTGTTGAGAATATGTACATAAAATGTACAACAAATGTGCCTGTAAAGTGGTACATATTACGATGTACATGTGCTATTAAAACTCGAAATCATTGCACTAGATCGCAAGTACATTTTTCGCACATTTTATGTGCGTGGTAAGGCGTACACTATTACTATCACATTGAATGTACCAAAAATGTGTTTGTGATGTAGTACATTTTTCGATGCAAATAAAAGGCACATTTTTGGTGCTATTAAAACTCGAAATTATTGCACTAGATCACAAGTACATTTTTCGCACATTTTATGTGCGTTATAATGTGTACACTATTACTATCACATTGAATGTACCAAAAATGTGCTTGTGATATAGTACATTTTTCGATGTAAATGAAAGGCACATTTTTGGTGCTATTAAAACTCGAAATTATTGCACTATATCACAAGTACATTTTTCGCACATTTTATTTGCGTGATACACTATTCCTATCACATTGAATGTACCAAAAATAGTGCTTGGGATGTACATTTTCGATGTAAATAAAAGGCACATTTTTTGTGCCATTAAAGCTCGAAATTATTGCACTAGATTAGAAGACATTTTTAGATTATGTGCTACGAAAAATGCTCATCTTATTTTTTCAAAAATATATATTTTTAGTCCTTGAATGGATATCACGGCTCCTTTTGGTTGGGTAACATTAAAAAAAAGTCGAATTTGAAAAGAAAAAAATGAAAAATGTGTTCAAAGAAAAAAGGTAACGGGGAATAGATTTGTAAATGTATAACCGCTACAGTGTGTTCGATCAAATAAATTTAAATAACACTCTGTGGAGTCTGTTTAATTTTCATTTACTAGCATATCTTCCAAAACTTTTACTATCTGTACAAAAAAGTACATTGAATGTAGTTACTTTCTATAATTCAACACTTTATACAAATTCAACAGACTAACACATAAGTGTGCGGTGGCACAATTGGTAAGGCAGTCGGCTCATAATCCCGAGCGTCTTGGGTTCAAGACCCGCAAATGGCAGACATTTTTCTAATGAAAAAAATGAGAGCTTGGCATAAAAAAATGTGTATGGAGGACATAGCGATCATCAGAATAAGAAAAACCGAAATAGAAAAGTCGGAAGACTAAATTAATTTTTCCTTTCTTTTCTTACATAACATTATATGTACATGAAATGTGCTAGTAATTCACACTAAAAAGTACATTAAAGATACATTAGTTGTGTATTCAAAGCGTTTTAAATGTACATTAGATGTACATGTAATTCACATGTAATGTACATTAAATGCACTTAACGTTCCAAAGAAAAGATGTAACGGTAAGGGCGCTTTTTAACATACATTAAATATCCTGGAACTGGAGCACATTAAATGGGATCAGCTCATTTTCCGATGGCACTTTATGTACATTTCGTGGGGTCAATTGTTATCTGGGGACGTGATTTGGACTGTTTTTGTTTTTCGTTACGCATTCATTCGAATACCATAGCAAAATCCATCGTTGTTACATTAATTATCCATCTTTTGTACATAATTTACATAAATTTTACATAATTCTCCATTAACTTTCCATCAATTTTCCATGAAACATACACAAAATTTACATTATTTTTACATCAAAAATATTATTTTGAATTATACCCAAACTACCGACGTACGACTGCAATGTATACATTCGGGTCATGTGAGGACGATATGAGCAAGGGTGTCGGGGCTGTAAGACCAAAACCATATTCGGTGAGCAGAACTATTGAATGCCCTCCACCCATCAGTACCGAAGTGTTACTTATCGGACACCTGGTCCTAACACTAGATGAGTTGCCTGATACCGCTGGAACACCAGGGAATACGGTAGTAGAACGCAAGATCCACTGCTCTCGTCCTCACCAGAACATTTATTATAACGGAGACTACTAGTCGAATTAACCAAATTCTTCTGCAGAAATTTGTTCGGACAAAGAACAATGAACGACTTTCCGCGGAAGAATTTGGTTAATTGGGTTGATGTCTCGCCATTCCAAGGTGACGCAAAGATAACACTTGCCTAAATTGGACATATTCCAATTCCTCAACTTTGAAGGCCGTGCTGCTGAGGCTAAGATCGTCATAATCGTTGTAAATCGTTGTATGAGACGTGAGAGCCGTGGAAACAAGTGACAAGCCAGTTTTTTGTGCCCAAACGTCCACTTAAGCCAGGTAAACGTTTTGCCAAATGAAATTGACTTACAAGTTCATGAATTGGAATCATAATTCGGTCTGTACGAAATGCCAAAATGACGTTTTAAACGTCAATTTTATGATACAAGCGAGCAAACTGTGTTTTGTTCATTGTTATCAGAGAAAAGTGGAAGAAAACTATTAGAAAATAGCTGTAATAGCAAGTGCTTTGACGTTTAAGATGTCATATTGACATTTGGAATATACCGACTTCTAATCCCAGCAAACATCGGTCTTAATGCAAAATTAGATATTTCCAGTTGCCCCTATGAGTTGGCTTAAGCCGACGTTTTCGGAGCCCACGACGACTTAGCTAGCTCTCACGTCTGTGTGCTACTAACAACTGAAAATAGAAAAAATCAATTCTAGACTTCGTTTGGCGAAAGGAATTAGTATTTTAAGGTCAGGAGTCGTTTCTATAAGCTAAAACTAGATTGTATCTCCTTTGTAGAATTATGAAAAATGGCTGTAAAGTTTAAAGCTTTTAGTGCGACTTCGGCTTATGTCAAACTATACACCATTTCATGACGAAATTGAGAATATTTCAAGCGACGATAAATGGTGGATCTTATGAGCGTTCGAAGTACCTACGAAATTTTGTATTATTTGACATACGGCGATGTCACAGTGAAGGCATAGATTTGTGGAACTGTTGTTCCGGACTTTTAGGTATTTCAAAAACCTGACTGTTAACATCAAACGATAAAAAAAAGCATAGCTGAGTTTTGGTATTTTTAAGTTGACGTTCTTTTTTCCTTTTAGGTTTCTCTATTTGGATCAACATTGCTTACCCGATGGCTTTGGATTTTTCCACTTCTGCGAATAATTTTTTTTTTCTCTAATTTTATGATGCAAAACGATTATACTTTTACCACAACTACCGGTTCAAGGACTGAACCAAGGAGTCTAGCAACATTTAAAATATAATATTCTGTTACGTTACCACATTCTCTTTTTTGAAGTAGGCACGTTTTCTACTTCAACGAACCTCTACTATACACAGCACATTCTTCAATTTATTTAATATCAGCCATAACATTTGCGTTTTTATTAATTTTATTGTTACAGCATCTCGTGGAAAATCATCAGAACATAAACCCTCTCTGTTTATTGAATTATCCATTCTCTTATATTGCTGAGCCAATTTCAGGATATACATCTAGAGATAAGCCGATTCTACCTCTCAGACTCAGAAACGATCCGATATATGCATCAAACATTGTATACATAAACATAACAGAACATAAAAGCCATAACATAAAGCATGCATGAAAAACGCTTTCAGCACTCTTCACACACACAAAACATAATCTAAATAAATTCATCGTTTTGCTAAAATCTTTACTTTTTCCATATATACGCCACACCATTCTCCCGTTCCGTACGATACAAACCAAATCGTCATACGAAAAAAAAAAAAAAAACAGGTCGATTTACGACACATGGATGAAAAATCTGGCAGCAATGTCGTAGATGTAGGTGTAGACTTGTCAGAATTTTATATGTCAGTGGAGTGGGACATCTTGGAGGTGCCAGCTGTAAGGTAATTTCAAAAAAAAATATGTTTTTTTTCACATAAACAAGTCATTTCAACAGAAGTTTCTTTCTTTTTTGTAAATTATAAAAACATTTCTTTTATTTTTATTCTCTGAAGGTGATCCCGACGGGTGATAGCATAAGTTAGTTGTGCCATAATTAGTGTAAATGTAATGCTTACTTACTTCAAACAAATATTTTCGAAACAACTTCTGCTGTTAAATGCTAATTTAAGTGCCTTGGGGAAGGAAAGTGTGTAGAATCGGAAAACATAAAAAAAATTATTCGCAGATTTCTTTTTTAGTCCCATACAAAGTTCATGATGAGGCTTAGAGCTTTGTGCTAAAAAGAAATTAGGTTTCTGTATCAAACACACTTACAGAAACGAATGCAAATTTTTACCTGTGACAGGAAATTTTGTCTCCAGGTTAATATAATTTACCCAAAACTACCTGGTGAAGTTGTAATTTTTCGTACATTAAGTACATGTTTAACGGGAGATTCTCATTGCCTGGAAAGAAGTTACATGCCACAGCACAGTGTGACATTTCTTTCAAAATGGCGGCGTGTGTCAAAATCGGGCACTACGCCAAATTTACCAAATAAGGCAAAAGGATGTTGAGTTATAAGCAACGCTACAGTAATTTTTTTTTTTAATTTGTACCGATTTTGCCTTATTTGGTAAATTTGGCGTAGTGCCCGACTTTGACAAACGCCTCCATTTTGAAATGTCACACTGTGCACAGGTAAGATTTTTCAAAACAATTTTGTCAAGGTAAATTTTAACCGAATTGGCTAAAATTTATTTTCCTGCCATCTTATAAAGTAACGCACAGCTATTGAGTTAAAAAAGGCAGTCAGATTTCAAAGTGTCTTACCTTAAATTTGTACACACAATTTTTTACGTTAACTTGGGATTTTTCCACGAAATCGCACGGGGCTGGCGTTGCTTCTAATTTTATTGTTTCTTCAGTTAATTTCTGTTGTTTCTCATAACACCGAAAGTAGAATGTCAAAAATTAAAAAAAAAGTTAAGTGAGGTTTATAGACGATGTTAGGGGTGGGCGTCAGATCCAGATTTTCTACCTCAGGCAGTATATAATATGGATGCTTCGTTACTTGGCATAAGTGAGTATTAGATTAGACGAATACGAAGGCTGCATTCACCTTCAACAGTTGACTCATTTGTGGTAGAAAAAATGACAAATTAAAAAAAAATCATGAATTACGATTGGCAAGGGATGAGGTCCTATTTGTTGAATGAAAACATATGCAAGAGACCCGTATTTATCAGAATAGGTGCGGCACACAGAGTTGATGTTACGAAAAGACTCGAACGTATTTAAGTAAATATTGCCTTAACTCTTAAATGTATGATATAACGTCCGAATTGGAAATTGCCGAGAGGGCAATATCAAAAAACCCGTCCGAAGCAACGGTGTAAAAAAACTCTTCGGAAAGCACAAAATTAACTCCCAAATAGACAAAAATGTTCACCTCAATTTTCTCTAGAACATAGCAAAAATTCATTTTTTGGGCTTTTGGTACCGACCTAGGGTCCTCAGGAGAGGCCGCGGACAAATACTTCCACAGACAAAAATGTTTTCCTCAACTCTCTCTACAACACAGCAAAAACAATTTTTTTTGTCAAGGGCCGACCTTCGGACTGACCTACAACCCAAAGTATAGGCATCGCACACATACTTCCACAGACAAAAATGTTTCCCTCAATTTGCTCTGCAACATAGCAAAAAACATTTTTTTATGTTAGGGCCGACCTTAGGACCGACATGAGACCCACTTGAGCCCTAAGCACAATCAAAAATTCTTCTATAAATTGTCGGCCGCGCCGAGATCTTTCAAACAAAAAAAAGTTTTTGAAAATCGGAAGAGATTTACTCGAGTTATGTACAAAAAACACATAGGGCCCTAACGAAGAC
>CM055406.1:113127980-113168336 GCA_029228625.1 Pseudolycoriella hygida | reverse complement strand
GATTTACTCGAGTTATGTACAAAAAACACATAGGGCCCTAACGAAGACTCTTTTTTAGTGCCCTAGCTAAGTCCAAAGACTCAAATCGAAAAATGTTTCTTCCACAAATTGTCGGTCATGCCCAGATCTTTCAAAGAAAAAAAAATTGAAAATCGGTAAAGATTTACTAGAGTTATGTACAAAAAACACATAGAGCCCTAGCAGAGACTCGTTTTAGACTCAAATTAAAAAAAAAGTTTCTTCTATAAATTGTCGACCATGCCCAGATCTTTCAAACAAAAAAAAAGTTATGAAAATCAGAAAAGATTTACGGGTCCCTTCTATGTTTCGATTAGCTTTCAGAGAAAAAAATGTTTTTGAAAATAGGTTGAGTTTTACTCGAGTTATTGTATTGACGGACGGAGGGACATTTTTTGATTGCTGATTCGTCATCTAAGAACCATAATCGATGCTCTACTCTACTTAGGGGCTTTAGCGGCACAGTCGAAAAGCATGTATTAAGATTTATTGAGTTTAAAGCCTTGCGCCGATTGACATTTTCGAGTTTCGGCGGCGCCTTTTTCGCAAATAGCATTTGATCTAAGAAAACTGGGAAAAATTTTTTCGTGGATATCGGGTCAGTGGTCTGGGAACAGGGACCAATGGAATGGTAGAAGTTGAGTTTCTTGGCCATATACGAAATCGGATGGTTTTTCGTCTTTACTTGCTAACTATGCAATATGGAGATTTACTGTCAAAGACAAAGTTGTAGAGAATAAAAATTTGGGGAAACCGTGTTTCAGGGTTTTAAGGAAAAATGAACCAACGCTGAAATATGACTACTTCTTCTAATTAGGCGGGATGGCCCAAGTCTCTAGAACTATGAAAGTTAGAAAGTTGCTTTCAAAGGGATATGAGCACTTCTAGAATTGAGAGGGATAACCCATATCTCTAGATCTATGAGAGTTAGAAATATTCTTTAAGAGGCAAAGTTGTGGAGAATAAAATTTCGGAGAACACGTGTCTCAAGGTTTTAGGGAAAAATGACCCATTACTGGGATACGACCACTTCTACAACTGGGAGGGATGACTCATATCTCTAGAACCATGGTTGTGCTCGCTAACGCTAACGCTAGTTTCAAAAAATATTAGCGTCGCTAGCGTGATTCGCTAATCTAAAAAAAATTAGCGTGCGACTAGCGGCCGCTAATAGGGGTCGCTAACCCTCTCTAATTCATTATCTTTTAAATTTTTCAATTGAAATCCCAACGCAAACTATGTAGAAACAGCCATTTACAAGCTTCTGGAAATTGCATTTAAGTTTTAACTAAAAAAACTTCGAGCTCCAAAGCAACTTTGTAGTTGTACGTTGCGATTCTAACTTTGAGAAAATCATATCTGCAGATTTCATAAACATCATCTAGACTGCACTTCATTTTTGTAGTAATTATCATTGTTTACACTGTTCTGACATTTTTGCGTCTCGCTTCAATGATTGATTGTCACTACAAACGTTCTTCTAGATAATGTGTAATTTCTGAAATTGTGACGCAACGATGACAAGGCTGTAACGTTACGAATAGTAACAAAAATTAAAATCTAAAGGAGAAAGTAATAACTATTTTGAACTTTTATGATAAAATTATAACGTCGCCCAATGAATTCTGAATTTACACACAAAATGCATCTACATTTGTTACGCGTATGTTAAATAATAGTATATTATAATACAAGGGGAATAATTACGTAATTATAGTCGAGGTGGGGTGAAATTTCAAGGGGCGTTAGTCCCGAGAATTTTCACCCACCGAGACTATAATTGCGCGATTGTTCCCCTTGTATTATACGATAGTTAATCACATTTTCAAGTTGCGTAGCGTTCAAAGTGTCGTCTAGATTGATTTTTCGATTTAGTATGCGGTTGTCATAACAGTACACGTTTCATTCTTATTCATGCGTATTGTTTCAGTGTAGCCTACGCCATCATTAAAGAACCGGGTTATAATAGCGTTATTACAACCCTACTTTTAACAAGAAAGTCGATTATAATAGGCCGATTATAGCCCCATTATTAGTCTAATAATTGGCTTATTATAGGCTCAAATGTGATAAAATATATTATCATGTTAGCGAAGAACTAGCGATTAGCGAAGTTTTTCGCTAGTTGGATTTTAGGGAGCCTAGTCGCTATTAGCAATCAATTCCCAATTCTAGCGTCGCTAGTAGCGGCGCTAGTACAACCACTTCTAGAACTATGGAAGTAAGGAATTTACTTCCAAAGGCAAAGTTGTAGAGAATAAAAGTTTAGAGAAAACGTGTTTCAGGGTCTTAAGGAAAAATGACAACCCTGGGTTATGACAACTTCTAGAATTGTGAGGGACGACTCATATCTCTAGAATTATAGCAGTATGAAAGTTGCTTCCAAAGGTAAAGTCGTAGAGAATAAGATTTTAGAGAATACGTGTTTGAGGTAAAAATAACCTAATCTCGTGAGTTAGTCACTTCTAGAATTGGGAGGGATGACTCATATCTCCAAAATTATCACAGTAAGAAAGTTGCTTCCAAAGGCCAAATTGTAGAGAATAAAATTTTAGGGAACACTAGTTTCAGGGTTTTATGGAAAAACTATCAAGTCCTGGGACAAAGCAACTTCTAGAATTGCGAGGGTTGACACATATCTATAAAATTACGGCAATTTGAAGTTTTCATCTTAAGGCAAAGCTTGTGAGAATTACTTTTTAGAGAAAATAGTTTCAGGACTTCTTGAACAAACTGCGTCCTCTTTTTGATATGGTGCAGGGGAGAACATTTAGGCCATCAAAATCAATGGTCTCAGATGTAGTTCGGTAGGGCCTTTGACATTACCTTGGGCAATTTCTACGGATCTTTGAAATTCTTATAAAAGAGCATAAAACAATGGATTGTTTGCTCATTTCTATATTTAGATACGTTCGAGTCTTTTTGTCACATCTATTCTGATACGTACGGGTCCTTGCTTATGTGCACATATTTTTTTACATAATAAATGGGGGGAAGGGGTAAGCGGACGTTGAAAAACTGGCATTTTTAGCCTAACACTCTGTATGAACCACTACTTACCATCTAGCATCTCGAAGTGAATTATAATTTCTAGAAATTACAATTTCGGTGGAAATGAAACTCACTTTAAGCGCAAAACGTTATATACACCCACCGTCCAAAGATTTACATTAATTCTTTGCGAGCCACTGGAGCTACTCTAATCACGGTAATTACTGAGAAATGCAGAGCTCATAGTATGAGACAAGTACAATGTAACTTGTGATGCGTGTCATATGATTATTTCTTTTTCCATTTACTTCTGTCGAGTCTAACCTTCTTTCACTCCAAAAGATTTACTCAAATAAAAGAAAAATTAAAAAAAAACATCAGCAAAGACCCGTACGTATCAGAATAGATGTGACAAACAGAATAGCTCTGGCAAACAGAGTAGATGTTACAAAAAGACTCGAACGCATCTAAATATAGAAATGAGCAAACAATCCAATGTTTTATATTTTTTCATAACTGTAAGAATTTCAAAGATCCAAAGAAATTACCCAAGGTAATGTCAAAGGCCCTAACGAAGTACTACTGAGACAATTGATTTTGACGGCCGTGGTAGTTTCTCCAAAAAATCCTGAAACCGTTTCCTCTAAAATGTAATTCTATACAATTTTGCCTTTGGAAGCAATGTTCTAACAGCCATAGTTCTAGAGGTATGAGTCATCCCTCCCAATTCTAGAAGCGGTCATATTCAGGGATTGGGCCATTTTTATCCAAAACCCTGAGACTCGCGATCTCTAAAATTTTATTCTTTACATCTTTGCCTTTGGAAGCAACTTTCTATCTCCCATAGTTCTAGAGATATGGGTCATAACTCCCAATTCTAGAAGTGGTCATATCCCAGGATTGGAGCATTTTTACCCAAAACCCTGAGGCACGTTTTCTCGAAAATTTTATTCTCTACAACTTTGCCCTTGGAAGCAACGTTCTAGCTCTTATGGTTCTAGAGATATGGATCATCCTTCTTAATTCTAGAAGTGATCATATCCCCGGATTGGGCCATTTTTACCCAAAACCCTGAGACACGTGTTCCCTTAAATTTTATTCTCTACAACTTCGCCTATGAACAACTTTGCGTTTGAAAAAAAAAGTGAAGACGGACGGACAGACGGACATTTTTTTTATTGCTGGTTCGTCATCTCTAGACGATAATAGATGCATGCATACCCCATTTCCCACCACGATCTACCCCATGTTACAATAAAATTGTTTGTAGTAAACGTATAGGACCTTTGTACTTCGTACGGGTCCAAATATTGTACAATTGTCAATATCTTTAGGAATCGTTGACAGCTGTGTCAACCCACAATCAAATTTCATGAAGGTTACGTTTATCCGGTCTTTTTATTTATAATAACTGTGTCGATATTTTGAGGGATGGTTCATAAGGAACGTAGCTCAAGAATGTAGACAAAGAGATGAAAACGTTTATTCGAATGCAGGATTTAATGAACCATTCCTGATAAGTAAATTTTGCTTAAGGCCGTTCGTTAAATTAAAAAAATATTTAAAAGAGAAAAAATATTTGCAAATTGTGTAGTACGTGCTATTGAATGGTAAGGGGACAACTGATGGCAATAAGCTTGCTGCTTGTGCCAGAAGCGTTCTAAGCTTTAAACCATTCAATCGCGTTTTCTCCGTTCGAAATCATCCTATCTTTATTTAATATTATTTATGTGTTTCAATGTAGAACAATTGTATAACCGGTAATAATGTCGTTTACAGAAATGAAAAATTCTACACATGCTGTGACGAACCCTATTTGGATATTACATTCAATATAACGATGCGAAGGAAAACACTTTTTTATACTGTAAATATAATCATTCCGTGTATGGGAATATCATTTCTGACAGTGCTGACATTTTATTTGCCCTCTGACAGCGGTGAAAAGGTAAGCTTCAGTTTATATATATTTTTTGGTCTACATTTGTGTTATATACTTTTGTCTTCATAAAAAACATGTTTGCTACCCGTCCATGGTCTGGTTTTAGTTCGACGTGCCATTTACATTCAAAAATTCAACATACTAAAGAAAAAATAATGAAATATTGTCTATTTACTTTTCATTAGCGGCATCACCGTAAAAAAGTTTGGAATATATAAGGGTTTGTTCATAAATAACGTAACGCGAAAGGGGGGAGGGAAGTATGAGGCTGAGGCAAGCATGACTGTGTCAAAGTTGACAAAGTATGAATGAGCATGAGAGTTTTTAAGAAATCTTGAAAACATTTTTTGCGAAACTCAGATTTCTTAAAATAGTCCTGATTGAATGTTATGATTGGTAGCTCCATCTTGAATCTGAAGTACGCAGCCTTCGGAAAGTTGTCAAAAAGTGATGTTAGGAAATGTTAGAGCCAATAGCGAGTAATTAAAATATGTACTAAACGGAAAATAATTGTCAATTTGACACCAGGGTGCGTACTTTGTCATGGTTCGTCGGCACAAAGTTGACAGTCTAGTGTCAAATATTGTAGCAAATCATTGTGACGGCACTGACAAATGCTTTATAACGCACCAGTTTTCATCTTAACACCAGACTGCGTTCTTCAGCTATGTTCGATTAAATGTAGATGGCAGCGACAGCCTGTAGTGTAGTGTTGTGAATCATTTGCCAGTGCCATAAAAGAGATATACAGTAATTTTCGACACCAGGCTGCCTTCTTTTTCATAAAGGCCAAAAAGAGGGTAGCCTGGTGTTAAATTCCCATACATCAATTTTTGACACCAGCCTGCCTTCTTGGACTTGGTTAACCCAGCACCACCAGAAGTAAAGAACTAAAAAGCTAGATAAGTGAAAGAAATTGAAGCTCATGGAGATTCAAACGAAAGCCTCCAATGATTTCGTCCGAATTTTTTTCGGTGATGCCGCTAATGAAAACTAAATAGACGATATTTCCTAATTTTTTCTTCAGTATATTCTATTTATTACAATACGCCAAATCCAAAAGGACAAATGAAATGAACACCCATTCGATTCCTTCGTACGAAATTGCGGTGTGGTGTCGCAGATTATATGAAGAAATCTAACTGGTGGTCAGCGGTAGTAATGTCATTTCCCTTTTTGTATTTTGCGTTTTAGCTGAAATTCGCAGAGTTCAGACACAATCCATTATCATGGGCGCGCGGACCCAAGTCCACATACGAACAAAAAATTAAGAAAATTATTTTTCGTAGACTGTATATATATACAGCTAAGTTTTCTCCTTGCGACGTACCCCCCGGAAAATATTTTCCCGGATTCTACGGTAAATTCTAAGGCGAAGTGCTTTATATTTCATTAAAATCGGTTCGGTGGATCCGGAGATATGACCTTAGGAAAATGATCATTTTCCATACAAAAAGAATTTCATAGAAGCTAAAGTTCATTAACTTAAAACATTCTACGTTTAAGCCTTGATTATATTGGACGCGCGATGCGATTTTTTTCGCATCCTACATGTGAATATTCGCAGATGTTATATTGAACGCTGACAATATTCCAAATAAACAGACCAATACTACAAGTTTGTGTGCGAAGTATGGTTATGTTTCGTGCGAAAAAAAATCGCAAGCTGTGGAACATTGAAACATATTCGCATGCGATTTTTTTTATATCCAAATTTTGACATTTTGTGCGAATATTTTTGTACGTGCGATGTTTTTCTTTTTTTGGTAATTATTTCGGTATTTTAGATTTATTTGAGAAATTTTTAATAAAAAACAGAACTAGAGATAGTTTATCATCGATTGGCATGCTTGGCAATCAATTTCGCCCATGGGAGTAGTAGTCGCCGCACTTCGGTTTGGCGGCGGCTCAAAAAAAACTTTTGATATGTTGTAGAGTAAGTTGAGAGGATTATTATCGCCGATGGATGTAGTAGCCGCCACGCTTCGGTTTGGCGGCGGCGGCGGCTAAAATTTGTTTGATATGTTGTAGAGTAAGTTGAAAGGGGCATTTTCGCCCATGGAAGTAGTAGCCGCCGCGCTTTAATTTGGCGGCGACTCAAAAAATAACTTTTCGTATGTTGTATTGTAGAGTAAGTTGAAAGGAGCATTTTCGTCCATGGAAGTAGTAGCCGTCGCGCTTCGGTTTGGTGGCGGCGGCGGCTCGAAAAAAATTCTATACATATTTCGTCAAAAAGAACTGATATCACAACAAAAATCCTTTTTAAAAGGGAAATCTGACGCAAGTCTTCCGTCCCTTCTTCCAAAACAACTGATATCAATTTGGGTGACACTTGCATCTTGGGAACGCAAAAAATTCTTTTGAAATATTTTCACATTTGATTGATTAAAAAATCCTCCCAACGTTTATTACGTTTCAGGATTACACGCAAAAGTTTGGCAACCCGTACTCCCGATTTATGTTCAATCTGGCAGCCACATTGCAAGGACTAACCCTACAGACCCAACTTATCAATTATATAGAAAAAGAATTCGATAAATCGAACAAACTTTATTAGATTTATATGCAAAAATCAATTGGGCGGAGCAATGCCCAAGGGCCTAAATTACTCTTTGGGGGTTATGACGAATAAGACTCTAATTTTTTAAATTGCACTATACAATATTTTTATTATTGCCGACCGGTTTCTTCAGCTAAGCTGACATCATCAAAGACTATTACTCGACTAATTAAAATTGGATAACATAAAATAGATTAATTGATTTTAATTCCTTATTTGTGTAGTGATAACGGAGATAAGTTCGTTGCATACATCAATAAAATAAACGCACCAAAAAACACATTCGTTTTCGCGTGATGTATTGGGTTTTTTGGGTTTTTTATGCTTGCTGAGAGAACCGAAAATATTTTCGGCCCTCTTAGGAGGGAGTACCGAAAGTACTTGGAGGTACGATTTCTTTTCACTCTTCGCAGTCATAGAAAATTTTGCCCATTGGGGGTGTCTTCCGTCAAGTCAATGACTCTCGCATCTGTTTTCTCTGTAGAGCAAAAAGGTATAGCAAAGGCAATTTAATATTTACTTCGTTTTCATTGAGCAGGTTCTCGTGTTTGTGTTTTTGTATGTGTATCGCCTCATAGTATTTTACCTTCCAGTGTTGCTTGACAGGTTGTATAAGTTTCAGGTCGCTTATGTTGTTTTCGTGTTTTGAAGTGAAAATGTGTCTCCCAACTGCAGTTTTTTGCTTCCATTTCGCAGAATTTATGTGCTCATTAAAGCATATGAAAAGCTTCCTGATTGTCATTCCGTAATATAAACCGCAACATCCACACTGTATGCTGTATACACCAGACCTATGCAGGCCCAGCGGTTTGTCCTTAATTGTCCCCAATAAATCACTCAGATTGCCTTCGTTCCTATGGACTAGTTCTATGTCAAATTTCTTGTGCTTTATGCTTCGTCATTCTGGGGAAATATCTAAAACTCACTCTTTTTGCGGGCTCCTTGGGTTTGTCAAAAAAGGTTGTAATGTATTTCAAGCGTTTCTTCTCGATGTGTATGTCGATGATGTCAGAGATGGTTGAACTCTTGAAACCATTCACACGGCCTATTTCCACGATTTTGGCTCTCTCCCTTTCAAAATAGACTTCATTTAGCGGAAGATTGACCATATAGTCCGCCATGGAGTGACACGCTTCATATCGTGGAAAGAGTCGCTGGTGATGAGTCTCATTGTCTAAGTTGATTTTCTGTATACGTCTACAATCACCTTACCATCTACGATTTCGCACATCACATTCAGGAACGGGAGTTTACCTTCTTCATTCTGCTTTTCGATTCTAAAACGGATGGCTCCTTTTTTAACCTTATCCATTTCATTTTCCAATAGTTTTTTGAATGCCCTCGCTAGTGGCGCTGTGACTCCGTTCTTAACAAGCCATGCCATCAGGAGTGCTAAGGTAAAAACTATTGGGATGTTGGGGTACATCGATGTTACGTCCAGCGAGCCCATTTCTTCCATCTTGTTGATCGATTCACCATTCACCTGTCGCGCAAATTCTGTTCCATTTAACACTAAATTTAACCTAAATTAAAAACATAACCAAAGACCCGTACGTATCAGAGCAGATGTGACAAACAGAATAGATGTGGCAAAGTGACTCAAACGTACCTAAATATACAAATAAGCACACAATCCAACGTTTTCTGTTCTTTTATAACTGTAAGAATTTCTAAGATCCATAGAAATTACCCAAGGTAATGTCAACGGCCCTACCGAAGTACGTCTCAGACCATTCAAATCTAGATAAGCTTATATCCAAGGACTAAGTCATTTATCCCTAAACACCTGAAATACTTGTTATCTAAAATTTTATTCTCTACAACTTTGCCTTTGGAAGCAACTTTTTACCTCTCATAGTTCTGGAGATCTGGGTCATCCTGCCCAATTATGGAAGAGGCCATATACCAGGATGGGGCCATATTTCCCCAAAACCCTGAAACACGTGTTCGCTTAAATATAATTCTCTACAACTTCGTCTTTGGAACCAACTTTCTAACTCTCACAGATCTGGAGATCTGGGTCATCCTGCCCAATTATGGAAGTGGCCATATACCAGGATTGGGCCATATTTCCCCAAAGCTCTGAAACACGTGTGAGCTTATATTTAATTCTCTACAACTTCGCCTTTGGAACCAACTTTCTAACTCTCATAGTTCTGGAAATTTGGGTCATTCTGGCTAATTATGGAAGTGGCCATATGCAAAGATTGGGCCGTATTTCCCCAAAACCCTCGAACACATGTTCGCTTAAATTTAATTTTCTAAAACTTCGCCTTTGAAACTAACTTTCTAACTCTCACAGTTCTGGAGATCCGGGTCATCCTGCCCAATTATGGAAGTGGCCATATACCGGGATTGGGCCATATTTCTCCAAAACCCTGAAACACGTGTTCGCTTAAATTTAATTCTCTACAACTTTGCCTTTGACAGTAAATCTCCATATTGCATAGTTAAAGATATATAGTCGACAAACTGTTTTCGTATATGGCCAAGAATCTCAATTTCGTCCATTCCATTGGTCCCAGTGCCCAGACCCCTGTACCGATTTCCACAAAAAAATTTCCCCAGTTTTGTGACATCAAATGCTTTCATTTGAAACCAAAATGAGGAATTTCCGTGCTATACTTGCTAAGATATTTGCGAAAAAGCTTCACCACCGACCCTCGAAAAACTCGACCATATCTCCGGAACCACTTGATCGATTTTGCTCATCTTCGAACTGGAATCATGGGAGGCATGTACCTTTCAGGGAAAAAAAAGTTTAGGCTGATTGGTTGAGCCGTTTGGAAAAAAAAGTGGAGAGGGACAGACAGACAGACAGAAGGACAGACGGACATTTTTTTTATTGCTGATTCGTCATCTCTAGACGATAATAGAGCTAAACATTGGAACTAGAGTGTTTCACCTGAAACTGGAAAATAAGTGCGAACTCAATAGAGATTATTTCAGAGAAACTAAAAATTTAGAATGGATTCGAAATCAAACTTTAGTGTTCTAAGGGAAACTAAAATCTAGAAACGGGTGCGAACTCAAACTAAATTTTCTTTTTATTAAATTCCTAGTACTTTTTCTGTGGATCCGTTGTACGCACCCACTTCCAACCTAAAAAAAAGTATGGGCGCGAGCTTCCTTCTGTTAAGTATAAAATTCGCGAGGCGCAATATAAACTTAGGAATTACGTTCTTTATGGGCGTAAAGTTCTTAGCAACCACCATTCGAATTCGATATGACGTATTCAAGAACTTTTAAAACGACATTGAAAAAATTGTGACACTCTGACTGAAAAATCCCGCAGAGAATCCTAGGTATAGATTTTTCTTTCGCCTCTAACAGCCAAAATGCAAGTCGGCGCCACTGCATGGGCGAAAATGATCCCCTCAATTTAAAACTATCGTACAAAACGACATATTTCCCAAATTTAAGACATTTAGGATATTTGCAGTTTGAATGGGGAGGAGTTGGAGCAGGTTTCTGATTTCAAGTACTAAGGAACCATTTTTTTAGAGGATGGCAAGTTAGTTAGGGAATTTTGGGAAAGGAGGAAAACGGCACGAAGGGTTCTGATATGGGGATTTTTAGGAGTATAGTGAAGGTTAATCGGAGGGAGGAGTGCGATAATCACATTAAGAACGACGACATTAGGGAAAACTTGGAGGTTTCGTCAGTGAAAGAGGTGGCAAGGGCTAGTTTCCTGGTTAGAGCACGTTGAAAGGATAATAACAGGCCACCAAAAAGGATCTTAGATTTTTATCAGTTTGGGACGATCACTTTCGTGGTCTGGAACACAGATCTTGTGACCCTTTGTTCCTTTTTCCCGGTCATCATTTAAAAAATCATGAAAACCTTTGCGTGCCGACCAGGAACCTGTCTAATATGATAGGCCCTAGCTCGGCCACTTTCGAAGGGTGCACGACGTAGTCGCCTAGTGTCCTGAGTCTTAGTTGATGGAATTTAGGGCATTCACATATAACGTGGAAGCCCGTTTCCTCTTCCAAGCCACAGGAACAGTCTGGGTCACCTGAAATTCACATCTTCGTGAGGTGCTTGTTGAGTCCGCAATGTCCGGTCGTCGCACTAACTACCCTTCTTATGCGATCCCGGCCCATCGTCAGGAGCTCCTTAGTCCATTTCTCGTTCGGAGTGGGGAAGAAATGCTTGGTATGCACTCCTCCTTCGTACGCTGTCCAGCTTTTTCTATGCTCCGCCCTCACCCAGTCCTTCACCGCTTTCGCACAAAGCGAATTCGGGATGGGGATATGAGGTTCAGGTCCGTATGAGATTGCCGTTGAGCCGGTTTTTGCCAGCATATCAGCCTTCTCATTACCGTTCACTCCGGAGTGCCCAGGCACCCAAACCAGTTTGACTCGATTGCTCAGCCCTATCTGGTTCAAGTAGCCCTTACATTCTTCCACCAATTTAGAAGTCACAATGGGTGATATCAGCGCCTTTATTGCTGATTCACTATCGGTGCACACGATCACGTCTTCACTATTCAGTCCTTCTGGCAGAATTTCTGGAGCTCCCAAAAGAGCTACTGAAGTTTCCGCCTGGAAGATGCTGGATAGACTTCCCAGGTGAATCCAGGTGCCGGTATCCGTCCTCGGGTTATATACCCCGGCTCCGGTCCCTTCACCTGTCTTCGACCCGTCTGTGAATCTGACCCATTCACTTTCGGGTAGCGTAAGTGGCCACCCGTTCGCCCACTCATCCCTGTTTGGGAATAGCACTTCTCAGTTTCTGTGTGACTCAGTTTCTGTGTCATAGAGTCCCGCGGCATGTCAAAGATATGATCAGAGATCATATTTTTGATCTTCCCATGCCCGGTCTTGAAACCTGGAGACCACCAGCCATTTTGTGTCAACCTGTCTGCTGTTGCGAAAACTTTCGCCTTCACTACTATATCGATAGGTGGCACTGCCAGTAGCACTTCCAGGGCCGCCGTTGCCGTCGTCTTCATGGCACCCGTGGCACACACACACACTAACCTCTGAACTTCTTTCAATATTTCCCTCGCCTTCTGCACGTTGAGCCTTGGCCACCATACTACGCAGCCATGACTTATCGCGGGCCTTACTACCGCTTCGTACATCCACAGCATTGCTTTTGAGGATAAGCCCCAGCTCTTCCCAATAGCACTTCTGCAAATCCAAAAGGCCGTCAGGGCTTTTTGAGCTTTGTCCTCTACATGGGCGATCCAGTTTAGCTTGCGCTCAAGCGTAACTCCCAGATATTTCACCTGGGGGCTAAAAAGGATCTTAGATTTACAGATCCCGAGAGGTCAAGGGGTAGACCAAGGAGAAGGTTGGTTTATAGATTCAATTAAATCAGATTTAGAAGTTAGATGACCTTCTCTTGGCGAGCAAACCCTCTCCTTGGCGGGCGATAGGAGGGCATGGAGAAGGGTGGGACACCTTGGGTCATAAAGACCTCACACCGGAAGATATGTAAAGTTTTATTGATCTTCTTTATCAGCTCTAGCAGCTATCTCGTCTTTCCATACGAAAATAAATAAAGCGGAACGATTTACAAGTACTGAGTTTATGTAGGCGGCTTACACCACTTAAACACCAGCAGAACTGCTGTACATTTTCATCATCATTATATGCATTTGTGACTGACTTAAATCAATATCGGCTCAGTCATTGTCGTTGTATATGTCGCTTTTGTTCTGCTGTGTTAAATACTTATGAGAATTGATGGGGTAGTATAACAGGATATTTTGCAACTGTGAAAGTTTACATGCTCCATAGCTAGATGGATGTAAACTTAAAACATAAATACAAATGAATAACAAGGAAGGATATGAACAAGAATACATTTTCATAACAGATTTTGAGTTAAATGCATGACATGAAAACGCTTTCCTTTTTATGCACAAGCAAACGCTGTATGATGTGTGCAAGTTTTATGACAGGAAATGGTTTCCCTTCTCGTTGCTTTCAGACACGTAACCTCTAATCGTTAAAGTGTGAGCCCTTATTTCAATTTATCCGAACGAACAATGTCTTATCAATAAAGTGAAACGATTTTTCTGATATTGTTCGGTGTCATCCACCGTTTTAAAAGTTGACAAACTTTCGTAAGTTGTTTGAACAAATTCGATACCAATCAACGAGGAGTGTGAGCAAAAAAAAAAAAAAAATAAACAAAACTGTCCAGCTTTTTCGAGTAACATAAACTTTCGGCACAAAATATCATACCTTCTCATGGGAAATCATGTTGAAAATAAAATAAAACTTTTTCACTCACTCCAAAAATTGTTTTTTCCGTCTTTCTTCTGAGGGGTGTTCTCATCAAGCAAGGAAAAAGTATGTATCATATGCGGCACTCTACTTCTCTAATGATAATGTCGCAGGAAATGGTTACCATAAATTAATGAAATAACAAAATAAATATCAAAAATTTTCGTCACAATGTGAGACGTATACTGAACACTCGCATACAATAGCGTAGTCTTCTTTTGTGTGCTGTTCATTTACAGTGAGATCACTTAATCAAGCACCATCATAATACGAATCTATTTTGTTAGATATATGCGAACAAACAGAGACTTATCAAAAAAGGCATTTACCATTTATTTTAAGTGCTGCGTAATATTTCATCTGAAATCCTCATTATACCCTTTTCGATTTGTTTAATCCATACATAAATCAGAAAAAGAAATTAGAATCACTTTTTTGAAAAATTTATTATATATTCACATTGCTGCTTTGCTTGCGCGGCAAATTAAATTGTTAAATGAGTTTCAACTTCAAAACACACATACTCTTGAGGTAGTGCAAGAAAAAAAACGTAAAATACTCGAAATTCAGAATGTTTTATTTGATGAGGTCGCAATCAATGGCGATTAAAACAATAAAATGAATTTTTTTAATCTCTCTGGGAAGTGGAGGGAAGTTCTTCTCATTAATATCTAATACTTGAAAAGCTTTGAAACGGTTTTTGTTGACCATTTATTTAATGTAAACCTTATCACACAAAAACCCCTTTTAAAAGGGAGATGTGACGCAAGTTTTTGTGTGATTATATATATCAGTCCATAAGTCCGCTTCCAAAATTAATGATATCGCTTGAGGTGACGCTATCGCTGATAATACGCAGACTTTTGTTTGAATGTAATCTTGTGTTCAGAGTTTTATTTTTTTAAAAAAATTACAGCGCTTTTTATAAAACAAAATTACGTTATGTTACGGACTTACGGACAACGCCACACTTTACCTTTTAAGAGGTTTCTGTTGTGATATCAGTCGTTTTGTAAGTTTTCAGTGAAATTGAAAAATTTTCTATTTTTTTAAAAAAAATTTCTCCAAAAAAAAGTTTTTTCCAAAAAAAACTTTCTCCAAAAAATTTTTCTCCGAAAAAAAGTTTCTCTCCAAAAAAATTTTTCTCCAAAAAAACTTTTTCAAAAAAATTTTCTCTCAAAATATTTTCTCAAAAAAAATTTTTTTCGAAAAAAAAAATGTTTTCATAAAAAATTCTCTACAAAAAAAAATTTTTTTCCAACAAAAATTTCGCCAAAAAATATTTTTCTCCAAAAAAAGGTTTCTTCAAAAAAAAAAAAAAAATTCTCCAAAAAATCTTTCTCCAAAATAAATTTATCTCAAAAAAAATTTTCTAAAAAAAATTTTTCTCCAAAAAAATTTTCTTACCGAAAAAATTCGTACCTTCGGAAAACCTTGTATCACCTTCGGGATACTTTGTCGCACCTTCGTCTACCTTGGGAACACTTCGTGTCACCTTCGGCTACCTTCGGAACACTTCGTGTCACCTTCGGAACACTTCGTGTCACCTTCAGAACACTTCGTGTCAGCTTCGGCTACCTTCGGAACACTTCGTATCACCTTCGGCTACCTTCGGAACACTTCGTGGCACCTTTGGCTGCCTTCGGAACACTTCGTGTCACCTTAGGTTACCTTCAGAATACTTCGTGTCACGTCACCATCGCCTACCTTCAGAACACTTCGTGTCACCTTCGGCTACCTTGGGAACACTTCGTGTCACCTTCGGCTACCTTGGGAACACTTCGTGTCACCTTCGGCTACCTTGGGAACACTTCGTGTCACCTTCGGAACACTTCGTGTCACCTTCGGAACACTTCGTGTCACCTTCAAATACCTTCGGAACACTTCGTGTCACCTTCAAATACCTTCGGAACACTTCGTGTCACCTTCAAATACCTTCGGAACACTTCGTGTCGCCAACTGTCTAGGTCTCAGAATTTAGCAAATAAATCCACGTCACTTTGACAGTTGCAGCCATTTTCTTAAAATCTTAAAAAATTCTCCAAACTCTCTAGCTATTGTCACTACGGAGCTAAAATTTGAAAACTCCGAGCCTTACCTGAAAAGCCCTCAAAATTAACCACTTTTCCACATGCCACGGCTTTTACAGAATTTTCCCGGAAAAGCGGCCTATGAAATTTTTCTTTTGGGGCCGAGATTGACGTTCAGTGAAAATTTCAGGAAGATCGGCTGACTGGGTCTCGAGATCGAAAACTTTTAATAGATAGAACATAGAAACCGACAGATCAGAAAAAATGTTTTCATAATGATGAGAACAATAGAAAAATCCATTGGCCATAGAAAAATCTCATTTTCAAACCTCGATATCTCGATTTTGATGAGTCTGGGCTTGTTTGAAAGCTGCTGCGATGTAATTTTTTTAAAATTAATTTTAGGGTGAGAAGGGGTAGATGGGAAAATTTCCAAAAATTCGCTTATATATAGTTCCTGGTCCCCCAAAGGTTTTGTATGGGTTTTTTGGGTTTGTAGACTTTTTTCTTGGGGTTGGGGGACTGCGTCACGCCCTCAGCTACCGCTGCGGTCATGATAAACTAGCCGCGTCAAATAGAGTAGAATTAATTAGAATACCACGACAAGTACTTAAGGTCACTATCTTAAGCTGAAATGAGTCTAAGCAAAAGTACCGTCAAGTAATTTTTAGGTCGATAAGCAGCCATATGACACTGTAAAAGATTTTGTTAAATATCGACGAAAAAACGAAATCGACAAGGATTAAAAAACGACCAAAACATAGAAGGGAACCGTACGTATCAGAATAGATGCGGCAAACAGAGTTGATGTTACGTAAAGACTGCAACGTATTTAAGTAAATATTGCGTTCACATTAGACTGTATTGGAAATTGCCCGTAGGGCAATTTTGAAAAACTCGTACGAAGTAACGGTGTAAAAAAATTCTCCGAACGCACAAAATTGACCTCCAAATAGAGAAAAATGTTCTCCTCAATTTTGTCTACAACATAGCAAAAAACTATTTTTTGGGCTAGAGCCTACCTTAGCACTGACCTAGGGCCTTAAATATAGCCCCCGGATACATACTTCCATAGACAAAAATGTTTCCCTCAATTTGCTCTGCAACATAGCAAAAAACATTTTTTATGTTAGGGCCGACCTTAGGACGGACATAAGGCCCACTTGAGCCCTATCCACAGGCAAAAATTCTTCTATAAATTGTCGGCCGTGCCGAGATCTTTCAAACAAAAAAAGTTTTTGAAAATCGGAAGAGATTTACTCGAGTTATGTACAAACAGCACGTAGGGCCCTAACAAAGACTCTTTTTTAGTGCCCTAGCTAAGTCCAAACACTCAAATCGAAAAATGTTTCTTCCACAAATTGTCGGTCATGCCCAGATCTTTCAAACAAAAAAAATTTATGAAAATCAGAAAAGATTTACTCGAGTTATGTGCAAAAGACCAAAAACCACTTAAACGGTCCTGCCTCGGCGGCCCTTGGGCCGATAGTGCCCAGATTCAATCCCATAGAATATTTTTCGACTACCTTTCAGGAAAAAAAAAGTTTTTGAAAATCGGTCAAGATTTACTCAAGTTATCGTGTTGACGAACAGACAGACCGACAGACAGACAGACGGACATTGTTTTTTCGCTGATTTGTCATCTGGAGGCAACAAAAAAAGTTTTCCCCTTACTTTCGGGTTCGAATTCGCAATGTAACAAACGTGATAGTAAACGCATCAGACCTACGTACTTCGTACGGGTCTAAAAATCAACTAAATGCGAAGAAACGACCAAAAATTTTCGTATAAGAAACCGTTTTACAGCTAACGGTTAACTGATAAAAAAACCTCAAAATTCTAGATCAGAATTTCATGTGACTTACGAAGGAATGGTCCTTCTCTGTTATATACACGAAGTAGAAGTGTGAAGTGTTGTTGTTTATAAGGGATAGCGATTTGTATGTCTTACCGAGTCTATAAATGTTCCTTTTCGCTACTGTTAGCATTTCAGAGCCGTAGGTTTCAGCCATTGCACACATATCAAGAACAAAATTTTGCAAACGTAAATCCTCTTTAAAGGATTTCTACTTTACTTGCAAATACAATATTTGAATAGTTGACTACAACGTTCATGTGTAAATGGAAAACTCAAACCTCTCGAGTGGAAAAAGAAAAATTTAAATGAATCGAAACAAAAACTCATAGAAAAAACTCAAAGTAAAAACCGTACAGGATTCGACCACAGAACTTCATGTATTTCTGACACCAGTTAGTGGCATTGCAGTGAAAATTGTTTATGTTTCCAAAGCTTTCGTTTATGTGAAATATTTTGCGATCCGACTAACATTTTGTCGAGTGTTTTGAAATTAATAAAACTTTCTCCAATTCCGTTTTTACACTTTCCCAACGGCTGCTGTGTTACATCAACCATTCTGGGTACAATACGACCATCCACATAAAATTATGCAAAGAAGTTGTTGGTTTGCAATTCGCATATACAAAAATTGAATGCTTTGACGCAACGTACAAAGTAAAATAGCAAAATTAAAAAGCATCTCAATTTTCTAAAGTGGAAAACTTAAAGCAAACCACAAGTTGTGTGAAGCATTACTTTGAAATCAATTGTTTTATTGCATTCGATACCTCTAAAAGTTAGTAACAAAATTGATAGGAAAAAGTCAGTGATGCGAACTATGCAGGAAAAAAGTTAGCAAGTTCTGCGTCCTCTTACGTGCAATAAAATAAGTTTTTCTTCTTATATTGTGATGGATCTAACAGAGTAATTCTTTTTAATTATCAATGAAATGAATGGGAAACAAGTCACTGAGTTAAAGCTTACCTCATCTGAAATAAAAACATTGCTCGACTGAATCAATCCGGTTAAACTTTGAAGGAGAGATGAACAATAAATGGAAGTCGGTTGTAAAAACATAAGTTTGGCATACCCGTAAATGAAACTAAAAAAACCCAAATGCAAAGAACTTTTATTATATGTTTGCGGGTCGAAAGTCGTTCATTACATCGAGTTGCATGAACTGTCGACGGCGCGGCGCCAGCATGTAAAATGTGTTACATAACTCGGGATAAAAATGAAAAGTCACGCTTTCGTGTGATTATTGACCTCGGCTTCGAATTGGATCAACAAAATTCACACGAAACCTCGACTTTTTAACTTTTCATCTCTAGTTATGTAAGTGACTGACAACGTCTACATCCTTCCAACCTGTCGTTTAGCCACCTACTCAACACCTTCCAATGCAATTTTCTTACCACATAATAAAAAAATATTAATCAGAAACCTTAACCTACTGAAAGATCGAGTAGCGCGAGGTAGCTCCTGGTCGACCATTTTTCGAAACCCGACTCGGACCGAACCCGACCCGATAAAATTTTTCGAAACCCGAATCCCGAATTGTTTCACAACCCGACCCGGACCGAACCCGACCCGATAAAATTTTTCGAAACCCGAAACCCGAACTGTTTCAAAACCCGACCCGGACCGAACCAGACACTCAAGTTTTTCGAAACCCAAAACCCAAATTACTTCGAAACAAAAATTATTTCAACGCCCGACGTCTGCATTCTTCACGGACCTTAGACTCAAACAAAATTCGTGTAATGTAAGATGATAAAATTTAGACTTAGATTTGTAAAATATAAAAAGTCAATAAAGGATCGGCACCCGAATAAAATGATACAACAACCCGACCCGGACCGAACCCGACCCGATAAAATTTTTCGAAACCCGAAACCCGAATTGTTTCAAAACCCGACCCGGACCGAACCCGAACCGATTAATATTTTCGAAACCCGAAACCCGAACTGTTTCAGAACCCGACCCGGACCGAACCCGATCGGATAAAATTTTTCGAAACCCGAAACCCGAAGTGTTTCCAAACCCGGCTCGGACCGAACCCGACCCGATTAAAATTTTCGAAACCCGAAACCCATAAACCCGAAAAAAACAATTCGGGTTCGGGTTCGACAGTCAGAACTAGAGCCTATTATTTGGGAATTCTTTTTATACTTTTTTGGGAAATTTTGGGAAATTTTGATTTCAGTCCCTCACTACGCTCATAACCGGTTGAAAACAATGCCATTGTGTTACATTGTCCGATACGACAAACATTTGTTCTACCCCTTTCTTGTTGAGAGCTAGGAGGGTCTTTACGAGGGTAGCCCTAGTGCATATCTCAGCCATCACACTTCGAAGAAAATTCAAATTAGTGCCAAAATGAAGGCATTGGAGCCTAATGAAGATTGAAATTTAAAAATAAAAATTTTGCTGGAATGTCTGGAAAGAGATGCCCTTCATCATAAAGTTTACTAATAAATTATTATTTGGAAATTCTTTATATTTTTTGGGGAATTTTTGGGAAACTTTGGGAAAGTTTAGTGAATTTTGGGAATTTGTTCCCAAATAATAGGCTCTGGTCAGAACTAACGTCACCAAATTTTTATTGGAAGTTACCCCCCCCCCCCATCCCCTGAAAACACATGCTGTTAACAAATTTTTTGAAGATATCTTTGGAAGTTCTTTATTTATTCATCTTCGAACTCGGATGGTTAACATATAAGGCCAACATACGTCGTACTGGTCTAAAAAGACAAACCCGAAACGAAGATTTATCACCACACATGATTCGAAATTTATTGTGGTACAATGTTTTTTTACGTTACGTTGTCAGTGATGTGTATGTAAAGAATGGAAATTGCAGTCTCCAATTTGGATGCTTCTTTGGACAATTTTTACATTTAACTAACACGATTTGCCACCATCTAAATCAAGAAAAGTCATATAGGCCCGATGATATGTTAAGGCTTGGATATGTGGGAGCTTGGTGATGGGGCAAGGTGCGGGATATAATTGATTTTCGACTACGTTTTTTGAGTATTACCGCGATTTCATTGTAATTGATACCAGTTACCAGTCACAAGAGAAAGTGTCTGTACAGTAGGGGTGTTCAAAAAAGTATATGGGAAAATTAAGTTGCCGAAATGCTCAGGACTAAGCAAGGAAAAAGATGCCAAATGGTTCAACGAGAAAAAGTCCCAATGTTTTCGACGACATCCGAATCGGTTTAGGGATAGCTCAAGTCGAAAAACTGAAATAAATGGCCAAAATCGTGAAAATGCGTGTTTCCGAAATTTGCATGAAATATTAAGAGTTATGGCTGTCCATAAACGATGTCTGCTTTTTTCCGACTTTTTTTACCCCTCCCTTCCCCCCTCCCCTGTCATATTCTCTCTGTTTATACACTTGTATAATAATTACACTACCCATATTCTTTCCATGTAGGCTTGTGGATTATATAAGTGTTTGTGGATCATTTAAAAGTATTGCACTAACATTTCAAGAGAGATAAGAGCAAGCCGAACCAACGGTCGTTTCAACTCCTAACAATTGCAGGTTACGACATTCACTGCCGCAGCAAATGCAAAAATATGTGCCATCGGCAATCGCCACCTATTAATCCAAAATTTTATCCCTGGATTACTAGAAAAAGTCACTTACTGAGCAAAATTCATTGTTTTCTGGGTAAAAATCACATGCTTTGGTTGTATATGTAAACGATTGCGATTACAGTGATTCATTTTTCACGATTTCGGCCTTTTTTTTCAGTTTTTCGACTTGAGTTATCCCTAAATCACTTCGAATGTCGTCCGACCCATGTGCACTTTTTCTCGGGAGACCACTTGGCATCGTTTTCCGGGCTAAGTCCCAAGCATTTGGACAACTTAACTTTTTGAATACCCCTACGGTACAGTGGTGTCGAAGAAATTTGTTTTTGACGTTGTCCCTAATTTCCAAAAATTTGTGTAAAAGAAATCACAACAAAAACCCTTTTTAAAAGGGAAACGTGACGCAAGTCCTCGTCCCTTCTTCCAAAACAACTGATATAAACTTTTGTGACGCTTGCAGCTTCGGAACGCAAAAAAATTCTTTTGAAATATTTTCATTTTTGATTAAAAAAATGCGTCACAAATGCCGGAGCCCCCAGTGTTATAGTTTTTCTGTTCTTTCAGCTTTCACAATGCAAAAATTTGACTTTATGGGATGTATGGCATATTTTTGTATAGGAAATCAAATTTCTGCGTATGAAAGCTGAAAGCGTAGAAAAATTATTACATTGGCGGGTCCGGCATTTGTGACGCATTTTTTTAATCAAAAATGAAAATATTTCAAAAGAATTTTTTGCATTCCGAAGCTGCAAGCGTCACAAAAGTTGATAGTTTTGGAAGAAGGGACGAGGACTTGCGTCACGTTTCCCTTTTAAAAAGGGTTTTCGTTGTGTTTGTAATGTTTTGCATTATTTTGAGCCACCGCCGCCGCCAAACCGAAGCGCGGCGGCCACTACTTCCATGGGCGAAACGATCCCCTCAACTTCCTCTACAACGGCGGCTACTCGAGGGGTGACGCACTTCTGCGGTTTATGGAATAAATGGAATAAATGGGAATAAATGGGAATAAATGGAATAAATGGGAATAAATGGAATAAATATTGGAATAAATGGAATAAATGATAATTTTTTCGAATTCGACAAAACCTCAAATAGACTTGATTTTGATGGCAACGCACACAACAGACCATACTAATGTGCCAAAAAGTGAAAAAACCCACTTTTGAAAACTTAAAAGAATTTTTGTTGAAAATTGGAATAAATGGAATAAATAAATTTATTCCATTTATTCCAAAAAAAATAAAATTCAATCTCAGGATGGTTTAAATGCTTTTTAATTGGTGCAAACCTATTTTTGAACTTATTTGTCTAGCTTGTGATGTGTTTGGTTGAGATGTTTCGCAAAAACAACAAAAAAAAATTGGGAATAAATGGAATAAAAGAATAAATGGAATAAATGAAGTGCGTCACCCCTCGCGGCTACTACATCCATGGGCGAAAATGATCCCCTCAACTTCCTCTACAACATACCAAAAGTTTTTTTTTGGGCCCCCGCCTATTCTCCGCCATTTTGGCGGTCACCCTGATACACTACACACTCAACCCAACAACTTTCCCTTTGACACCAAACCTCTATCTCGAACACACAACCATTGCCTCATACAAAATGTGCTATCAAACACACTACACACACAAACACATACGTATGGGCTTTATATGGCGCCTTCTAAGAGCCCTGGCGCCCAAACGAGGCCGGTACCCCCCTTTTTTAAAATCTCATATGACGTAGAATGCCCACCCGAAGGTCACTGCAAAATTTCAAGAAAAGTTATCGAGCCGTTTTCGAGCACGAGCCAAAAAAGTGGTTTTTCATACAAATGGCCCTGGAACTAGCTAACAAACTAACTAACTAACCCACTAACTAACTAACTAACTAACTAACTAACTAACTAGCGTAGGATGTTTGCATTAACTGTGGCTTCTATGAAACAGCCCTTTTTGTATAGGAAATGATCATTTTCTAAAGGACGTATCTTCGAATCCACCGAACCGATTTTAAAGAGTGAAAAGACACTTTGCCTTAGAATTTTCCGTAGAATCCAGGAGAAACATTTTCCGGGGGGTACGTCGCAAGGGGGGGAAGTCAAAACTTAGCTGTATATATGGTTCCGAAGTCTACGAAAAATATTTTTCCGAATTTTTTGTTCGTATGGGGGCTTACGTCACGGGCGCATCGCTACCGCGCGCCCATGATAGTAGCGTATTTATGAAAATGTTGACCTTTGCTTGTTCTGTTTTGTAAACAAGCTCGATTTGTACTCAATTCCTTAATTATTCATACTACTTGCTCGATCATAATGAGAACTTTAAAATGAATCCTCATTTGTTGAAATTTGACCATTTTTAGATGAAGTTTTCGTTTAACTTAACCATTTTTTCACGGTGGTTCTGAATGAAAATAAAGGCTTAGTCTCGGGTTTAGTGGAGAAACTGACCGGAGTCAACTAATACATCATCTATTCACGGATCACAATCTCGAGAACTAGTCAGCAAATTCCGACTCGACCAATTATTTATCGCTTTAACGCATTCCGAATGTGGGATGTGTATAAGAAGTCCCGGCCCGTAACTTGATGTTGAGGAACCGTGAAAATTATTCAGTTTTGTACTTTCCGCACTTAGTAACGGGCTATGAAACACAGAGATCGCATCCAATCGTAATGTCCGGATTATGCGATTCCCTGTGGATCGAAATGCTTAGGAGTAACAAATTCACCAGGAATTGTAATTTCCTGAGCATCACAATTTCAAGAAGACAGCGAAAGGGAGTGAATGACACCAATGGTTACAGGAAGCAGAAGGGGCATGAAGGAGCAGTGAGCAGCAATAATGAGCAGTGAGGTGTGCCAAGGGGCAGTGAAGTGCACCAAGGTGCAGCGAAGTGCACCAAGGTGCAGCGAAGTGCACCAAGCTGCAGCGAAGTGCACCAAGGTGCAGCGAAGTGCACCAAGGTGCAGCGAAGTGCACCAAAGTGCAGCGAAGTGCACCAAGGTGCAGCGAAGTGCACCAAGGTGCAGCGAAGTGCACCAAGGTGCAGCAAAGTGCACCAAGGTGCAGCGAAGTGCACCAAGGTGCAGCGAAGTGCACTAAGGTGCAGTGAGAAGCATCAAATAGCAGTGAGGGGCACTAAAGTTCAGTGAGAGGCAACAAGGTGCAGTGAGGGGCACCGAGGGGTATCGAGAGGCAATGTGTTTGAGATTTAAGTGTAGTGAGGTGCAGCAAGGTGCAGTGCAGATAGGTGTAGTGTAGTGCAGAGGTGTAGCGTGGTGCACCAAAGTGCAGCTAGACAAATGTCTTGAAGTGTGCAGTGCAGCAATGTGCACCAAGGGGCAGTGAGGGGTATCGAGGTGCAGTGTGTCTCGTATTTATAATATATATGCTTAGTTCGGCATAGTATAAATCTTTACCTGCTGCGTCATTTAAAAGTTAACCTTCAGAGTACAATACAATTCCTTCCTTTTAAGGGAGTGATCTATTTTCTGTATTGTGATTGGAAACAGCTTTCGTCTGGATGCGCACATATAAGATATAAAGATTCAGCATTACTTCCATAGTTGCCGTTTTAGTTAATATCTAAGGGTGTAAACCAGGGCCTAATATTTGGGAACTAATTTTCAAAAATTTCCAAAAAATTGGAAATTTTTGGTAAGTAATTCCCAAATATTAGCCGTGGTGCAAACAGCTTCAGTCCGATAAGATTCAATGGCGATCGTTATAGGATTAATAACAGCTTTCAAGGTTTCATAAACTCTTTTGGGAGAGCTTGTATTTGTATTTGTATTTTAGAGACTCCACTAACAGCTTTTAACAGCCAATAACAAGTGTTATCTGGACCACCGGCTTAACGTGACTTCCGAACCACGTCTCAGAGTAATGCGAATGTAGCGTCTTTGTTATTATGCAATTACTCCAAGAATTGTTAGGCGCTTGGTTATTATCTCGCCTAAATGTAGGCTTAGATATTTCGTGCACAAATTCGTCGTATATGGGTGACGTCATACGATTCATTCAGTGTGTACGTCGTTATGGGCACCAAACACACCACAACTACCCAACTTTTGAAGCTTGAGTGAACTTTCGGACGTTATTAATGCGCTACACTTGCTAGAAAAATTCCATGTAGAATTTTTCCGACACGGGATTTGAACCCGGATCGTTTTGGTGGAAGGCCAGTACGCTAACCACTGTGCCAACTCGTCCCTTGCATCCAATCATCAATAATTTTGATTAAATATTATATTGACAGTTCTCGCACTTGTAACCGCCGACGTGGGCAGAAATTTGACACACTCACAATGATGACAATGGATGCCACGCCTCCTAAAACGTTCGTCTCAGTATAATGTGCGTGTGATGTGATGCGACATATCAATACTACTACAATAAAATATTGCACTGACTAGAAAGTCTCACCTAACGTTCTCGTGTATATTACACACATACTTGCTCACATTCGCGCGCGCGTTGTTACGTGGATGTTTGACTTTCTAGTCGATGACAGTAAACATATATTACTTGTAAGTTTTAATGAAGACAGAAAAAAAATTAAATCGTAAAAAATTACAATATGTTTGTGCAGTAAAATAGAACAAACTTTTACAATCATCTGATGAACTTGAAACTTCTGAAAATCTCGTAAAAAGCCTAATTATCTCCAACTCTTCACGAAGTTTAATGATCCAAATTAAGGGTAATGACTCTTAGCGAATTTTGAGGTAAGTTGAAATTGTAGGAAATAGATTCAGTTTCAGTGACGACCTTTGACGAAAGGCTGTCATGACGTTTTTAACGAGTGTGTTATAAAGTACGCACAAATTTCCCCTAATACACTCCCTAATTACGGACGCCCGTACTACCACGTTTGTCAATCGAGAAGTAATTTATTGTTCGATTTCTTAGTGGAGTGTGACAGAGTCCAGTGAACTAGGATCGATAATCCGGCCCAGATATATAAATCAATTATTTATGAAATATCGTCAAAAGTATATAACAAAATAAGGAAAAAAAATTTATTGTTTTTCATATCTTTTCTTCTTTTGACATCATTGATTAATTTGCTATTTTCATCATTTTACAGGTGACACTATCTATATCAATTCTTATTAGTCTTCATGTGTTTTTCCTGCTCGTTGTTGAAATTATTCCGCCAACATCATTAGTGGTGCCACTACTGGGGAAATATTTGATATTTGCTATGATTTTAGTATCGATAAGGTAAGTTGACAGTCAATTCTATGATGCAACATAGTGTGGTATATTATGAGAGTGAATTTGTTACCATAACTTCGAGACTGGCAGGCTGTATAACTGAAATCAATAACTGATTCTATCTCTTAAAACATATTCACAAATACAAGAGTTTAAAAATGAGTCGAGACGCGTACTTCAGACACGTTCAAGTCATTCATCAAGTTCAAGTATATGACGCTCTTCTATACACTAATGTACACTTAGGATATACTTTCTATATGTTACAAACTCAACGTGTCGTCACCAAATGCGACCTTTTATGCATGCCAGACGTACAGATTTTTTTTTATATTTTCTTGTTTTTACCCTTTCCCCGTGCAAAATTATATGGTCAATTCCAAGCGTGTGAGCGGACTTTGTGTCAGTGGCTAATGTTAACTTTAAGCTCTCATCGTTTACACTCGCATAAATGGTGTCTCCACTACTTCCGTCATAAAGAAAAAAATTTAGAGAAAATCAGCAAAAATTTTCAACGAATTTCGTCGAAAATAATCAAATTGACCTCGCGCCTTGCCTGATTTTCGTTTTATTTCGATAAAATAAGTGATTTTAAGATAAGAACATAACCAAAGACCCGTACGTATTAGAATAGATGTGACAAACAGAATAACAGAATAGATTTGGCAAAGTGACTCAAACGTACCTAAATATACAAATAAGCAAACAATCCAACGTTTTCTGTTCTTTTATAACTGTAAGAATTGCAAAGATCCATAGAAATTATCCAAGGTAATGTCAAAGGCCCTACCGAAGTACGTCTCAGACCATTCAAATCTAGAAAAGCTTATATCCAAGGACTAAGTCGTTTTTCCCTAAAACCCAGATACGCGTGTTATCTAAAATTTTATTCTCTACAACTTTGCCTTTGGAAGCAACTAGGGGTCATTCCTAAATTACGTAACGCTAATTTTGCGGTCTAGACTCCCCCCTCCCCCCTGCCGTAACACACGTCGCGTAACGTTGGCCGAAACCCCCTCCCCCTTCGTTACGTAACGTAACAAAACATATTTTTGAAGCAACGTAGAAAGAATAAAGACTGTTATAAGTACAAAACTGGTCTTGTGTTATTCACTATCCACTGTAACGATCCACAATCATAACGTGACGGTGCTTCGAGATCAAGCGAATGCAAGGGAAGACTCAACGATATGAATTTCCGAAAGTTATTTCATTACTGTCATTTTTGTTAACTAGTTAAAATATAAAAAATTCGTCAAAAGTAAACGAAAAAATCTGCGGTGCCAAAAGGAATTGAAATTAACGGTTTTATGTTCGATATTTTCATATAGGAAGCAAAATGTTGAGGTTCGAACGTTACGTAACGCCGATGCTAGACCCCCTCCCTCCCCCTCGTAACTTTCCGTAACGCTAGAGGAATACTCCCCCCTCCCCCCTCGAGCGTTACGTAATTTAGGGACGACCCCCTATCTACCTCTCATAGTTCTTGAGATTCGGGTCATTCTGCCCAATAATACCAGGATTGGGCCATATTTCCACAAAACCCTGAAACACGTGTTCGCTTAAATTTAATTCTCTATAACTTCGCCTTTGGAACCAACTTTGTAACTCTCATAGTTCTGGAGATCTGGGTCATTCTGCCCAATTATGGAAGTGGCCATATACCAGGATTGGGCCATATTTCAACAAAAAACCCTGAAACACGTGTTCGCTTAAATGTCATTCTCTACAACTTTGCCTTTGGAACCAACTTTCTAACTCTCACAGTTCTGGAGATCTGGGTCATCTTGCCCAATTATGGAAGTGGCCATATACCAGGATTGGACCATATCTCCCGAAAACCCTGAAACACGTGTTCGCTTAAATTTAATTCTCTACAACTTTGCCTTTGACAGTAAATCTCCATATTGCATAGTTAAGGAAATATAGACGAACGAAAAACTGTTTTCGTACATGACCAAGAATCTCAATTTCGTCCATTCCATTGGTCCCAGTGCCCAGACCCCTGTACCGATTCTCACAAAAATTTTTTCCCAGTTTTGTGACATCAAATGCTTTCATTTGACACCAAAATGATTAATGTCCGTGCTATACTTGCTGAGATATTTGCGAAAAAGCTTCACCGACCTTCGAAAAACCATGTTTTTGGTCACTTCATCGACCATATCTTCAGAACCACTTCATCGATTTTGCTCATCTTCGAACTTGAATCATGGGAGGCATGTACCTTTCAGGGAAAAAAAAGTTTACGCTGATCGGTTGAGCCGTTTGAAAAAAAAAGTGGAGACGGACGGACAGACGGACAGACGGACAGACGGACAGACGGACAGACGGACGGACGGACGGACGGACATTTTGTTTATTGCTGATTCGTCATCTCTAGACGATAATAGATGCATCCCCCCCACTCCCACCTCGATCTACCCCATGTTACAATAAAATTGTTTGTAGTAAACGTATAGGACCTTTGTACTTCGTACGAGTCCAATAATAATTGAAAATCTTTATATTTAATTAAATTCAATTTCAGTTTTATACATTCAAATAATTGGCGCTAATATTCACTTACAGCAGTACCATTGGTACCAATCATACCAGACAACATTCCACAAATATGAGCGGGAAAAAATTTGAATTTTTCAAAACGCATAATTTCAATTAAACCGTAAATATTTTTCAGTATTACGAGTACATATGGCATACAGATTCATATAAAGATATAAAAAAATTTACAAACGCGCGGTCTGTACAAAGGATTCTCGGCGATTTTTTGTCGCTAATTTGTTTCTTTCAGCGAAATTCGTTGAACGTCTTAGCTGATTTTCTCTAAGTTTTTTTTTCCTTATGACGACAGATTACCTCTCGCTAGCATGTAAGTATGTAATGTATTTATTAAGTAGCGATAGATTTTCACCCCTCCTGTCCGTCAGTGCACCCCTCCTGTTACGTCACGTTTAGACATCTGCGCCGGCGTGAAACCGACCGGAAGCGGCGTTTTTGGGATTTTCAATCGACGGCGGCGCGCTAACGGAGTGGGGAAACCTTAGATTTGAAAATAATCCCGAAAATAGATAGATGTAGAAAAGAATAGCGGCCACTTTATTGCACTCTCATTACTTACTTATCTCACTGAAATAGGAATTTAGTTGAAATTTTGAATGAATTTACTCAAAATTTCAATGTTGTAGACGATATCTTGATGAATTTTGGCGACAAGATCGCAATTTTTCAAATTTTAGGCATTTATTATGCAAATTACATTGGGAAAATGTTTTGAAATTGTCCGGGAATTACGATTTCTCTGGAAATTCTGATTTTTCGGGAATTTATATTTCCGTGAAACAAGATTCTTCTGGACTTACCCGGAGACTACGCTTCCTCGTGAATCAAGATTTTATTAGAATCACGATTCCCCGGAAATCACGGTTCACCTGGAATCATAATTCCCCGGTGAATAACAATATCCTGGTGAATTACATAAAAACTGAAAGCCTTAATTTGGTTAACTGTACAATAGACATCAACATGCCCATAGCCGAATTTTGTTGTTTCCAGTAGAATGATCTTGAGATATAAGCTAGTAGAAAAATAAGTATAAACATTTCGAATTACAGTCAAGAATGATTCTGGTGATAATTTCCTTGTGCTAACTTCGGGGACATAAATTTTATTAGGACCAACGACATATTAAGTATAGACTGGCAGTCTTTAACAAAAAATTATCACAAATTGAAGGAAACATGAAATGCGAAATGTTTAACCCTGGTTTCCACTCAAAAAAAGTACTCCGTTTATCGCTCTATTAGGGATTTTAATTAGTTGAAGAAATCATGTGACAAATTTCAACCAATTAAAACTCTTAACGGATAAATGTCCAATAAAAACAATAAATGTCAAATAAAAAATAATTTTTGTTCATTAAAAATAATGAATGACCAATAAAAAAATACATTTTCCTTTTACAAAATAAATTTATATTTTCTTGGACATTTATTAATTTTATTGGACAAAATCATGTTTTCTATTGGAAGATTTAATACGATCCAAAAATGATTAACGTAGTTCCTTTGTTTACTGAAAAATTTAACTTTGTCAAAATTTCGAAACATTCCATTAACTGAAAAATGTTCAGAAAGGCGGTAAAGTGGAAAGCGAGAGAGACGTGGAGGAGGTTCTGTGCTGAGATGGAACAGGTACCAGATTACGTCAGAATTCACAGAAACCTAGCCAAAGACTCAAAACTGCTACCTGGAACTCTGCAAAGATCAGATGGTAGTTTAACGTGTTCTGGCAATCGGCACACACTTTCCAGGGTGCAGTAGTACAAAGGTGAGGGGAAGTGATTCAGATGCACCTCCTTCTAGTGAGAAGGATTGGAATCTGGTTAACAGGATTGTTACTGTGGAAAGGATAAAGTGGGCCATTAGTAAGTTCAAACCCTTTAAATCAGCAAGTGACGATGGGATATTTCCAGCTCTTCTGAAGGAAAGCGAGAGATCCTGATGGAACCGCTTTGCAAGGTATTACGTGGCTCGCTAATTCTGGGACGCATCCCGTCGTCCTGGGAAACGGTGAAAGCTACTTCTATACCGAAACCCGGCAAGCCATCGCATATAGATGCTAAAGATTTTCGTCCGATTGGTGCAGATTAAAAGGCCTTAAAGTTAACCCAGACAAAACTGATATAGTTTTATTCAGCAGAAGACGAACGGGTCATGAACTAATTGGGAAATTCAGGATGTTTGGAGACACAATCATTCCTGGAAACAAGTTGAAGTACTTGGGAGTCACGCTCGACAGCAAACTATACTGGACCGAGCATGTGATAGACAGAGCTAGTAAAACTCTGACAGCGTTCTGGATATGTAGAAGTGCCTTTGGTAAAAATTGGGGCCTTCCATCCAAGGCCATACTGTATATTTATGAAGCAGTAGTGAGACCTATGATCACCCACGGCTGCGTCGTTTGGTGGCCTAGGCTCGAAGTAGACACCGCGAGGAAGTAGTTGAGCGAAATTCAAAGCGGAAGCGCTGCTGTATATTGCACCCATCCAAACGATCATCAAGGCGATAGCATTCACAACTGCGGACAGACTCTTACTTAATGATCTTTGGATGAGGAACTTTAACACGGGTCATGGAAAAATCAGGGGGTCAATAGCCAATCCTATTTTTAACATGCCCAAGGACCGGATAAAACCGGAAATTACCTTTATGAAGCACTACGAGGCTGTCATACCGGATAGACTAGAATGACTGAGAAGTTGGCCAGATAGTCTGTCCACGGATGGAATCATTTGCTTCACAGATGGATCAAAAAACTCTAATGGAGTGGGGGCTGGGGTAGTGACCCTGGAACCTATAACAGAAACATTCGCAGCGATGGAAGGATTGCGAAGTGCATTGAGACCGGAAACGGTAGGCGAAAAAGTCACAATCCTTTCCGACAGCGAAGAAATGATCAGAGCGATAATGTCGCCTGTAACCACATCCAAATTAATGAAGGAGTTCAAAAGCACACTGAACCAGCTGGGCCGGAGTAATCGGGTGACGGTTGCTTGGGTGCCGGGACACTCTGGAATAGATGGAAGTGAGAGAGCGAATGAACTGGGAAAGCTGGGTGCTACATCTGCTCAATGTGGACCCGAACCGTTCATTCCTATACCACAGTCAGAATTTGACAAGGCTGTAAAGGAATGGGTGGGGCAAGGCACACAAAGCAGTTCCTACCAATGTCCGACTGCAAGTGGACAAATGTACTGCTGAACATGGCCCGGAGTCGCATAAGAAGAGTAGTGGGAGCGATTACCGGGCACTGTGGGCTAAGCAGTCATTTGTCAAAGATGGGAATCGGATCCCGAATGTAGCTGTGGTCTCGGGAACTAAACCGGATATCACATAATTTGCGAGTGTCCTAAGTTTTCTCAACTGAGACTCAGGACTCTGGGTGGTCATGTGATCAGACCTCTGGATGTACTAAAGCTAGGACCAATTGTCCTCGACAAGTTCCTCGCTGGTACTGGTAGGTTCGAAGGATTTACGTGATGAACGGGAAAGGAACAAAGGATCAGCAGATCTGTGTTTCATGACCCAGTAGTGGGTCGTCCCAACCTGAGAAATCTAAATCTAATTAACTGAATAATGAGATTCTCAGAAAATTGCAGACAAAGTTTCCATGTTAATTTTGTTACGCGCATAAACCTAAAATGCAATGGAAGAGATTTCATTACAATCAAAAAAAGTATAATGAAGTAAACTCGTAGTTTTTACAATATTTTCCGTATAGTTAGATATGGTAATTTTCAATCAGCGGCGGCGTGCTTTCGGCGTGGACTTTTTTCGGCGACGCGTCCGCGTGAAGTGATCGACGCACATGTCTAGTAACCTTACGTTACAAGATGGGTGCACAGATGGTGACGTAACCGAATTAACTTCTTTGACTACACTCTATCGCTTTTTTCCTGCACTCATCACAATGGTTTATTAACGGTCATTTCACCGTCAAGTATTATATACTTTAGTCGAGTAACAGATGGGCCATTCCAGCGTTTCCTACATTACACTCTAGCCGTATCTCAAAGTTTTTATATTCCACAATATGTTGGAAGGGACGAAGCAGACAAAATTGCAATTTTTTTGGACGCTTATATAATTTTCACTACGAAAGAAAGTCAAATGTAATGTAGGGAACGCTGGAATGGCCCAGATACGATCCAAATGCTATAAGCTGTGGTAACACTGACCAAAATTTAAATACAAACTTTTAAACTTTGTACGTCTGCGCAGGTTTTTAACAGCACGAAAACCTGCGCAGAAATACAAAGTTTACAAAATTGTTATTTAAATCTCGGTCATCAGTGGGCATCGGTTTGTTACTTAGAAAAAAATCATTTTACTTTGATTGATTATGCGCCTTATGTTGTATAATAACAGCACAATGGAAAAGTGGTATCTTTATAAACCACACGGTATCTTTAGCTTCAATACAATAGGTTTTTACTTCATCATCAATCGCTAAGTTCATATTTCCGACATAAAATTCTCTACATTTGGTCTGTGCACATTGGCCTATGTTATGTAAGAGGTCAATGTTGCCAATTTCACTTGTAATTATGAATTTATGAAAGTTTGTCTGTTTGAGTGGTTCAGCTGGTAACCAGCTGGTTCAGTATTTTATGTCGAAATATGAATTCGGCCAATGTATGTTAAACCAATTGTTTCATTTATTTATTTGCACAATAAGAAACTTATTATTATATGATTTTTGCATCAAATGAATCCATTTTGTTGGCACTGTAATAACACAACGCAGCGGATGTTACTAATTGACGGAAAATTTTATTATCAAAACTAGTTTCAGCTTTGGTTTCATAAACTTTTCCTTTGCCATATTGTACAGTTGCATCGTTGTATGTTAGGAATTTGCAAAGACGTTAGAACATATAGATGAATCCAGATTTTGTGAATAGTTTATGCTTCCCTCTATTACCGTACAATTAATTAGCAAATTAGATTGGTGATCTTGAACCAACTAATTACATAATTTGTAAGCTCGAGGCGATATAAATAAAAACTGCTAAGTACACCAAGCCATGTGTCTAAAAATGTTCAAGTAGAACATCGTAAAGTTGCAATTGATGGATGCGATTATTAAATGGATAAAACCGTTAATGGTTTGGTGTGTCTAAACACAGAAAATTATTCAAAAAAATTAACAGAAACAGAACTTGCCTCTAATGAAGTTCACTTATCGTATTTTACCACTTTTCACATGAACTGTTAACATGTTTTCAACAATTTCAAAATGAATTGCATGTTCTTTTAATTAGAAACGATTCTGTCCTTCCTCAGTGGGTCCAGAACTGCCTGCTAAATTAACACTTGTGACAAGCGTATACTGATTTTACTGTAGCTATAGAATTTGTAAATTGTTCATTCAATTCTGCACCAGCTGATAACCAGCTGATGCGCTCAAACAAAGAAAAGTAGATGAATTTGTAGTTTGTAATTCAAAAGATAAGCAAAGACCCGTACGTAACAGAATAAATGTGGGAAACAGAGTTGATGTTACGAAAAGACTCGAACGTATTTAAGTAAGTATTGCCTTAAGGTTAAGTGTATGAAATTACGTTCACATTAAATTGTATTGGAAATTGCCGAGAGGGCAATACTGAAAAACCCGTCCGAAGAAACGGCGTAAAAAAAGCCTTCCGAAAGTAGAAAATTGACCCCCAAATAGACAAAACCATTTTTTGTCTAGGGCAGATTTTTTTTTTTAGATTTATCAGGTTAGGACGTCCGTTTCCGGACTCGAAACACAGATCTATTGATCCTTTGTTTCATCCTGCTTAAAGCAACAGGTCCTAGTTTTTTGATCTCTGAATGTGAAACCTCACGAGCACCCAGTATTCTGTTTCTCAGAGTATAGTACTTCGGACATTCACTGAACGCCCGTTTCCTCCTCTAAGCCGCAACTGCAATTTGGATCGTTTCCGATCTTCATCCTCGCCAAGTACTTGTTCAAGCCACAGTGCCCCGTAATAGCTCCTACTGTCCTCCTTATGCTATTACGGTCCATGCCAACCAGCTCCTTGGCCCACCTTTTGTCAGGCACCGGAAAGAAGATCTTCGTATGTGCTCCTCCATCGTATGTGCTCCAACGTTTGGCAAATTCCGTTCGTAAGCAGTATCTTATCTCTCTAACACACAGGGAGTGTGGTATTGGGATGAAGGGCTCTGGGCCGACGGTAACGTTTGCTGAGCCTTGTGTGGCCAGCTCATCTGCCCTCTCATTGCCATCTATGCCCTGGGACCCAAGCCACGGTGTTCTGATTACTCATTCTCAGTCGATTTAGAGTCTCCTTTAGCTCACCAACCAATCAGGTGAGACAGGTGACGCGAGTGCTTTGATCAGCAACTCGCTGTCCGAGCATATTACTCTATTAGCCGTTGTTCCTTTCGGAACCAACTCAATCGCCCCCATAAGCGCAGCAAACGTCTCTGCTTGGAAGACGCTAGCTAATTTTCCCATGTGGAAGCTATAAACGTTCTCCGGGTCTTGCGTATAGACTCCGGCTCCCGTTCCCTGCTCAGTCTTCTATCCATCAGTGAAGCCTATCTGCCGCGGCAAAGGCCTTCGCTTTTATGGTCGTCTCAATGGGGGGTAACGCAATAAGCGCTTCCATGGCCGCTGTTACCGTGGTCTTCATAGCTCCTGTAATGCAGATGCATACAAGCCTCTGAATTTAATTCAACTCTTTCTTCGCACACTCGATGGCTTGGGCCACCATACAACACATCCATGGCTCAACATCGGTTTGATGACCGTCTCATAAATCCAAAAAATGGCTCTAGACGGTATACCCCAGTTGCTTCCATAAGCCCTCCGACAGCTCCAGAAAGCAGACATCGCTTTTTGGTCGAGAATAACTCCCAAATACTTTACATTCGGGCTGAGATCTATGGTTTTATCAAAGAGCCTAAAGTTTCCCACAAGGACGTGTCCCGTGTTTCTTCTGCCCTTCACTTGGCACCACTTCTCCACTATCTTCAGTGAGCTTCTCAGGCGATCTCCTAGGGTATTCTCAAACTTGCCCCTAATTAAAACGGTCAAGTCATCAGAGTAACCCTGCGAATGAAATCCCTCTTCATTTAGTTTCCTTATGAGAGAATCGACAACGATGCACCAGAGCAGCGGAGAGAGTATTCCTCCTTGTGGACAGCCTTTTGATACCCAGAAGTCGGCTCTAAGTCCGCAAAAATTTGCCAGCACAGTCCTGTTGCTGAGCATGCTGCTGATCCACCTCGTTACCATCGGTGCAACGTTTCTTTCTTCCAGCGCCTGCCGGATCACTTTGAATCTAGTGTTATCGAAGGCTCCTTCGATGTACATAAAACATCCAAGAGCTATCTTTCCAAATTCGAACAATCGCTCTATGTTGGCTACTAGTCTATGCAGGGCAGAGTTTGTCGATCTTCCTGCCTGATAGGCGTATTGCTTCTCATGGAGCGGAAATTTCGACAGGACTTCGTCTCTGATATAGAAGTCTAAGCTTTTGTAGAGTCTTTAATAAAAAAGAGGTGAGACTTATCGGCCGGAAGTCTATGGCTACGCAGTGCGAGGGCCTTTCAGGTTTTGGTATAAAGATCACATTGACTTTTTCCCATGCCTTTGGGATGTAGCCCAGGGCTGGCGAGCTCCTTAGGACCTTGCATAGTGGTTCTATAAGTTCAGTAAGATCTCACCACTCTCCTTCAGCATAGACGGAAAAATTCCATCTTTTCCTGCTGACTTAAACGGTTTGAAACTGCCCACCTTAGCCTGTTCATAGTAACTATGTGGCTAGCCAGAGGGTCGGGTGCTCCAGGAAAGTGGGCCTCTAGCAGGTGAACAGCAGTGTCCTCTTCGCTGTTTGTGAAGCTGCTGTTCGGCCTCATCAGGGAGCCTGGCAGCAGCCTCGCGTCCTTCGCTGGGATTTTGTGGATCCTAGCGTACTCTGGCATGTATTCGATTTCAGCGCAAAATCTCCTCCACATCATTTTGGTCTTCCATCGAACAGCTTTCCTAAACATGCACTGATATACCTTGTAGGAGTCCCAATCTTCTTGCTGAGAGGTCCTCTTAACCTTGTTCCACGCCTTTCGCGCATTCCTCTTTAGCCTTTCCAATTCGTGACTCCCACAGTTTACCGTCCTTTCGCTTGACAGACTTGATCTCTGGGCATGAGAACTCATAGGCCTCCGTCAGCAACGAGGTTATTGTGTCCAAGGCTTTCTCCAGCTCTTCTTTCGAGTTGGGGATTGCTGTGGACAGCTTTCCTTCGATATGCTGTCTCAAGAAGCCTCTGTATTGTTCCCAGTTGGTTCTCCTGGGGTTCCTATACCTAATCACTTTCGGTGTATAATTTCCTAGACTGAAGTGTATCCACCTGTGGTCTGAGAAATTGTATCTCGTGGATACTTTCCATGAGCTAATTCTGACCACCAGATCTTCCGATGCCAGAGTTATGTCTAGTACCTCTTCTCGATCTTTGGTGACAAACGTCGGCACTCTATCCTTGTTCAAGATGCCTATAAATTGGAGCAGTAAGGATCCTCTTGGGTTTATGTCCGTTCTTCCCCATACTGTGTGGTGCGCATTTGCATCGCATCCCAGGATTTTAGGTACACTGTTTCTTTTCGAAAAGTCAACTGCCTTAACCACAAGATCTGAGTACGGACAGTCCTCAGTGTCAGGCATATAGCAGAACGCTACTAGCAGATCACCTCCATCTTCAGCCCCCGTGTAATCCTAACTACAGTCGTGTCTCTATCCGAGAATTGGTAGACAATCATCGCTTGCAGTTCTGGCGTTACATAGATAGCCGATCTAGGATTTTGATCTGTATTCGCTTTGAAAATCCTGTTTCTATACGTACCGAATCCAAGTACCTTTTTGGCGTTCGTCCAGGGTTCTTGTATCATCAGTATACTTGTCTGCCCCACTGCTAAGTCACGGCTTATATTGGCCGTGGCCGCTTTGTAGTGGTGCAAATTAATTTGAATAAATTTCATTTCTTTCGAGTCCATTTTAAAGCTGAAAGGTTCTTTAATTTTTCTTATAAAATTCTTAATTCTTAATTATTTCCCGTTTTTTGAACAGATCATAGGACCGACCTAGGGTTTTCAGGAGAGGCCTCGGACAAATACTTACATAGACAAAAATCTTTCCCTCCATTTTCTCCACAACATAGTGAAAAACCATTTTTTTGTCTAGGGCAGACCTTAGGACCGACCTAGGACCATAAGGAAATTCTTCGGACACATACTTCCATAGACAAAAATGTTTCCCTTAATTTGCTCTGCAACATAGCAAAAAAAGTGTTTTTTGGTTAGGGTCGACCTAAGGCCTACTTCAGCCCTAAGCACAGGCACCGGGTCCAAATTTGTTTTTGAATTTAATTCGGTACTCGACTACCTCTTAAACAGAAAAAGAATAAACAAAGTTAGGATTTATCCAACTTATGTAAGCGAACATGTTGGCTACTATCAGAAACTCGTTTTTAGTGCCCTAGCTATATCCTAGGGCCTAATCTCAAAAAAGTTTCTTCTACTAATTGTTGGGCTTTCTAAAAAAACAATTATGAAAATCGGAAAAGATTTACTCGAGTTATGTACAAAAGACCAAAAACCACTTAAACGGCCCTAGCTCGGCGGCCCTTGGGCCGAGAGTGCCCAGATTCAATCCCATAAAAGGTATTTCAATTACCTTTCAGGGGAAAAAAGTTTTTAAAATCGGTTGAGTTTTACTCAAGTTATCGCGGTGACGGACGAACGGACGGACGGACATTTTTTTTGTTGCTGATTCGTCATCTAGGGACCATGGTCGATGCTCCTCCCCTACTCCCCGGTCGAAATTGGGGTGGTTACAAACGTCGTGGTAAACGCATAAGACCTTTTTTCGAAGAACTTCGTTCTTCGTACGGGTCTAACAAATTGGTCGTCCCAAACTGATAAATCAGCATCACTCAGTTATCATAATCCAATGGCTTGCGTCACTAGGGCGGAAAAGTTTTAGATTCACGAAATCGCGACTTTTCAACTTTTCGCTTGAGTTATAGTGAAGCAACGCCGACTTGGGAGGCAAGGGGACAACTGCTCTATCGCTAAACGAAACCGAAGCAAAGATTTGCTCTAGTGATATTCGTGATCTCGTACATCTTTTGTACACTAAAACTGAGAATTTTTAAATAAAATGGAATTCGGCTCGGCGCTGGTAGCAATTCCTGCACAAGGCTGAATTTTACACTTTCGTGTCCCTTGTAATGCAAATAAGTATTTCTCACAAGGTTAAATGCAAGTCTCTCATACCATGTATCTCTTCTGCAGACTGTTTTGGACAGTGCCTAAAATAAACCGCCCGAAATATGCACACAGTCCATGGGGACCTACACTTAAAGTTCTTTTAAAATGTCTGTCACCGACTCATGAAAAACTGTTGTCTTTCCTGTTGCCTTAGATAACTACCAAAGAAATTAGAAAATTAGATTCACTACACAGAAAGTCATGACAGCTGTATACAAGTAACAAATTCGTTGAATAGTTTACCTTTTCGCTCAGTGAAGATTAGATTTTCTCTACACGAGCTTTAAATTGCGATACATAAAATTCTCTACAATAATGCCCCAGCTACCCGTACGTCTGCAATTGTTAAACTTCGCTTAACAAAGTACGGTGGACGTGAATGAAATTTTAAAGTTTACATTTTATTTGAAATTGCTTTCTTTTACGATAGTATAACTTTGTGTGGAGAGGTCTGGCACTTTCGTGCCATTTTCGTGACCTCATTTTGTGCACAATTGTAACAACAAAAGATGACTTCGACCGCATTGTTAAAGCCGATGATAACTAGAATGCAAATAACAAATAAATACGTTGGGTCGTGTTGATTCCTCGGCGAATTCAACAAATTTGTATCTGCTGAGAAGTTTACTTTTTGTTCCAGCAAAACAATACATTTTGAAAGAAAAACATTTTTCTCTGTGGATCGTTTTATTTTAAGTCAATTGTATGGAAAGTTATATAAATATAACAGGGCCGTAGCTAGCGACCATTGACAGGGGGGCTCAAGCCCCGAACTTAATAAAAATCATGTGTTTACGTGAAAACGCCGCGAGCGGAGCGAGCGACATTTTTTTTTTTCGTTTGTTGCCTATTGTACTCGTGAAATGAAATGTTTCGAGGTTGTTGTGTTACAGAAATGTTTACAACTTGACGCTACAGACTTCGTAAAACAGAAAATAAAACAATGAAGTTGGTAGTTCCTCTATCGTAATTTTGTACAGGGCCATTCGCAGCGAATCCGAGCCCAAGGAATAATATAGGGCGATTATTTACGAAAGTTATGCAGATTATTTATCAAATAGTTCATTTCACTTTTTTT
>CM055406.1:113104595-113127480 GCA_029228625.1 Pseudolycoriella hygida | reverse complement strand
TAAAATTCCCAAAAAATTCCTAAATTTTAGGGAATTTTTTGGGAATTTTTGGGAATTAATTCCCAAATATTAGGCCCTGGTCGAAAAAGTGGTCAAAAACGTAATTTTTTGAAGATTCGTGGAGCTTTTTCACTTATATCTCTGCGAAATTAGAACGGAAATTGATCTTCAAGGTTTTAAATGAAAGATGTGGACATCAAAAAATCAAGAATATGAAATTAGTGAAAATCTCTTGAGTGGTTCGGGCTAAAGAGAAGAGTCTTCATTGTGGGCCCAACTAACGCAACACGACCACATACGCTATTTGGTAATTTTTTGTGAATATTACTATAATTATGAGGTTTTTTTGTGCCGTTTTGCAGATAAAATAGATGCGAACATTTTTGTTCACGGCAGTATGGATCAGGGGCCTCTCCTAAGTGCTCTAGGTCTATTCTGAGATCGGCCCTAGTGCATTTTTTTTTAAATTTTGAGATTTTTTTAAGGTTTTAGAGAGGTTTTTGCGCTGTTTCTTCGGACGGGTTTTTCAATATTGCATTCTCAGCAATTTCCAAGATAATTTAATGTGGACGAAGGGCAATATTTACTTGAATACGTTCGAGTCTTTTCGTATCATCAACTCTGTTTGCCACATCTATTCTGATACGTACGGGTCCCATGCATATGTTTCTAATATAAAATCTGAGAGAATGTCAACTGGAGTGCTGCTAAAGTGATTTTTTCCTTTGCCTTAGGGAACAAACCGAGGAATAAACATACATATAATGCTCAACTTCCAGATGGTACAGCAAAAAAAATAACTCTCATTGTATGCTTAGAAATCGTTCATTCAGTCATTCGTTATAAGCAACTCTCTTTGGAAACTGTTATGTTGACGCGTGCAGTTGCATATCTCGCCTTCGGCTCGGATATGCAATCTCTGCACTTGTCAAAATAGCAGTTTCCAAAGCTTGTTACTCAAAAACACACTTGTGAGTTCGACTCGTATCACAAAATTGACCCCTTATGAAATGAATGATTTCCGTGGCATACAATGTAATATACTATATTCTTTGCTATGTGCAAGAGTGTATCGGTGTGAATGCTATACTACTGAATCAGTAACGAACAATACATAGTTGTGTGTTAAGCAAACGTCAAGTTCACTCTCGCGTGTATAGTAAAACATTATGAACATTAAAGATATCATGAAGTACGTAGTGAGATGTACGTACACATACACGAGGGCGCTTGTAATTTTGAAAATTTGTTCCGAATGATCCATACGTGAGATTTTGCATAAATCTTTCGTAGCGCATGAAATATTGAGAATGAATCCAGAACACAAAGTAATTGAGAGAGACTTTCGGTCCAAGAGCTTTTCTGTGGATCCTAGAGACGGGTCGTTGTGAAAACGAGTTCTCTGTCCCACTTTCGTGTTACTATTTTGCAACGAAGCTGCAAATTATAGTAATATTTTTCAGATGAAATGTGAGTTTTCCAAGAAATCGTTGTGTTTGCAGTCAACGGATAATAACATCAGCGGTCGTAATGCTGATGCTTTGTTCACCTTTAACTTTGCATTCAAACTTAAGATAATGTTTTCTATTCTTCCGTGACAGTCTCTACTTCATTGTTAAGCAAATTTATTATCTTTGCATCTACTTTTTCCGAGGCAATTTGCTATCAAGTGTGCACATTTTCTTAAAATGCGAATAATTGTCGGGTGTACTAGACTATTACAACAATTCATCGCAGATAGAAATTGTATAATTGTGTTATTGTCTATACGGTGCACAGAGCACGAACCATTTATTTAAAATTTAACGTCCCTAACGGACGACTGCCGTATAAAATCACCATAAATACCAATAATAGTGTCTAGTCATTTCGTATGCAAGGAACGATGAGAGCAAATTTAAATATTTTATTTCTAAATTTTCACCAAAAAATTATTTTCAGCATATGCGTTACGGTAGTTATACTGAATGTGCACTTTCGTTCGCCGCAAACACATCGAATGGCACCATGGGTAAAGCGAATATTTATTCAATTTCTACCAAAACTATTATTTATCAAACGACCACAGTATAATTTCGAAACTAGGTACGTATTGCAATTGTAATGTTATAACTAAATCCATTCGAATGCATAAAGTAATTAGAGCAAAGATGCTTTAAACTACTGCTACATAACTACATAGACACTGCAAATGCATAAATTGTGTTAGAAATGCCAAATTGAATGCGCTCCATCAAAACATTAATTTTATATAATTCCACACAGTAAAAAGCAGCTAAAAGATTCACACGCCTGCTTTTATCCATACTACTCATCGACCCATTTAGATAGAAGTCCACAATATAGTAGGACGGCATCGAAAGAAGATCTGTCGCCCACCAGGTAATTTATGCCACATTTTGAATCTTTGAATTGATTTGTTTTCTTTATTTTTTCTTTTCCACTCGGCTGCCACCACCAACCCTCAAGCAATATTTGAAATGTAATTATTATTTTCCATTTCCATAGTCTAACTGGAACGGGTCCGTTTGGTGGTAGCTGTCAAATACACGGTCCAATACCATTAACACAATCGGAATCGGAAGATTTGTCTAATTTACCCGATGATAATGGTTTACCCGATGATAATGGCTGCGACGGCATCAAGAGTCCCATTATCAATAATCCAGCGTTTTCGCACCAGCATTGTCCTCCCGAAATACACAGAAGTTGTTTTTGTGTACGTTTTATTGCCGAGCATACAAAACTTCAAGAGGATTCAACAAAGGTAATTGTCAATTGTTGTGTTTTTTCTGCTACCGGGGGGTGCGGGAAATGATTGATTTTCGACTACATTCTTTGAGTATTCTTGCAAAGTGGTGGCAAAAATTTTTTATTTATTTCTTTCCACTATACTCGAATATAAAATTATTAGAAAGCATAAACAATTGAATTCGAGGTTTTATTTTTGAAATTGGTTTTTATTTATTTTCGAGCTTTAGACTTCCATATTGGCCTTAGTCTTCAGGGAATAAAACAATAATAGTGTCTGCTATGTTTTTAATGTATGTGTGATGTGTTGTTATTTTGAAGTGTGTTTCCGACATCTTTGGTAAAATTGGTTTCCAAGAATTGCTCAGGATGTGACCTTCGTCAAAATTCCTTAAATTCCTTAGTTTTCCCTCATGTTGTTCAATGCTTGCTTAAACCCCCTTTCATCGTCCGTAAGAATGGCTAAAATCTATTGTAAGTGGTCAGCATGGGCTTGCTTTTCAAACTTTGAATAGTAATGTTTCTTATTATAATGTTTTGGTAATTGGTCGTTTAAGGTAGGGGGCCGAAGAAAATTTTCAAAAAACTTCGATTGAGTGTAAAAAAAATGTTTTATGTTAATGACTAATTAGTTATATCGCAGGTGGAGTTGTTCAGAATAGATTTATAATTATAAAATTCAAAAGTTTGTCTGTCTGTCTGTCTGTTTGTCGGTCACAAATTTCCAGCGTGAACCAACACAGGTCCGACCTGCTTGAAGAGTTCCGAAGAACTAAAGCAAAAAGTCGTTTTGCATTGCCTTATATGATTCAAAAAAAGGCAATGCAAAAGTAGATTCGCATGTGAATCTATCTACGTCCGACCTACTTGAAGAGTTCCGAGGAACTAAACCCTTTTGCATTGCTTTTTTTAACCCAAAAAAGCAATGCAAACCTAATTTCGAAGGGGAAGAGAAAACCACAAGGGAAACCTAGAGACAGAGAACGAAATAAGTTCCTTTTGACCGCAATGAAGCAGTCCAACAAAAATAAAGCGTTCTTATTATGGGTACAGTGTCTCCCATAATAAGAACAATATCGCCATCCGCACCTAGCATCGTTTTGCAACGACGCTTAGCGCTGGACATCACCAACCGGCGATACTTTCAAGCGAATTAAAAAGTGGTATTTCTACATTTAAAACTGCGTACTTTCTGTGAAGTATAACATTTATACAACGAAAAATGATTAGAAATTTTGTATGAGAAATTTGTTCAAGTAATTTCAGGGAGAATATATTGTTATGAGTGTGTGTGTGTGTAAATGTAATAAATGTAAAAAGGAAGAAACGAAAAAACTATTTTATGCACGTGGCTTCATTCAGTAATATTCTCAATGTATTTACGTTTGTTTATTAAGTGGCGTATTCAACTATTTTTTTTTTATTTGTATGAAATGAAGTCATGTGGCGTATTCAAATATTTTCTTTGTAAGGAATTATTTGTATGGAACGAAATGATGCATTGATTTTCTTTATACATTTTTTTCGTTGGTTTCTTCGGCAAAGTCTTAGAGTTTTATTAGTAAAAGTCACCAGTATAGGTGAAAATTTCGGGCAGTTGGACATTGGGTCAATTTTTATGTTTTTAAAAATATCTTGGAATGTATGGGAGTTGGGCGATAGGTTTCTTTGGCAAAGTCTCAGAGTTTTGTGAGTGGAAGTCACCAGCATTGGTGAAAATGTTGGGCAGTTGGACATGGGGTCAATTTTTATGCTTTTAAAAATATCTTGGAATGTATGGGTGGTAGACCATAGGTTTCTTTGGCAAAGTCTTAGAGTTTTGTTAGTAAAAGTCACCAGTATTGGTGGGGCAGCTCGGGGAAAGAAGCAGTACGGGGGTAACCGGTTGTATGGAGAAATGGTAGTACGGGGAAAACAATAGTAAGGAGAAAATGGTATTACGGGAGAAACGGTTGTACGCGAAATAGTAGTGCGGTGGAAACGGTTGTACGGGGAAAACAGTAGTGCGGGGGAAACGGTTGTACGCGAAGCAGTAGTACGGTGGAAACGGTTGTACGGGAAAAACAGTAGTGCGGGGGAAACGGTTGTGCGGGGGAAATGGTTGTGCGGGGAAATGGTAGAACGGTGAAATGGTAGTACGGGGAAAACAGTAGTGAGGAGGAAATTGTAGGACGGAAGAAACGGTTGTACAGGAAATAGTAGCACGATGATAACGTTTGTACGGGGAAATGGTAGTACGGGGGAAATGTTAGTAGGGGAAATGGTAGAACGGTGAAATGGCAGTACGGGGAAATTGTAGGACGGGAGAAACGGTTGTACGGAGAAAAGGTAGCACGGTGCTAACGTTTGTACGGGGAAACGGTAGTATGGAGAAAATTGCACACTCTTACATACATTTTAGTATTAATGTCGCAAATCTCCGACCTAGCGGACAAGAATGCTTAATGTCCGCGTAGCCCCTAGAGGCGGGGGTATTTACTAGTTTCTAATAAGGGGTTTATTAGACCTTGACAGTTTAGTCGAGATTTGTGGTATGGCGGCACGTCTGTGTACGTCATTTGCACTGTGGTACTTAGGAAGGTTGAGAATAAATTTCAGACACTTGTTCTGGATAACTTGGAGCTGATTTATAAGGTGTTTCGCGCAGTTACCCCACACTGGGCATGCTCCTAGGATTATACTTTGAATTGAAGCTTTGTATATGAGTAACTTGTTAGTTCTATTCAGCCTGGATTTTCGGTTGAGAATAGGATACAGCATTCCGAGAACTTTGGTTGCTTCGTCGGAAGTAAGGTCGGTGTTGGTTTTGAAGGTTAGGGTCTTGTCCAGAGTAGTCCCTAGGTATTTAATGGACTTATTCCAACGGATTTTTGAGTTGAGAACAGTTAATTTCTCAGAAGGCAGCCATTTCTGAGCTGTCCTTCTGGTGAAAAAAGCTGCATTGGTTTTAGAGTCATTCAGCTTCAACTTCCATTTTGTTGCATAATCAGAAAGTTTCTTACTAGCGGCATTCAGCTTTCTGGTGATTTTACGAGGGGATTTAGCCGATACGTATAGGCAGGTGTCGTCGGCAAAAAGAGCTTTCTCACTGTGTGAAATAGACAGATCAGAGGTGTAAATGTTATAAAGGGTGGGGCTGAGAACGCTTCCTTGAGGAACTCCTGCCAAGATGCGGAAGGTCCTGGATTTGTGTCCATTGATTGACACAAAGAATGAGCGGTTTATGTTTCTGAGGAAGACAGCAATTTTGTTTGAGATATGACAATCAAATCCAATAATTTATTTTCTTCAATTCTTTAATTTCTAATAATTTGTGTACGCTATGCTTGAACAAGTAGCGTATTTTTTATGCTCCATTTTGTGACTCTGTTCCTTCATTTGTGCTCAATTTCCTAATTATTCCTACTGCTTGTTAGGTCTTCATGAAACCTTTAAAATGAATCCTCAATTGTTGAAACTGGACCAGTTTTAGATGAAAATTCACGAAATTTTCTCCTGATTTTGACAGTTTTCCGTCTTTTTCGTAAAAATTTCTCATCGTGTTCTTTTGATTTTCTCAAATTTCATCCTTTCCAACGATACTTCATTTGTTGAAATCAGACTATTTCTAGATGGAGTTTGTAGAAATTACTTTAACAACTTTTTAAGCGCAACAAAATATTCATTACACATCCTACATCTCGTGGACACCTTTCTAACGATGTATGAAAATCGGTGAAAATTTCCCTATACCCAAGTTTTTACACCTAACTTCATTTCCACATATCTCCTGAACGAATGGTCCGAATCACTTAAAATTTAATGTGTTTTAGTAAATAGGATAAGAATCGACATACGTGGTTCGCGTGATTGCCCCGCAAATTTCCTCCAAATATCATAGGCGCGCGGTAGCGATGCGCTCGTGACGCAAGTCCATATACGTACAAAAAATTAAGAAATTTTTTTTTCGTAGACGGCGGAACCATACATACAGCTAAGTTTTGACTTCCCCTGTTTGCTTCGTCCACCCTGAGACCTAGTTTTTCGGATTCTACGTAAAATTTTGATTGAAATCGACATTTTACTCATTGAAATCGGTCCAGTCGATCCGAAGATATGAACTTTAGAAAATCGTCATTTTCCATACAAAATGTGCTATTTCATAGAAGCCAAAGTTAATGGAAACATCCTACGTTAGTTAGTGGGTGGGTGGGTTAGGTAGTTAGTTAGTTCCAGAGCCATTTGTATGAAAACCGACTTTTTTGGCTCGTGCTCGAAAACGGCTCAATAACTTTTCTTGAAATTTTCAGTACCTTCGGTTTTGCATTCTACGCCATATGAGATTTTAAAAAAGGGGGTACCGGCCTCGTTTGGGCGCCAGGTCTCTTAGAAGGCGCCATATAAAGCCCATATTAAAGAATGTTTTGTATGTGTGTGTGAGTGTATTCAAAGAATGAGTCAAATATGAGCAAAATTTTTGGACTGTGTCAGGATGGAGATTTGGTGTCAAAGGAAAATTTGTTGGGTTGTGTGTGTCAGGGTGATTAACGAAATGGCCGTCGGCGACGGTGGTATGGGACGGACTTAGGGGAAAAATTAATTTTTTTTTTATTGGAGATAGTTGTTTCGTGTCAAAGGAAATGTTTTTTTGTCGCATTTTTTCGCCTGAAATTTTTTTTCGCCGAAAATTTTTTCTCCAAAATTTTTTTCCTCTTTTCTTCCAAAACTACTGATATCACAACAAAAACCCTTTTTAAAAAGGAAATCTAACGCAAGTCCTTGTCCCTTCTTCCAAAACAACTGATATCAATTTGGGTGACGCTTACAGCTTCGGAACGTAAAAAATTCTTTTATCTTTCAGGAGGGAATATTTCATACATTAAACGTTTCTGTATATAGACTCTAAGTCATACGTTAATTTCAGTTGTTTGAACTACTAGAGATGTAATATTTGTTAGTCGTCTAGGGTAAATTTGATTTCCGCATATCTTAAATGAAGAAAAAACGCACTGCCGGACGGAGAACCGAACTCGGGACCTCCCGCGTATCGGCCGAGTTTGCTAACTGCTGCTCCGCTGGGTCATTCAGTATTTGTGAATCGACATTCTTATATAAACTGTATATGCATGCCCCATAGATACATCAAAATTCAACAATAATTTCTGTATGTGTGTGTAATGTGTAGTATATAAGGTTTTCTGGGTTTTTTTTTTTGTTAAATATGGCACCGAATAACGACAAAATCTAATTTGAAATGTGCAACCAATTTTTAACATATTTACTTGAAATGGAAGATGATTCGGATGTTCTCAATGTTTCTACAGCAATGATTTTGTGCATAGCATACCTTGTAGGGTGGCACACATTTTTTTGTAAATGCGTATCAGATAATGCACCGAATGAAAATTAGTGCCAAGTATTGAATGTGCAACGGTAAAAAAAGCCAGTTTAAATTAATTGTAGTAGATTATGCACCGCTGTCCAGGATGGTTTATTTTGACGATTTGGAGGTTATTTACCGAAGGTTGCTTAATTCATTAAAAAATTCGGCTTTTCTGTAACTAAAATGGAGTGGTTAGAAAAATGCCCTAATTCTAAGATGAATAGAAACTGTTGTGATTGTGTCTTTGAGCGCATCCATCACCGTTCATTTTTTATTTTTTCGCCGTTTCTCGCATTTCTCTTACCTCGTCAATTCCTTTGCGTTCATCTTATCTTAGTAAATGTAATTTTTTCGTAAATGAATGTTCATCTGATTAATTAAATAAATAAAATGAAAGTGGCCCAACAATGAATTGAACCCACGATCGGTATAAAGACATTAGTCTACGCTCTAACCAGCTGAGCCACCGTGGCTTCGACAAAGAGTCAATTACAATTCACCTTAAGAAAATAATCGTCACACATGCTTATGTAGTCAAAATTATGCATGTGTCATCCTTTTCCTTTATACAAACACACGGAATTCCGATTCGGTAGTATGATTTCGAGTTTATATACAGAAACGTTGAATGTATTCAATTGGACCAAACGAAAAAATCAAATATTTAGGCGCGAAGTTCAATGACTTGTTAACTGTTGACAAAGAAGAAATAGTCCAAAAATTCTCAAAAAATCTAGAAGTATTAACAGGTTCACCTCTTCTTCATCCGAATCAAAAACTAACAATTCTAAATACTTATATTTGGCCAACTATCATATTTAAACTGCAAACCACACCGATCAAGTTATTAACGGTATCCTTCCTTAAAAATTTCGATAAATAATTAAAAAGTTGTGTGAAACAATTTATTGGACTGCCTGAAGATGTGCCAAACGCAATGCTTTACTCACCACGTAAATTCAAAGGTCTAGGTCTTATCAAAATGCAATGGGAAGCACATTTACAGCATATTAACATCATGACATGCCTTCAACACTCGAACAATGAACATTTAGAACGAACAATTGACTTTAGAAGCTTGATACTTACTTCGCTTAAGAAACTAAAAATAGCTTCAGATTTTGATATCGACGAATTATTGATGAAACAAAGACCAGCCAACATCCTGAGAAACCACCTAAGAAAATTACAATTTACCCAATGGTGTGATCCTCAAATTTATCCATACAAACACAAAGGTATTGCTACCTTCGCACTCAACACATATGCAAACAAATGGATATACGATGGTTATGGCTTGACAACAACGGTATGGACTACATCTATAAAAATTAATGGACAAATTGCTGCAGTAAGAGGGGTACCAGGCAGGAGCAGAGACGGGCACCAGTGGAGACATTGCACTGAGAATTACACTTACGAATCATTAGCCCACGTCCTTGGTCTATGTGAACGAGGTACGCTTCTACGAAATTTGCGCCATAACCTAATTCGCACCGCTATAGCTGATGAGCTCCGAAAAAAAAGGTTACACAACGTATGAGGAGAAAGAATGCATAGCAGAAAATGGGTCAACTCGTCGAATTGATATAATTGCAATAAACGAATCTACAAAGACCGCTATTGTTCTGGATCCAACGATTCGATTTGAGAATGATATCAATCGGGATGAAGAAGTGAATATCGAAAAAAGAAAAATATACGATCCATGCATTTCAGATTTAAAGCGTATGTATGGTTTGAAAGATATTCAAGTGCATGGTTTACTTTTCGGTGCAAGGGGTACTATATTCAATACTTTCGAAAAAATAAGGAAAGATTTGTCCTTGCCTAAATCACTATCAGAAAACATTGTTAAAATTATTCTAAATTATTCAGTGAAAATACTACACTACACAATCATATCCATACAATCGATTAACCAATCAGTTAAAAATAATCAAAATTAACCGTTTTTTAGTTTATAAGGATATTTGTATTCCGAGTTGTACGACTAACATTATTTTAATGTCGGTGAAAATAAATATTTCTTTCTCTCTCCCTCCTGAAAGATAAAATATTGTACTGCTATGTGAGAAAAATTTCGAATCACTTGCTATGCATATATTGTATTCACTCGTTCGTTTCGCTTGCGCTCCGCTCACTCTTTATATACAATATATACATAACAATTAATTCTCAATTTTGTCTCACATATCATTAATATACTATTGAAATATATTCACATTTTATTAAAAAAATGCGTCGCAATCGCCGGACCCTCCCAGTCTCAATGTAATAATGTTTCTTTGCTTTTAGATTTCATGCCCCAAAAATTGGGCTACCCACATCGCGCAAAGCTAAATTTTTGGTGTGTGAAGTCTTAAAACGCAGAAAAATTATTACATTGGGATTGGGAGGGCCCGGCATTTGTAACGCATTTTTCTAATCAAATGTGAAAATATTTCAAAAGACTTTGTTGCGTTCCGAAGCTTTAAGAGTCACCCCAATTGATATCAGTTGTTTTGGAAGAAGGGACGAGGACTTGCGTCACATTTCCTTTTTAAAAAGGGTTTTTGTTGTGATTCTATTTCGCGGACAAATCGTTAGGATAGAATATAGGAATAAGATAGATGAAAATGAAAATAAATTTTGACATTACAAATCATATTAGAATTATAGCGAAAAAAAAAACAAAAATTATTATGGAAAAACAGCTTGCCGCAAATGTAATGCATTTAAATCATATTGAGTGGCTGTAAGAAAGCAGTTATATGTAAAATCACGCTTCTCTGTATCATCATCCATTGAAATAACTTGAGGATATTTTGCTTCTATTTATGTTTCCTCGATTGTAACACCGAGAACGGAAAAAAGCAGAGTTGCTTAAAGTTTTTGTGTGTTGTTGTATAAAATATATACCAAGTACCATTCAGCACGTCGTTCAATTTTTACTGGATGCTTCATTGTAGCTTGTTGTCTTATTGAATGGAAAGGAGGATGTTTTAGATGGGATAACAAGATAATTCTCATATTTATGTATGAAGTCGTAAAGGATGGATATGATTTATATTTGATAGCAATGCTGAAGGGTTTCGGGATTAAACATAAAATAACATAACAAAAAGGGACAATGAATTGTAGGACGACAAAACACGTGATATTATTAGCGGACAATTAGTAAGTAGAATAAAGTCTGATAAGATAATGAGATCTAATGATGACATAACCGAAATATTTCACTAATTAATTGCGATAAGAAATGTTTTCGGAAATTCAAAGTGACTTTGACAAATTAGGGAAGATTACTTCGAAGATTGTATGTTATTTGTGTTGTAATTGCTGGACTATGTCATTGAGTTGAAATTTTCGGCTTTGTTGATTTAATTATTAGCTAATTAATTTTGAAATGAATCACTTTATAAGCTGGAAAAGTTTATGGTTTCAATGTGGTTGTTTTAGTAGAGTTTTCAGCAAATTAATTTGAATAAGTAAAGCTTCGTTGACTAAGGAAGTTTCACATGTTGAAGCTTTCTACATCATAACGCAACATTATGGACTTCAAATTGAAAGGACGACGTTGAAAGTAAAGCGTGCATTGCTTGTTAAATCTGACATATTTGAATCTACTAACCTCCTTCTTATCCTGCATCTAAGCCGATAATAGCTAACTTACCCATAAATGGGGATCACCTTCGGCATCGTGGTATCCCGTTTCCTATAAATCTATCTGACACTAGACCTTCTCGCTTCAACTGATACTCCATATTTTTATCATTGAGCTAAATTTGATTAGCCTCCATGCGATCATGCCCGTAGCGGTAGCGGAGGTCGTGACGCAGTCCCCACAGCTCAAGAAAAAGTCCACAAACACAAAAAACCGTCATACGTTTTCGACAAGACACTTATGTATGTGCGATTTTTTAGTTTTTCCTCCTGCCCTTTCCCCCAAATTATTTTTGAAAAGAAACTGCCAAGAATACTAAAGTCACATTATCAGGATGAAATTTTGATCATAAATTTCGCATTTTGAGGCTTTTGGATTTTGAGGATTTGCAAGGCTTTGTATGGAAAAATTTATTTTTTTTGTGGCTGGCTCTGCCCTCACACTCCTGCGACTGCGGCGAGCTTTTAGATTTATCAGTTTGGGACGACCTATTGTTGGTCTTGAAACACAGATCCTGGGATCCTTTGTTCCTTTTCCCGTTCATCATATAAATCATTATGTCAGTCGGCCTTCCAATCGCTTCCAGGAACCGGTCCAAAATGACAGGTCCACATTTGATAGCCTCAGATTGTCTCACAGTAAAATTCCCAAGAATCCTGCGTCTCATTTGGAGGAATTTAAGGCAATCACATATCACGTGCATGCCAGTCTCCTCCTCCAATTCACAGTGACATCTGGGAGTCGCTGAGAGCCTCAACTTGTGTAGGTGTCGATTCAGCCCACAATGTCCGGTAATCGCTCCTACGACCCTCCTAATGCGATTCCGGTCCATCCCGAGCAAATCTTTGGCCCACTTCGCGTTGGGTTTCGGGAAAAAGCGCTTCGTGTGAGCGCCCCTTCATACGCCTTCCAGAGTTCCGCGTGTTTCCGTTCCACCCAGTCCTGTAGCGCTTTAATGCACAGTGATTGGGGTACCGGCAAACGTGGTTCAAGTCCACTTGTCGGAGTTGTAGAGCCAGCTTTTGCTAGCTCATCTGCTCTCTCCCTTCCACGCCCGAGTGTCGAGGCACCCATACCAGACTGATCTGGTTGTTCAGACCCATTAGGTTCAGGTAATCGTTACACTCTTTCACAAGCCTGGAAGTCGTGATTGGTGACACAAGTGTCCTAATCGCTTCCTTACTGTCGAAACATATAAGGAATTCTTTCCCGCTCGTTCCAGTAGGTAGTACTTTATGAGCCCCCATTAGCGCTCCAAAGATTTCTGCCTGTGGAACGTTAGCAAATCCACCCAAATGGAAAGATTTGTCCTCTCCGGTCTCTGGAGCGCACAGAGTACCAGGTCCACGTTGAAAAGTCTTATTTTACCCACAAGACTTGATCCTGTTGGTCTTCTACTGAATAAAACTAGACCTGTCTTGTTCGGGTTCACCTTCAGACCTTTCTCATAGCACCAGTTTTCTACTATTTTCACTGCAACTCTAAGACAATCTCCTAGCGTGCTTTCAAACATTCCCCTAACTAGGATCGTCAGATCGTCTGAATAGCCCTGCGCGTAGATCCCCTCTTCATTCAGTTTCCCTATAAGGGAATCTATCACCATACACCAGAGTATGGGTGAGAGAATTCCACCCTGTGGACATCCCTTTGCTACCCAGAGATTAGATTTGTAACCGCACACGTCGGCTTCGACCGTCCTATCTCTGAGCATGCTACTTATCCATCTCACAACCACTCTTCCCACTCCTCTTTCAACCAAAGCTTGGCGGATGACATCAAAATTCGTATTGTCGAAGGCTCCTTCGATGTCCATGAAATATCCGAGAGCCACCTCTCCAAAAAAAAATGTTTTCTCTACCCTCGCCTAGAGCCTATGCAGAGCTGAGTCTGTAGACTTGCCTGCCTGGTAGGCGTGCTGGTTGATTTGCAGTGGGAACTTCGCTAAAATTTCATCCCTGATGTAAAAATCTATCATCCTTTCTAGCAGCTTCAGAATGAAAGATGTTAGGCTGATCGGTCTGAAATCTTTAGCTGTTGAGTGCGATGGCTTTCCCCCACTTCGCACAGCATCTTCAACAGAGCAGGAAAAATTCCGTCATCTCCAGCTGATTTATACGGCTTAAACTTACCTATGGCCCATCTTAGCCTTTCCATAGTGACGATTCGCCTTGCCAATGTCCAGTCCTCCTCCGAGGGGAGGAAGATATCTGGTAATCTGGGTTTAGCTTTTTCATCTCTACAGCCAGGAAAGTGGGTTTCCAGCAGATGTTTAGCCGTGCCTTCTCCACTCTCCGTAAAGCTTCCGTTAGGCCTCAGCAAAGATCTCGGCAGCAGACTAGAGTTTTTTGGATTCTGTGGATTCTGGCGTAGTCAGAAACATGCTCCATTTCCGCACCGAATCTTTTCCACGCCTCTTTAGCCTTCCACCGAACTGCTTTTCCAGAGTTTACCACCTTTCTTGCGAAGAGCCTTTTGCTCTTGGGACGAGTTCTCATAGGCAGTCGTCAGCAACCACGTGATACTATTCACTGCCTCGTTCAGTTCTGCCGATGATTTCGGCATCACTTCCCCCAGCTTATGTTCCACGTGTAGCTTCAGAAGGCCCCTGTATTGCTCCTAGTTTGTTCTGGAACTAACTAACTAACTTAGGATGTTTCCATTAACTTTGGCTTCTATGAAATAGCACATTTTGTAGCGAAAATGACGATATTCTAAAAGTTATATCTACGGATCCACCGAACCGATTTAATGAGTGAAAAGACTCTTAGAATTTTCCGTAGAATCCAGGATATATATTTTCCGGGGGTAGCGTCGCAAGGTGGGGGGGGGGGGAGTCAAAACTTAGCTGTGTTTATGGTTCCGCCGTCTACGAAGAAATATTTTTTTAATTTTTTGTTCGTGTGTGCTACCGCGCGCCCATAAAGCATGCATGCAGTGCGAAACTTTCGGAGGGGATAGTCAAAAAAATACTTTTTCCCTGCTCAATCATTTTAATATTCGTTTTTGTTCTTTGCTCGCTAAAAAAATCGAAAAGTCGGACACGCGTGGTGAGTTTAAGCTGAGAGAAACTATGTCAGTTACACTCTCTGAAAATCCCTTATTGAGGGATCATAATATTACGAATCACATCGTGTAAGCTTCGTGTGAAAGCTCAACTTATCAAAAAAAAATTATTTTTATTAAGTTGAGCTTTCACACAAACCCAACGCGATGCATCCAATATAATTAGCCCTTCAGCCTACGATGCGAACAAATCGCGTAAGGTTTCTTTAAAAGTTCAACTTGACAGAAATCAAAATCACAAAAAAATCCCTTTTTGAAAGGGAAACGTGACGCAAGTCCTCATCCCTTCTTCCAAAACAACTGATATCAATTTGAGGGACACTTACAGCTTCGGAACGCAAAAAATTCTGTTGAAATATTTTCACTATTCCTTAAAAAAATGCGTCACAAATGCCGTCACCCAAATTGATACCAGCTGTTTTGGAAGAAGGGACGAGGACTTGCGTCGCGTTTCCCTTTTAAAAAAGTTTTTGTTGTGATATCAGTAGTTTTGGAAGAAAAGAGGAAACAAACAAACGGCGAAAAAGATTCCGGCGAAAAAAAATTTCCGCCCAAAAAAAATTTCCGGCGAAAAAAAACTTCCGCCGACGAGAAAAAAATTTCAGGCGAAAAAAAATTTTCGGCGAAAAAAATTTCAGGCGAAAAAAAGCGGCAAAAAAAATTCCTTTCACACGAAACTTCTATCTACAACAAAAAATAATTTTTCCCCTAAGTCCGTCCCTTACCACCGTTGCGCCGGCCATTTTGTTGGTCACTCTGACGCACTACACACCCAACCCAACAAGTTTTCCTTTGACACCAAACCTCTATCTACATCCTAACACAGTCCAAAAATTTTGCTCATATTTGACCCATTCTTTGAATACACTCACATTGGTTCAGCCTTTAGAGCGAATCGTACGGGTCTTGCAGCCTTATGTTTTCACTTAAATTTTTTCACTCCATTTGTCTGAAGTCTTCCAAGAGAATAGGAAGATTATGAAAATATGTATTTTTGCAAACTCGAAGAAAGATTTCAATAAATTCAAAAATTGAAATTCATTGTTCGTATTTTGATTCAAAAAAGGTTTACAATTATCATAATCTGAAGAGCATATGCATCTTAAATGTTTTTGTTTTAGCCTATGCTTCTGGTTCTCAAACACCTACACAGTTTTCGCACCTTTAAATAATTTGCCACCCCCATCATATGAAACATCAACGAAATTTCTCTGATTTGTTTACTTTGTCAAACAATAAAAGTGATTTTACATTCCAATTAAGTCCCACACGGCTACCATGAACCTTGGTCACATCAGTGCTCATGGCAAAGCATACATAAGGGATGAAAATTCAGATTTGCACATTAAATAATTTATCTATTCGGAGCACGTACCGTACGCTTACAGTTGCTTTAAGAAAATACGGACAGTCACCACACCGGAAAATCTATAAATAACTGCACAGTACAGACTTATCGAATGTATATCGTTGTACGAATCAAATATTTAATGTCTACCGTACCGTAATACCCAAAGATATAACACCTCGTTAGGCACTTTCACCATCATCGCAAAATAAAAATACTTCGTTGAATTAAAGCATACGATTTTGTTTGTGTAAAATTCTTTGATTTTCAACATTTCAACCTATGAACCCATGACAATAAGCAACCCTATTCTTAACGAAACTCCCAAATTATATGTGCGTGTGTCCGGAAGGCGTTGCTAACTTCTCGTAGCGTTACTAACACCCGGAAAATTGAATGCTGTAATAAAGTATTCTGGATGTTACTACCTCCATGGACATTGAAAATAATTTATCGTGATCCCGGGCAAAAAACCAGTAAAATCGACAATAGTGTGACTAGGGGACAAAATCATTTAGAGTGTTAGCTTTCACAGCGTAACTTTCGCCACTTCGGGTGACATTAAAGTGTTGGGCGGTATTGTCACGGCATGTAGTAGCAATTCCGAGGAAACAAGATGTGCACGTCGACAATAAACACTGCCTTCATAAGAAAAAAAAACTTAGAGAAAATCGACGAAGATTTTCAACGAAATTCGCCGAAAAAATCAAATTAGCGACAAAATAAAACAAAACATAAGCTTCGTCGACCCGTACGAATCCCGTTTCAAGGATTCCCTTGCATTTATTCCCGTTGTATTAAATTACTGATTATGCATATTCTCTATGCATCTCTATTGGAAATTGCCGAAATGGCAATATTGAAAAACCCGTACCCACAAAAACCAGGGCCTATTTTTGAGAAAATTTCAGAAAATTTGTGAAAATTTGAAAAAATTTGAGAAAATTTGAGAAAATTTGAGAAAATTTGTGAAAATTTGTGAAAATTTGAGAAAATTTTCTCAAATTTGCTTAAAATTTCTAAAATATTTTCTGAAAATTTCTAACAATGGTGTTTTAGGGCATGCTAAGGGCTGAATTTTCCCGTTCATGCTTGGTTGCTTGTTGTTTTTTCATCTGCACGACCTCTAATATGGTTCAGAATACACTTTACGTCGATTCTTCGAATTTTACACTCATTTTACCTTATTTTTTCTTAAAATGAAATTCTGAAATTTGAGAAAATTTGAAAAAAAATTCTCAAAAATAGGCCCTGACAAAAACCCATATTTGGGAATCCTCTTACCCATATTTCCATGCACAAAAATGTTCCACTTAATTTTCTCTACAACATAGCAAAAAAAAAGTTTTTTGTGCTGGGGTCGAACTTTAGGTCCGGCAGAGGGCCCTAATTACAGGCCTCGGCCTCAAATTTTTTCTTGAGGACTGTTAGGCCTTCTATTACCTCTGAGATAGAAGAAGAATAAAAAACCGGAAGGAATTTACTCGGTTTTTATAGTAGAAAGACATTTGGCCCTATCCATTGAGCCTGCATTAGTCCAATGACCCGACCTCAAAAAAAAATTTGTGCATAAATTGTTGGGCTTTCATAGAACTATCGAATAATTAAAGATTTATGAAAATATGAAGAGATTTACTCGAGCTATGTACAAAAAATTCGTAGAGCCATTGTAGAGACTCAGTTTTAGAGCCCTAACTAATTCCAAGGACCCAAACTAAAAAATTTTCTTCCATAAATTGTTAAGCTTTCATAGACCTGTCGATCAAAAATACATTTATTGAAATCGGATAAGATTTACTCGAGTTATGTACGAAAAACCAAAAAGCACTTAAGCGGCCTAGAGCGGCCCTTGGCCCAAAAGTGCCCATCTCAGAACTCGACCTCACTTTTTCAGAAAGAAAAGATTTTGAAAATCCGTCAATCGGATGGACGGACGGACGGACAACGTTTTTTTTTTGCATATTTCTTCTATTTATACCCCAAAACGAAAAACCCACCAACTCCCGGGTCGAAATTCGACGTGTTACAAACGTCGTGGTAAACGCATAAGACCACTACTTCGTACGGGTCTAAAAATTCTCGGTGATTGTTTTGTTTAATTTTGTCGCTAATTTCATTTTTTCGGCGAAATTCGTTGAAAATCTTCGTTCCTTATAACGGCAGAACAACTCATTGAAAGTACACATCACTAGGTCTGTCGTTATAAGGAAAAAAAAACTTAGAGAAAATCGGTGTAGATTTTCAACGAAATTCGCCGAAAAAGATCAAATGAGCGACAAAACCAAACAAAACATATGAAGGGACCCGTACGTATCAGAATAGATGTGGCAAACAGAGTTGATGTTACGAAAAGACTCGAACGCATCTAAGTCAATATTGCCTTAACTCTTAAGTGTATGTAATTACGTCCACATTAAATTGTATTGGAAATTACCGAGAGGGCAATATTGAAAATCCCGTCTGAAGAAACGGTGTAAAAAAGCCTTGTCTAGGTCAAGGCCAACATACTTCCATAGACAAAAATTTTTCCCTAAATTTGGTCTGCAACATAGCAAAAAAAAAATTTTTGGCTAGGGCCGACCTTTAGATTAGATTTAGATTAGATTGAAGGTGTGAGGGGGGTCAAACTATTAGGTTTGACAGGAACCTAGACGATTAGTCCTCTGTTCCCTTGCCCCCTCCTTTCTTCGTTTATTTAACAAATATCATGAAATTTGAACAAAGAAAGAAATTAAAACAATTTTGTAAAAATGAATGTGAATATGTATATGAATAAGTATGTGAAAGGCATCTCCGTGTGATTTTTTGTATTGTCCGATCTTCGGTGTGTTGTGTTCAATCCTTTTAATGTCATATTTATGCCAGTCAGTTCCAGTTGTTATTCCAACCAATCTTATTAAGGAAGAAGGCCAGGTCTTGCACTTTAATTTAGTCAATGTTTAAATCATTTAATCCTAGTTCTGGCTTACCCAGGATTCTTTGTCTGTAATACCTATATCTAGGGCAGTCACTAATAATGTGGAAACCCGTTTCCTCGTCATATCCACAGACACATTTAGGGTTTTCTGCTTTTCTATAACAAAGAGGTATTTGTTTAGGCCGCAATGTCCTGTCAGAACCTCAACTACTCTCTTAATGTTAGGTCTGTCAGTAAACAGTCACTGAACTTCCTTAGAGGAACCTTACAGAAAATTTTTGTATGCTTGCCCCCTTCGTACCTGTTCCAGACTCTCTGGTGCTGCTCTTCGAGCCAGTTTTTAATGATGCGTTTCCTTTCATTTTTCGTTATGCCGCAGAAGGGCTCTGGCCCTATTGGGCGCTCGTTTGCCCCCTTGTCTGCTAATTCATCGGCTCTCTCATTCCCTTGAATGCCAGAATGACCCGGCACCCATAGAATTGTAACCTCATTATTATTGTTGCCTAGGTCATTGAGAGTTTCCTTGCATTGAAGCACCGTGGCCGAACTGACCATGGGGGATTCCAGGGCTTCAATTGAGGCTTGGCTATCCGAGCAAATATACAGTCTTCTGTGCTGAAGATTTTTGAAAGTATCGGTACTAACCAGTTCAGATATCGCTAGGAGCTCTGCTTGCATAACCGTAGTGAAGTATTCCAAAGGTATGAACCCTTTGATCCCGACTTCATCACTGATAAAACCTGCCCCAGACAGTCCGTCTTTCTTGGATCCGTCTGTGTAGCTCACTAGGCCATCCACTGGGGGATAGATTTTTTCCACTCCTAACCATTCTTCCCTACTCGGTATGACACACCTAAAATTGTCCTCCAGCATCAAGATTGTCGAGATCTGGTCACTCATCATCAGGAGAGTTTCATCCTTAATTAGGTTTAAGATTATCATGTGTCCTCCAGCCGAGCCCGGTGCCCAGCCTCTATTTCGTTGGATATTAAGAGCTGAGCTGAAAGCTGTAGATTTTACATATAGGTCGAGCGGTGGGATAAAAAGAAGTGCCTCTAGGGCTCTTGTGGCCGTACTGACTTTCACCCCAGTCATGCGCAAACATGCTAGCCTCTGGAGTTTATCTAGCCCTTTTTTTGCTATCCCTATCTCTACTCTAGGCCACCAGACAATGCACCCATGGCAGAGCGTAGGTCTAAATACCACTGTGTAAATCCACCATATGGCTCTTGGTGATAGACCCCAGGTTCTTCCGAAGGCATTTCTGCACATCCAGAAGGTACTAATAGCCTTATCTAGCTTGTCAATTAGATGCATTATCCAGGTCATCCTATGGTCGAAGGTGACCCCTAGGTATTTTACCGTCACCCTTAGGTTGAGTATTTCCCCAAAGAGTCTAAAGCTTCCGAGATCCAGTTCATTAATATTATTTTTTCTTTTAAAAAGAATCAATTTAGTTTTTCCCGGATTTACTCGGAGCTTTTTCTCCTTACACCATTCTTCTACTACTTTTAGCACATATCTCATCAGATCCCCCAAGGTCGTCGGGCACATTCCTCCGATGATGACTGAGACATCATCTGAGTATCCCTGTGTAAAAACTCCAGATTGATTGAGTTTGACCAGGAGGGAGTCTATTACCATGCACCAAAGTATAGGAGATAGTATTCCCCCTTGGGGACAACCCCTGGTCACTCCCAGACTGGTTGTGGTGCCACAAACGCTGGCTTCCACCGTTCTACATCCCAGCATTCTTACAATCCATCTCACAACAATGTCCTCCGTGTGTCTTTCCCTTATTGACTTCTCAATTGCGTCAAACCCTGTATTGTCGAAAGCTCCCTCAATATCCATGAAACAGCCCAAGGCCACTCCTTTGTTTCCCAGAATGCTTTCGATTTTTTGGGTCATTTGATGAAGCGCCGTATCTGTGGATTTACCCGTCTGATAAGCATGCTGGTTAACGTGAAGTGGGAAATTCCTTAGGACTTCCTTCCTCAGGTAAAAGTCAAGAAGCCTTTCCACTGTCTTTAGCAGAAAGGACATTAGGCTAATGGGCCTGAAGTCTTTAGCTTCGCAGTGAATCGTTCTCCCAGGTTTAGGTATGAAGGCAACTCTGACTCTTTCCCAGTCCTTAGGAATGTAAGACAGTGCAATGGAACTCTTGAAAATGCCGATCAGTCGGTGGAGAAGTAGTAGGGCTGGAAATATCCCATCTGGTCCAGCTGACTTAAAAGAATGAAATTTGTGAATCGCACATTTCACTTTTCCTTTTTTGGTCTACTTTCCAGCGAACTTCCAATTATCCCTACTTGGTGTATTCCTAATTAGGTTTTCTGGATTGGCCTCTTCTTTACCTTTACCTTTACCCTTGGTACTACCCGGGAAGTGAGTTTCAAGGAGGTGTTCAGCAGTTTCTTTTCCGTTTGCGTTGTAACTTCCATCTGGTTTGAGCAAAGAGCCTACCTGAACGGCCGGATCATTGGCTAAAATTTTGTGGACACGCGCATAAGCCGGTATCGAGTTCACTTCCTCAAAGAATTTTTCTTTGGTTTTTTGCTTATGTTTGACTAAGGTTTCTTTATACTCTGTGAGGAGGGTCCTATAGGTGCCTTAACTCTTAAGTGTATGAAATTACGTCCACATTAAATTGTATTGGTAATTACCGAGAGGGCAATATTGAAAATCCCGTCTGAAGAAACGGTGTAAAAAAGCCTTGTCTAGGTCAAGGCCAACATACTTCCATAGACAAAAATTTTTCCCTAAATTTGCTCTGCAACATAGAAAAAAAAATGTTTTTGGCTATGGCCGACCTTAGAACAGACCTGATGCCCTAAGTACAGGCAGCGGGTCCAAATTTGTTTAGACCCGTACGAAGTACGTAGGTCTGATGCGTTTACTACCACGTTTGTTACATTGCGAATTCGAACCCGGGAGTAAGGGGGAACCTTTTTTTGTTGCCTCCAGATGACAAATCAGCAAAAAAAACAATGTCCGTCTGTCGGTCTGTCTGTCTGTCTGTCTGTCGGTCTGTCTGTCGGTCCGTCAACACGATAACTTGAGTAAATCTTGACCGATTTTCAAAAACTTTTTTTTTCCTGAAAGGCAGTCGCAAAATATTTTATGAAATTGAAATTTTTGACGTCTACATCGTCTCCATGACAACGTATTTGATGACGGCTACGCTTTAGATGCTACTTTCTAATTTCGACTTTTCTTTTTTTTTTAATTTTTGACGACGTCACTTTGGCAATTTAATTATTTATGACATGATGGCTGATATTTTTGACATCTACATTGTTACGACAACGTATTTGACGACGCCTCAGATGCTACTTTGAAATTTCGAATTTTCTTTTCTTTTTTTATATTTTTGACGACGCCATTTTGGCAATTATATCATTATGACATTTTTGTTTTTCTTTGACGATCTATGTCTTTGACATAGATTCATAAATTATTTATTCTTGTGACTTTCGTTATGTTGATTTTGACGTAATATTTTTGATGTTTTCTTACTTTTTGTTTGTAAATTTTTTGTAATTTTCCTTTTGTTCTATGTTAATGTTATTAATGTTATTTATATATTGTAACGTTTTCATGGTTTTTTAACGAGGGCTATGACAGCAGTCATAGTCACTCTTTTTCCATGTCAGCTAGAAAATAGTAGACAATAAAATTATTATCAATCAAATTGAGGGAAACATTTTTGTTTATGGAAGTATGTATCCGAGGCCTCTATTTAAGGCCCTAGGTCAGTACTAAGGTCGGCATAATTAGTTTTTTGCTATGTTGTAG
>CM055406.1:112991319-113104575 GCA_029228625.1 Pseudolycoriella hygida | reverse complement strand
AATTGCCTACGGGCAATTTCCAATACAGTCTAATGTGAACGCAATATTTACTTAAATACGTTCCAGTCTTTTCGTAACATCAACTCTGTTTGCCGCATCTATTCTGATACGTACGGGTCCCTTCTATGTTTTTGAATATAATTCGGTACTCGATTACCTCTCAAATAGAAAAAGAATCAACAAAATCAGTTACGATTTATCCAATTTTTGTAAGCAAACACGTTGGGCCACGATAGAAACTCAGTTTTAGGGCCCTGACTGCGTCCAAGGGTTTCTTATCAAAAAATTTTCTGCCATAAAACGGGAGACAGTCCTAGACCTTTCCGTCAAACAAAATTTGAGACTCGTTTTTAGTGTCCTAGCTAAGTCCAAGGACTCAAATCCAAAAAAAAGTCTTCCATAAATTATCGACCATGCCCAGATCTTTCAAACAAAAAAAGTTTATGAAAATCGGAAAAGGTTTACTCGAGTTATGTACAAAAGACCAAAAACCACTTAAACGGCCCTAGCTCGACGACCCTTTGGCCGACAATGCCCAGATTCAATCCCATAAAAGATTTTTCGATTACCTTTCAGGGAACTCAAGTTGAGTTGACGGACGGACGGACATTTTTTTATTGCGGTCGAAATTGGGGTGGTTACAAACGTCGTGGTAAACGCATAAAAATTCTCGGTGATTTTTTTGTTCAATTTTTTCGCTGATTTGATTTTTTTCGGCGAAATTCGTTGAAAATGTTTGCTGATTTTCTCCAAGTTTTTTCCTTATGACGACAGAACAACTCATGGAAAGTTCACACCGTTAGGTCTGCCGTAATAAGGAAAAAAATAATTAAAGAAACTCAGCGAAGATTTTCAACGAATTTCGCCCAACAAAATCACATTAGCGACAAAATTAAACAAAACAATCGCCGAGAATCTTTTGTTTAATTTAGTCGCTAATTTGATTTTTTCGACAAAAGTGGGTTCAAAGAATGAAAATCTCCCATTGCGTGCGTGAAAAACCTGAAACGGTTTTCGGGATATTTCCTCTTCATGTTTGCAATGGACATATACCATTGTATTTACAAACTTTTGCTGCAAACATAACATATTATTGCAGCAAACATTTTATTTACAGTTTTTTTTTTGTGTGTTTGAAGCAATTTTATCATGTTTGTAACTATCATATCATGTCTTTATTCAAACAATTTAATGGTTTCATTAGAACATGAGTGTGAGTAGGGTGAGTGAGAAAGTCGAATGACAAAATTTAATAAAAATTGTCTCAGCAAATTATGGAGATATTTCGTTGTGAAAGAAAAGATTTTCACTGATTTTTTTGTGATTTTTTAATGATTTTCTTTGTGGTTTTCACTAAATTTTACGTAAAATTTTATTCACCCTGAAATTGGGATTTTTCGTCAAAAAATCTTGATGATTTTTTAGACATTTTTTAAAGACTTTTGTTAACTTGTGACAAGATTTTTAAGAGTCGTTTACCACTCGGGAATCAGTGATAATTAAGTTATAACATAAGTTTTTGACTAACTGAAGTATCACCTCGTATTAGGACAAATGAATTAAGTTTTATTGAGGATTTTTCTCTCAGAGATGTAAGATCGGAGTCATTGTTATACATTATCCAATTGCACCCGTGCGGAAAAGTCAGTCTTGCGAATGCGACATAATTTATTTATACTTTTTTCACGTTATTTTGATTTGCTTTCTGTGATTCCATATTTATTTACCTGCTTTGAATTAGTGGAAAAAAGCGATATGTGAGAGACATAATAGAAACCATGTGTGACATTGTTTTATAATCATTTTGTGCCATTCGTGTCTGTACGGTTGAGTAGATCACAAGTTGTCAGCCATTCGCTAAATGAAAAACGTGCAAAATGTTTGTATTTTATTTATGATTTGATAAAATTGATGTTTTTTTTCGCTTTTTTATGTCCTTTTAAAGTTGTATTCGACATTGCACCATGAGTTCAGTTGAATAGGTAAATGAAAAACAGCAAACAGTTTCGGTTTGTCGTCTCTTCAAAAATTCTATTTATTACAAAAGTAATGTATTGAGATAAGAAGCACTGTAGTTTTCAATGCGACTTGAAAAGCGACAGAGGGAGTTTGTATTCGTACGTACATGGATAATTTGAACTCAAAGTAATTTTGTTCTAAAAAACGTGATGCAATTTTTTTTAAAGAATAAAACTTTGGCCACAATCTTCATTCAATCAAATTTTTGCGTATTACGAGGGTTGCCATATATGCTTCTTGTCTTGGGTACTTCCAGCCCGAAACTCGCAAATCTGCCGATCCTATTTTAAAATTGTCTATTTTTTATGGTAAATTTTCTTAGATCACTTTTACGTAGCGTAACTTTATGTTTTTACCCTTCCTGTCCGTCCGTCCGTCTGTGCACCCTTCACCGGGGAATGACCAAGGATTCAGCGGGGAATCACTGTAAATCATCGGTTACTAAGTAGCGATAGCTACTTTACGTTTTCACTTTTCATGTCCGTCCTTCCGTCCGTTCACCGTCAATGATTCATCTGTGATTTGTCATCTGTGACTTGTCATAGGTGATTTGTCATCGATGATTTGTCATCGGTAAATTGTCATCGATGATTTGTCATTGGAGAATATAGGCAATAAGCCGAAATTAACTTTTGTGGCTACACTCTATCGCTACTTTCATATACCTATTACAATGGCTTATTGCCCTGTGAATCAGCGGTGATTCTACGATGAATCATCGGTGATTCTACGGTGAATCATCGTTGATTCTACGGTGAATCATAGGTGATTCCATGGTGAATCATAGGTAAGTCCATGGCTAATAATCGATGATTTCACTGTGAATCATCGGTCCACTGTGAATCATTGGTGATTCCACAGTGAAACATTGGTGATTACCAACGTGAATCATCGCGGTGGCCCATCATTTCGCCGATCATATTGCCGCCGGGAACGTTTAGCCGCGGACTCGTTTGGCCGTAGATTCATTAGGCCGCAAACATTTCCTCAGTGTATGTGGTTAAATGTGATTAATGTAACCAAAGCGAGTGATTCATCCTTTTACAAAATGTCACGAAAGCGAGTGATTTATCCTTTTACAAAATGTAACAAAGGCGAGTGATTCATTCTCTTACAAAATGGCGCGAAAGCAAGTGATTCATCCTTTTACAAAATGACATGAAAGCGAGTGATTCATCCTTTTACAAAATTTCACAAAACAGAATAGTTCCTCACTTCAAAAAATGACACGAAAGTGAGTGATTCATCATTAATTGATTGTCCAACACTCCCCGGCGCTAGCGGCGATTTGTTTGGCGGCGAAAAGTTCCAGCGGCAAAATGTTGCACGGCGAAAAGATTGGGCGGTGAGTTGGCGCAACGGCGAAATGATCGCGAGGCTAAATGATAACGCGGCGAAACGTGCGCGGCTAAATGTTCGGCGGCGAAACGATCCTCGGCGAATTGATAGGGAACCAATCATCGCTGATTCCATGGTGAATCATCGATGATTCGCCGGTGAATCATCGATGATTCCCCAGTGAATCATCGGTAATTCCCCAGTAAATCATCGGTGATTCACCAACGAATCACCGATGATTTCGGTCCATATTTAACTTCTTTGACCACACTATATCGCTACTTTCTTACACCGATGACAATGGTTTCTTTGATTTTTTTCGACCCGGGAGTAGGGGGGGAAGCATCGATCATGGTCCTTAGATGTCGAATCAGCAATAAAAAACATATGCAAGGGACCCGTACGTATCAGAATAGATGCGGCAAACAGAGTTGATGTTGCGAAAAGAGACGAACGTATTTAAGTAAATATTGCCTTACGTCCACATTAAATTGTATTGGAAATTGCCGATAGGGCAATATTGAAAAACCCGTCCGAAGAAACGGAGTAAAAAATGTTTCCGAAAGCACAAAATTGACCTCCAAATAGAGAAAAATGTTCTCCTCAATTTTCTCTACAACATAGCGAAAAATCATTTTATCTATGTAGAGCAATAATCTCGTACTTATTACCCTAGGGCAAAACTGTTTAACTCGACATATTGCTCTCGATAGATAAAACTATAATGCAGCGGTGCATAATATACTATTTTGGGCTGACCTAGGGCCCTAGGTAGAGGCCTCGGACACGTACTTTCGTAGACAAAAATGTTTCCCTCAATTTGCTTTGTAACATAGCAAAAAAAATTTTTTTCGTTAGGGCCGACCTTAGGACCGACATAATGCCAACTTGAGCCCTAAGCAAAGGCAAAAGTTTCTTCTATAGATTGACAGCCATGCCTAAACAAAAAAAAATTTATGAAAATCGGAAAAGATTTACTCGAGTTATGCACAAAAGACCAAAAACCACTTAATCGGCCCTAGCTCGGCGGCCCTTGGGCCGGCAGTGCCCAGATTCAATCCTATAAAAGATTTTACGATTACCTTTCAGAAGATTTTTGTTTTTAAACCGGTCGAGCTTTACTCGAGTTATCGTGTTGACCGACGGACGGACGGACGGACATTTTTTTTATTGTTGATTCGTCATCTAAGGACCATGATCGATGCTCCCCCTACTCCCGGGTCGAAATTCGACTGGTTACAAACCTCGTGGTAAACGCAATAGACCCCTTTTCGAAGCACTTCGTTCTTCGTACGGGTCTAAAAATGTTCGTCCGTCCGTCTGTCTGTCAACACGATAACTCGAATAAAACTCAACCTATTTTCAAAAACTTTTTTTTCCTAAAGGGTAATCAAAAAATCTTTTACTCGTTGTCGCACCGAAAACTTGTCATTACATGTATATGTGCACCCCACGGAAATTATTCATTATATGTCATTCATTACATGATATTACTACAAGTAGCCCCCACCGGAAACTTCTCATTACATGCATATCCGCATGTAATGACGCGTTTTCGGTTGGGACACCGAGTAAAACACCATACAGTGGGGGATGCTTAATAAGTCATCCATTCCGGATAATTTTGTGACACTCGCAAACTAATTCGTGTATTTTTAAGCAACTCGCTTTAAAAACTGTTTTTTGACTCTTGTAGTAGTATACCTCGCCTTCGGCTCGGGATACAAACTCTACACTCGTCAAAAAACAGTTTTCAAAGCTTTTTGCTTAAAAACACCCTCTTGAGTTTAGCTCATTTCACAAAATGAATCCCTCATGTAATGACTTATTTCCGCATCCCCCACTGTAATCCACTATTTTTCGCGCAGACGGACAAAAAACGTCAGATTTTCTCACCGAATTTAGATCCTAAAGTAATCTGTTTCGAGTCACATTTGAACGTCATTTTTTGTCCTGTCCTAATAAGATCCCTCAATGATGGCTTTAAAAACATCATACGTGATGGGGATCAAAAATGTATGGAATTTGACATTGCTTCACATAAAACACAGCGCCACTTTTTTACACATCACAATAAATTCAACGGGGTCTGAAATGTTGTTTTTATCCCAGTCTGATATGTCAGTTTTTACCCACCTGCAACATAAACAAAATAAGATTTCAGTTTGTTCGAGGTAATATAAAATAAAAATTCATTTTAGTTTCACTTTTAATGGTACTGTTGGTATTGTTCACTCAATTCTAAGAATCACACGCGAATTGAAAAAAAAAAAATCAATCAAAACAGCTTCGACAGAAGTAAACAATTGAACAATGAAAACAATTTAGGTGACACAATTGAATCGTATACTTACTGTGATCATAACATGAAATTCGAATTTAAGTTTGTTGGGTGTTTTGTTCGAAATCTGACTTTTTGTCCGTCTGCGCGAAAAATAGTATACAAAAAACAGATCTAAAACGGTGCTGATTTAGACCACCATGGTGGTAAAAAGGTCCTCCTCGGGCTCCGCTGCGCTCCACCCTCGGATTTGACCTTTTCACCTCCTGGGTCTAAATGCACCGTTTTAGCTCCTTGCGATGTAATGTACTATTATGGGATTGAATCGGGGCACTGTCGGCCCAAGGGCCGTTTAAGTGGTTTTTGGTCTTTTCTACATAACTCGAGTAAATCTTTTCCGATTTTCAAAAACTTTTTTTTTGAAAGATCTAGGCACGGTCGACAATTTATAGAAGAAGCTTTTGCCTCTGCTTAGTGCTCAAGTGGGTCTCATATCGGTCCTTAGGTCGGCCCTAACCAAAAAAATTTTTTTTGGTATGTTGCAGAGCAAATTGAGGTTTGCCATTTTTATATATGGAAGTATGTGTCCTACTTAGGGTCCTAGGTCAGTACTAAGTTCGGCCTTACACAATATATTTTCGAAAAATTCAAACATTTTGAAAACTATAAGTGATAGAAGATCGGTGTCAGTGGCAAACTTTTTTGTGTATGGAAGTATGGGTCAGAGGCCTTTTCTAAGTGCTCTAGGTCGGTTCTAATATCGGCGGAAGTACAAATAACATTTTTTGAAAATATGTCTGAAAAAAAAAGTTTTTACTTAACTAACCGTGACTTGTCCTAAGCCGACAAAATTCAACTTTGGATGCAATTTTTTTATTATCTCAAAATGTGAAACAACAAATTCGACTTTTATTCTGAATATTTGTCTTTTTATTATCTAATTAACACCGATTCGATCAGATTTAAATTGAATTTCGTTTTTAATAAAAGATTTCATGAAACATGAGAGTTGTCCTAGGGGACCGTGAATTGTCCTATGTTACTAATTATAAAAGTCAAACGTTTGTCTGTTTGTCTGTCTGTTTGTCTGTAAATTGTCGGTCACAAATTTCCAGTGTGAACCAACATACGTCCGACCTGCTTGAAGAGTTGCAAGGAACTGAAGCAAAGTGTCATTTTGCATTGCCTTTTATAAGCCGAAAGCCAAAGAAAAGGCAATGCAATAGTAGATCCTCTTGCATTGCCTTCTATGAGTCAAAAAAAGGCAATGCAAAAGAAGATTCCCATGTGAATCTATCTACGTCCGACCTGCTTGAAGAGTTCCGAGGAACCAAACTGTTTTGCATTGCCTTTGTTAACCCAAAAAAGCAATGCAAACCTAACTTCGAACGCGAAGAGAAAACCATAAGGGGAACCTAGAGGCAGAGAACGAGAGACGTTCCGTTGTTAGAGGGTCGGGACCGCAATGAAGCAGTCCCCTTCAAAAATAAAGCGCTCTTATGGAGTACAGTCTCCCATATAAGAACAGTATCGCCATCCGCACCTAGCATCGTTTTGCAACGACGCTTAGCGCTGGACATCACCAACCGGCGATACTTTCAAGCGAATTGAAAAGAGGTATTTATACATTTAAAACTGAGTAGTTTCTGTGTAGTAATTTTCATATGAGAAATTTGTTCAAGTAATTTCAGGGAGAATATATATGTTTATGTGTGTGTGTAAATGTGGAATGGAATAAACGAAAAAACTATTTTATGCACGTGGCTTCATTCAGTAATATTCTCAATGTATTTAGGAGGGGCATATGTTTACGCATTGTGTGAAATTAAAAATTTTTTAAAATATTTTTTTTTATTTGTGCGAAACGAAGTGATGTGTTTATTTTCTTTGTACATTTTTTTGGTTGATGTTAAATGTTTGGTTTCATTGGCAAAGTCTCAGATTTTTATGAGTAGAAGTCATCAGTATTGGTGAAAATGTCGGGCAGTTGGACATTGGGTCAATTTTTATGCTTTTAAAATTATGTTCGAATGTATGGGAGTTGGGCGATAGGTTTCTTTGGCAAAGTCTCAGAGTTTTGTGAGTAGAAGTCACCAGTATTGGTGAAAATGTCGGGCAGCTGTCAAAGTGACGCCATCTTGGAATTTTTGCTTTTAAAAGTATTTGGGAAGGTATGGGAGACAGATTATTGGTTTCTTCGGGAAAGTCTCAGAGTTTTGTTAGTAAAAGTCACCAGTATTGGTGAAAATGTCGGGCAGTTGGACACGGGGTCAAGTTTAATGGTTTTAAAATTATTTTCGAATGTGTGGGAGTTAGACCATATGTTTATTCGGCAAAGTCTTAGAGTTTTGTTAGTAAAAGTCACCAGTATTGGTGAAAATGCCGGGCAGTTGGACATTGGGTCAATTGTTATGGTTTTAAAAGTATTTGGGAAGATATGAGAAACAGTCGATAGGTTTCTTTTGCAAAGTGTCAGAGTTTTGTGAGTAGAAGTCACCAGTATTGGTGAAAATGATGGGCAGCTCGGGGGAAAAAGCAGTACGGGGGTAATCGGTTGTATGTAGTGAGAAGAAAATGGTAGTACGGTGAAAACGGTTGTACGGGGGATCGTGAGTTGACCGAATCTTTTTTCTTCAAACAAATTTACACGGACAACTCAGCGTCGGTAGGACAATCGCAATTATTTACCTTATTTGATTTTTTTTTTATTTTGACGTTTGCTTGAATATTTGGAGAGACTTTTACACCGTTTCCAATTTAATGTCGACGTAATTTCACACACTTAAGAGTTAAGGCAACATTTACTTTGATACGTTCGAATCTTTTTGCAACATCTCTTCTGTTTGCCACATCTACTCTGATACGTACGGGTCCCCTGCATATGTTTTCTTATGTCGTCGGCAATATATTGTTGACAACGTCAATTTTTAGATTACGTTACCAGTCACCTATTATTGAGTTAAGTTGTTGTAGTCGTCATATGGAGTGTTCGCTGTAAGACAGTTGAGGTTAAGGAAGACTTTTTGTAACCTCCGGTGAAAAAAGTGGAGGGTTGTGTGGGAGCAGACAGCAGATTGAAATGCATATCAGTCAGGGCGTAATCTAGCTCGGACAGAAGTAATGAAACTTGTCGCAGACGTAGGTTACTTGACTATTTTTACTCTCCATATTTTTTACTTTCTTTCTCAACAATTAGAAATTAATAATTTTGATAATTTCGTAATTTTTTCAATTCAAATATTTTGTTATTTAGGTCAAAGAAGACTGGAAATATGTGGCGATGGTACTAGATCGTTTGTTCCTGTGGATATTCACATTGGCCGTGCTTGCTGGAACAGCCGGAATCATTTTACAGGCACCGACATTGTACGATGATCGTATGCCGATAGATAAACGATTCTCAGAATTTGCTACTTCAACAGTCGACCGATGTCCACCACAATAGCAATCCAAGTTTGATGTCAATGTTATTTTTTCCCCATTTTTATGCGGTATTGGAATGAGTGCCTGTTTTATAATGTCGAAGGTGAATCACTACTGGGACGATTATTTTAAAATAATCAAATTATAAATAGGTTCCACGCTATGAGGTGAAATAAATAAATAATAAAAAAAAATTATTAAAACATTTGCCACACATAATGAAATAGTTAAGTGGAAAATTATGAAAACCAAACAAAAGTTGAAAATTTATGAATTACATTTTAAGCGAACGCATCACTTAATTTCAAAAGATTTTATCTGAGATTTGTTGTGCTTGCGCAGTCATTTGAGAGTTTTGTGGATATAATGCGGATGGAATAGTCATCGTAAAATGAAAATATTGTGTCATTATGCAGAAACCTAAATAGATAACTTTTCGTTTTGAACGTTTTTATTTAAATTTTATTCGTTCGAAGCGTATACCGAGCTATCGTTACACTGACTTGATGTTACTAAATTACGCACAGGGTAAGTCATCCAGATTACCATTTTATTCCTATACAACATTGACGAACCCTTACACATTGGTTACAATATTTTGTGGCACCCTGTTTCATCTCGGTTTGATTTATTCGATCGTAAACGTTTCAGACTTAATTAGTTCATCGTCTAATTGCGAGAATAAAAATATACTTTGGGTTTGAAAAATTAAATTTTTGTGGAAATACAATAAAATAGCAGTAAAATATGAGGTGTCCGTACACATTAAATGAACGGAAGCGCGAAAAGTGGTGGTCAGTAGCGGGAATTCGTTCACACATTGTAAAAAAAATATTCCCACGCAGCTCAACCCCTTTTGAAGCTCGTCGTATCGGAGATATTTTATAGATTTATCAGTTTGGGGCGGTCCATTTCTGGTCCATTAAGCACAGATCTAGTGATCCTTTGTTTCGTCACCCGTTCATCATGTAAATCTCCTAAAACCTCCCAGTCCCAACCAAGAACCTATCTAGAGCGGCAGGCCCTACGCTGGTTACTGTTGCGGGTTGGACCACATAACTACCCAGAGTCCTAAGCCTCAGTGAGGAAAACTTCGGACATTCACATATTACGTGAACGCCCGTCTCCTCGCCGAAGCCACAGATGCAATTGGGATCATTGGTGAGTCCCATTTTAGCCAGATGCTTGCTAAGTCTACAGTGCCCGATGATTGCACGAACCACTCGCTTGATGCGACACCTGTCCATGTTTAGCAATTCTCTAGTCCACTTCCCATCGGGCACCGGGAAGAAGCGCTTTGTGTGCACTCCTCCCTCATAGGCGCTCCAATGGTTAACGAATTCCGACTTAACCCAACACTCTATTGCTTTTACACATTCCGAGTGTGGGATGGGTATGAAAGGTTCTGGCCCATAACTTAAAGTTGCCGAACATTTCCTCGCCAGCTCATCCGCTCTCTCGTTTCCCTCTACGCCAGAGTATCCGGGAACCCAGACCAGCTTTACCTGATTTCTCAGTCGAACCCGGTTCAGGGTCTCCTTTTACTCTTTCACCAGCTTGGATGTCACGACAGGCGACATGAACCCCCCAATTAAAGCCTTACTGTCGGAACAGACTGTGACATTTCTTCCACATGCCGCTGCTGGAATTGCCTCCTGCACTCCCATCAGTGCCGCGAACGTCTCAGCCTGAGTCACGTCGACTAACCTTCCTTGGTGATACCACCTTTCAACAACCTGCCCTGAAGAAAATACCCCGGCTCCCGCGCCTTCCGAAGTTTTGGAGACGTCAGTGAAGCTCACAACTTCTTCACCCGAGGTGTGACTTAGCCAGTCGTATCGGGGATACAATATCTCTAGCATCTTTCTCTACCACATGCCTTCCTCCACTGATCTGTCAGATTTGTCCAAACTTCAACCGATGTACACGTGTATTCTCAAAAATCTCAATGTGAAAATTTCCATGAGAAAGTTACTCTTATTTGGTTGCAAAGTGAAGTCTCACTGCATTCTCAAAAGAGGATGAGCTGAGACTTCCCTTTTCAGCCAAATGAGACCAAAAATGACGATTTTTTTTAAAGAAAATTTCACTTTGGCAGCGTCACAGTAAATTGAGGCCGAACATCAGTTTTCATCAGGGAACATTTCTGTTTTAGTGCGTAGTGACATCTACCTTTTTACATACTTTCATACGGTTCAACACAAAAGCTCTGTCGTTTTTATATCCATATCCATCATTGTTTCATTCAGTAGGAAACAAATGACACCATCTATTGTGACCAACGACCGGTGATAAAAAGGTGTCATCATCATTTTCATCATAGATCGAGTAATGAGTTTTATCGCCAGTTGAACAAAAAACAAAAAATTTCAGACAATAAAAATTTTCCAGCGAAAAAAATTTTCGGCGACAAAAAAATTTCCGGCGAAAAAAAATTTCAGGCGATAAAAATTTCCGGGGAAAAATAATTTTGGCGCATGATATTTAGTGATAATGACCTTGAGATAAGCTTTAATTATCTTCAATTGACTTTGACTCTGTAACTACACTAAGTACTGCATGGTAAAAACAAAGAGTCGTGGTTTTACGAACATTCTAACTGATCGTTATAAGACTTTTTTAGCAAGACTATTCTGGTCACAGAGTTGACCAGTCTGTATCGAAAAATTTTTCCATGACAACAGATGGTGTCATTCGTTTTCTACTGAACATTATTTATCAACGAAACAATGGAAATGCTACTCACTTTTTGTGTTGAACAGTATGAATGTATGAAAAAAGATAGATGTCGCTGCTCATCAAGGAATGTTGGTTGATGAAATCTTGTACATTACCATGCACTTTACCAGGCTGCCTACTAGAGGAGTTTTACTACGCAGAATGGTGTCAAAAAACTGTTAATGTAATCGTAACGACAGTAACAAATGGTAAATTTCAACTCGGCACCATGCTGCGTACTATAGATTTTTGTTGTGAATATATTAGCAGGCTATTGTCACATTGAAATTTATGGGACGTATAATATACTTTACTAGCGTTACATTGACTCTAACTGATTTTCGACTCATGCTTTTCAAGTACGCAGCATGTAATGTACTAGTTTCTCCAACCAACATTGTCGTATAAACTTTTTTGGACCAGGCTGCCTTCTGGAATTGAGCAGAACAACTTGATCTTAACTGATTTTTGACACGTGTGTAATAAAATTGTGTGACAAGATTTAAATTTTAAAAATATTTTTACGGTAGAACCACGTGATTAGATTGCACAGTGTTCCTTATATCGTACACAATCTTGCACCTTTTTGAGTGACGTTATCAGAGCTTATGATTGTGTACAGTTCGTCACGGGCATTGAATACCGTAACTACCCAATTTATGAAGCTTGGGTGAAGTTAGGGACGTTGTATTTCTTAGAGAAAAATTCCTGAGAATGTCAGCACCGGGGATCGAACCCGGGTCCTTTTAGTGGCAGTCCAACACTTTCACCACTGAATCACTGGAACGGGTTAGCTCAGTGGTTACGTACCGGCTTTCCACCAAGAATACCCGGGTTCAAATCCCGGTGTGGACAAATTCTGTATAGGATTTTTCTTCAACGCTTATCATGAAAGTAACGTTCCTAAGCTCACCCAAGCTTCATAAATGGGTAGATGGGGTAGCAATATCGCAACGATTGCACACAACGAACTATGACATCACCCATATTCGATGCACTGTGTACGAAACAACCAGTCCATCCAGCTGATACGTTAAGGTGTGTGTAAACGTCAAAAAAATAATGACAAATTCCATACCGTTACGGTTGTAATTCGATTCTGTCCGATGCCCGCTTAGGTGTTGCCAGATGTACTAGCAAGATGTACAAAATCGTAAAAGAAATAATCCTTCAATCGAAGGCGTGGTTCGGAATACACGTTAAGCATGTGGTCCTTAGCGTGGTTAATCCACACTAGCTGGCAGTTACTCAGTGTAACACCACGGCAGTCGAATCAGACACTTAACAGTGCTGCTCCCGACTAATCAGTGCCATTGGGATTATTATTATTATACCACTGAATCCCCTGAAAAGGGGTCTTTTGTGTTTACCACGACGATTGTAAGCACCCCAAAATCGACCCGGGAGTAGGAGGGGGAGCTTCGATCATGGTTCTTAGATGACGAATCAGCAATAAAAAAAATGCCCGTCCCTCCGTCTGTTATTTTATTATGTTATTTTCGCGGTATCTAAATTCGATTTCCCGGCTGAACTTCCTGTTTTTGAAATTGAAATATCCCGATTTTGGTAAGGTAAATGATCGTGAGTTGACCTAGCCAAAAATGAATGTTAAGTTGACCGTGGAAATTTGTATGAAAGTATGTATGAAACCCATGTTAACTCACAGTCACATAAACCTTGAGTTGTCCTATGCCAATAGTATGATAGGTCAACTCACGGTCAAGCGTGCTAGTACGATTGAGTCAACTCACGGTAAAACCCCTCGGTTAACTCTCGATTTTTATTAATTCAATAACTTTATCAAGTGAAAATACAAATAATTAATTAAGTTCGAATTAGTTAAGCACAGAAAAGACAAATCTTCAAAGTTAAAAAAGATTCGTGTAATCTGCGCCCAAATAACGGAACAAATGGCTTCGAAAGTTGCAATTTGTCAAAATAGGTCAACTCACGATCACTTACCTTAATAAAATTTCCCAATTTCGAAGATAGTATTAGCGTCTCCTGGACGTACTTTCCCAGTTTCGTTGCGGATTATGGTATTCAGCGAGAGGAAAGTTGATTACTGTGATCAAAATTACACGAGCGTAGCGAGCGAATTTTTTTAGTCAAGGGGTTCCTTGCATGAAAGGTCGTTAATAAAGTAACCAAATCGTCACTTTCATGAGAAAATGACGATTAAAATTTAATGCTGCTTCCCACAAAAATCTGCACAGAGTTGCAAAATGTTACAACTAAATTGTATGAATATTTGGCTGTTATAAAAATGTTTGTGTTGACTATTTTCGTTGAATTGAATCATGTTCCTACAAAAATCATCGTGGCGGCTCACAAGTGTGAGATACGTAGTTCGTTGTAAGGAGACTTTCGATCAGGATAAAATTCTACATAACTTTGTATTTTGAACACTGTCTACCGCGTCTACCTTTAAATTCTATCAGTAATTGTGCGGTCGCCCACACTTCTAGTGACTTTCTAGCGGCAGCTCACTTTTATTTACAATAATTACAAAATTTCCTGCAACTTCCATAAAGAAAGAAGCCTTGTAGCTTTTACCATTCAAGAGTTATAGGAGATTCGTCATTTTGTCATGAGAGCGAGGTGTTTGTACCACCGCAGGCAAAAATTTTGAAAATGCACCCAGTAAATAGATGTAGAACAAAACTCACTCGGCTTCGTAAAGTAGTTGACAAATTTTTTTTTGGCAATTTTTACCTTTAACTATTTCAGGCAAACGTTTTTGTCCCCATCTCTCCACCTCCGCACCTCTTCTGGGCTGATTTCAAGGGCTTCGAAAGGTAGGGGTTTTTCAATATTGCCCTTTCGGCAATTTCCACTCCAATTTAATGTGGACGTAATTACACAAACTTAAGAGTTAAGGCAATATTTACTTAGATACGAGGATGTTTTCAAGAAAATTGGATTCTTACACCAAGAGAATTTCGAATTTGTGCAACTTTTGGAAAATATTTTGATTTTTTTTAAGGTTGCACGTGTTTTGAGGAGTCATTCAGAAAGTACGTATGCCTAAAATTATGAGTTTTTGACACTTCCCTCCCCATCGTACGCTTTTCTACTCTCTTTTATACTTTTATACGGATCGTGTTAAACCTTCCAATAGAAAAAATTATTTTGTCCAATAAAAATAATAAATGTCCAATAAATTTTTTTTCAATCAAAATATTAAATGTCCAATAAAAAAATAAATTCATTTTGTAAAAGGAAAACGTATTTTTTATTGGTCATTTAATATTTTTATTGGACAAAAAATATTTTTTTATTGGACATTTATTATTTTTATTGGACATTCATTATATTTTTATTGAAACATCTTTTCTGTTTGCCACATCTTTTCTGATGCGTACGGGTCCCTTGCATATGTTTTAGTTCCACTTTTTTATAGAGCCGAAAAAGTGAAACTATTGTAACACCGAACACTTTAAACGTGAACTCTTTCTCTATATATGATTGGTTGTATCGCTTGGGGCTCCACAAAAAAAGTGAAACTAAGAAAGTTAAACAGAGTCTGTAAAAATTGTCTAAGCCCGCTGGAATTTGCCGAAAATTCCTCAGTAGTCTCTGGGGTCAACTGAGTCTACAGATTTTAAACGTTACAGTAACGAGAATATTAGCATCTATATCTGCAATTGTTCTAGAACGTGTAATATGCAAGAATTCACACGACTGTTCGCAGAAATGGAATTAATTTATTCCAATAACCCAACTGAATAGGAAAAGTGCATAACAAAAGGTCAATTTTTTTATGAAACGAAATTCATTTATAAATCAGAAGGTCCGATAAGAGTGTCGATAATTTTACAATCGTTAAATTCAGTTGAGTAATGACACTATGTTCCAGTGGCAATGGTTTTATAGCGTTTGCATTGCACAAATGAGTATGCATGAGGTGGAAAGCATGACGTGAGCTATTTCCATTCAGAAATCGTGCACTTTTACGACCCAGGGACCAGATTTCTTTCTACATCGTAAAAATAAATCGTTAAATTTCTGTTCGCTGTGAAAAATGTTGTCAATTCATCAAAAGACGATCCAATCGAATTGTTTATTTTAATTTCAATTTCATTTAAAACTCTGACTCAATAATCTTTAAACAACTCATGGATCCAACGACGACCGACGGCGGACGGTTGGAAGTTATTTTCAAATTGTCTGTTTACACCAAAGAAAAAAAAAGTGTTTGTTCAAATAGAACAACACATTTTTGGCATTTACCAAGGCTTACCAAATGAAACCATTGAAGAACGGAAATGTTTAAATGGGTAAACTTATTTCATATTCAGAAAATATATGATGCCAACACCGAGCCCAAGGCAATTAAAAAACCATTTCGTTAAGAACGACGGCGCCGTAAAACGGTTTGAAATAAGGAAAGAATATTTTAATTTTTTCTTGTGTACTTAGTGGTTTAGGTGTAATGGTTCTGGAATAATATTATTATTTGAGACAACCACCTTAAGGGTAAATTTTATATACCACTCGATGTTTCATAAAGTAATGCGACGGAAAACAGCGACATTACTCTAATAAACATTGAGCGGATGTTATGTGATTGCCGTCGCAATTACACGAACTCTGATTATAGTTTGCCTACTTCATATCATAAAATGTTTCTTTTTTAATTCAATTTTCTCGGAATGTAAGGAAATGAAAAATCAAATTAATATTTTCATCATGAAAGAACAATTTTCTCGAGAAAAATCACCGAGAATGTTTCCACGAACAGTGGCAATGAGAAACCGAATTTCGAAAAAAAAAATTCTTACCACAAAATGACGACGAATTTTCCAAGAAAATTGGATTCTTACACCAAGAGAATTTCATATTTGTGCAACTTTTGGAAAATATTTTGATTTTTTAAAACTTACACAGGTTTAAGGAGCCATTCAGAAAGTACGTATGTCTAAAATTATGAGTTTTTTTTTTTTTGGTAAACACCACCCCACCCCTCCGTAGAGTACATCGTCACTTGCGAACAGCTCCTTTTCGCATATTCGGCTGCAGATCATGTTTCAGGGCAGTTATACAGACTTATTCAGCTGAAAATAGTCAAGAAAATGTGTCAAAAATTGACCTTTCTCACAAAAGTTGTTCCAGACCGGTGCAACAGCCTTAAACCGGGGAAGTCTTTGCATGGTCTTATAGTAGGGGTAGTATACTAGAACACCCCACACTCAGTTTTTCGGTTCACCGCTGCTTCAAGCAGTAAAGCGTTCCCGAAATTTTCACCTAAAATGATTAATGACTGAGGAGTGGGGGAAGGTTCCAAGGAATCCAATGATGAAAAACCTTTGTATCATTGGGGCTTACCATCCCATAAAAGTTCATTTGATTTCACTTCGTTTTACACGAGTTATAGCCAAAAAACCATTTTTACCACCCCCTGACATGCGCTTACTTAGCACACCATAACTCCCCTAAAATATCAAATTTTCCAAAAATGAGAAATTACTTTTCTTACAATAGAACAGGGAATCGAATGGCACATTCATCGGGAAAAAGTAAGACATGTTGTCCCAAAATCGTTCGAAGTTTTCGCAAAATCAATCTTAAACCTTCCAATAGAAAAAATGATTTTGTCCAATAAAAATAATAAATGTCCAATAACCTTTTTTCCAATAAAAATATTAAATGTCAAATAAAAAAATCAATTCATTTTGTAAAACGAAAACGTATTTTTTATTCGTCATTAAATATTTTTATTGGGCAAAAAATATTTTTTTATTTGGCATTTATTATTTTTATTGGACATTCATCATTTTTTTATTGGAAGGTAAATAATAACCCCTTTTATACTCGTTAGAGGACCGAAAATACTTTCGGTTCTCTAAGCAAGAATGAAAAAGTCAATTGGAATTTGAGGACTACGAATGAAACGCATAGATAGCTTCACCAGTAGAACTTGAACTTGCAACATCCGAACTGGCCCATGCGGACTTTCCAGAGAGCTTGAACGTGTGAACACTTATAGTGGAAGCTGCCATCTGGTTCACCATTTAACGCTCACTAGTCCTAACACTCACACTTTACCATAGGCTTCGTATTCGTGCTAGAACAGCGCTGGGCCGCCGCTCGACATGCAGAAATCTTACAAACGGACAACAATCACCGTCGCTCGACAAAATCATCGGACTAGCTACTAAATGTGGTTCAAAATGTTGCAGTATATTAATGAATTACCATGTATCGGTCAACTTACCAGCGAGTCATTTATTTTTTTTTATTATTAGAATAGTTGTTCTATCTATGATAGACCTCGCACGGAGGCCTCTGTGTTAGAGGTGAGCGGGTCGACCTTTTTTTGTAGTCCGACCCTACCCGAGCCCGACCAAAAATTTTAACTCGATACCCGACCCGACCCGTCTTGTTAGTAGCTCGACCCGACCCGACCCGAACCCGACTCGAAATTCAAACCCGAAACCCGACCGCAAAGAAGTTCGGGCCGAGTTCTATTACCCGAAAAAAATTCGGGTCGAGTTCTGTTACCCGAAAAAATTTCGGTTCGAATTCTATTACCCGAAAGAATTTCGGGTTGAATTGTTTTAATAAAAAATTCAATTTTACTAGCGCCGCTAGCGCTACCGCTACCAGAAGAAATTCAAACAAAAGTAGATAGAAGAGTAAAAAATAGAAAAATACTGATCACAAATACAATAATGTATGCGGTGTGGTCTCGGCGGCAGCGCAACTCAATTTTATTTTCGGCGGCGGCGGCGAATATTTTTGAAACCTTCTCGGCTGGCGGCGGCGTTTTTTTTTTCAAAAAATTAAATTTTTGACTTTTTTCAATTTTTTAATTTCATTTTTTGTACAAATAGTGGCATTAATCTTCCAACTTCTATAATTTCTTTATTTTTGAACTTTTCAGTTTGGATATGGTGCATAATTTTTAGATTTTTTTACAAATCGGTTTCGGTTTTTTTATGTACCCGAATCTTCAACCCGATAAAAAGTACGCCCGAAACCCGCCCGCCCGGGATTTTGAAGACCCAAAAGCTCGAACCCGTAACCAGTGAAAGTCGATTCGGGTTCGGGTTCGGGTCGAGTTTTTTGCAATTTTCGGGCTGCCCGCTCACCTCTGGTCTGTGTGGGCCCTTTGTGCTCACTATGTTATGTGCTCTAAACGTTTATTGTTTTGTCAAATCTTCCTGAGTTGGTTGTGTAGTGATTTGATTAGGCTGTACATAATTGTGTAACTACCCAAATGCTTTCTTTTTGCGTTAATGAAAGCAGGACAGTAACACGAGAAATGCTCAGCTGTGTCCATATCGTCTCCACATAGATCACAGCTGGAATCCGTGCGTTTGCCAATGGTTGTGAGGTGTTTATTGAAATCAAAGTGTCCCGTCAGTACTCGGATGATGGTTTTGAGTCTCGTTCTGCTAACGTTAATCAAGAACTTCGAGTAATTCTTCTTAATTGTGATGCAACTTTTAGCTTGGCGGCAGTCTGTTATATTGCTCCAGTAAAGTACAAACTCACGTGGTGAGGTTTACGTGGTTTGATAGAGCGAGTTTGTTCAGCACTTCCCAGCATTCTAGTACTGATGCCGACTTAAAAGTTTGTGCTGATGCCTTTGTGACTCCTTGACTGTCCGCGTAAAGGGAGGTGGTTTCACCTTTTGAGTGCAATTCTCTAGCAATAGAAGATCCTTCTAGTATTGCTCTGACCTCCCTAGGAAGATAGATGAGTAGTTGCCCAGAGATATAGACTTTTCAATGTTAAGTTCTGTACAAAAGATGCCTGCCCCGGCGGATGCTCCTATCAGTGATCCGTCCGGATATAGTGTTATTCCATGGTCCGGTAGTGGAAGACCCTCTACCCAGTGCTCTTTGTGGGAGATACTCACTTTAAATTGCCTACCAAACCTGTGCGTCGGTATTATTCTGTCCGAGGGCATTAGTATCGAAGGGTCCTTCCTCACCATCTTGGTCCATACTCGTGTGTGATCGGTTTTTCTTATTATTCCACGGTCCCTGGCAATTCTGCTTAGTGTGGCGAGAGCTTCCATTTTAATATGAACTTGTAAGTGGGTAAGGTTTATTATAGCCTCCATTGATACAGTCGGAGTAGAACTATAGGCACTGGTTAGAGCTGTACAAGCTTCCCTTTGAAATTTGTTAAGCTTATTTTGTACATGTTTAAGTTCGCATCTATGAGCCATAAGTCAGTATAGGTCTAATTATCGTGCTATACATCCAGAACATGACCTTAGACAAGAGTCCCCACTTGGAACCATACGCTTTGCGACATTGCCACAGCGCTATTAGAGAGTCATTTATACTAACCACCTAATTTATGTTTGAAGCAACTACATTTATACCGACCACTTGAGTCATACGGCATCCCTTGAGTAATTGTTTGGCTCGCACAATATTGATATTTGTTGTTATTCGTTCAGTTATCTACTCGTTCAATCAGTGGGTGTGATTCTTATCCGCCAAGTACATGTACATTTGAACAAAAGAAGAACATTGAATGAATGTAATCTACGCTCTGCGTGGAATTATGAAAGCACTCTCGTTTTGTAGGCCTAATAAATAATAGTATGGTGAAGAAAATCAAGCTTCGGCGATGAGGAAGATAAGACCCTTAAAGTGTCATCATTATGTTATGTACTTTTTGCGTAAGAAAAAATCAATTTAAATAATGAGAGACTACAGTGCACTGTGCCGAAGCAATCATTCTTTGAAGAATACAATTTTGTGACACGGGCTGAGCTCAAGGGTGTGGCTTTTATACAACGACTAGAGCAAACCGTTTCAAATGCAAAAACTGTAAAAACACACAAATGTGTTCGCGATCTTTCAATAATTCAGAAGTTAATTGACGTGCTTAGAGCGACATTGTCTCCTGTCAAACTATAGCGATTTTCATGATGACTTGCATAAACTTCATTAGAACTTCTTGACAATTTATCCATTTCATCATAAAATTAGCTATAATTTGACAGAAGCCAATGTCCGTCGTACTCAATGTATCAAATCGGTGATGACCTCGTTGATGACAATGATGACTTTTTGATGTCTTTTAAATGAGTCAGTTTGATGTGCTGTGTGAGTAAACTCCACATACTCAACATACTTTATGTCATTTTAGCCAGAGTGAAGATTTACACAAGGATTTACACATCATTTTTGCGGTCATCAAATTGTTGCTTCCAGTCAGCGAAATTATTGCTTTCGTCAGCGGAGCGCAAAATTATTGTTTTAAACAGCAAACAGACTCACGTGAAAAAGGAATTTCCGACTATAAACAGCTGCCTCAGAATGATCACAGGAACATTTCGTAAGGGAACGATCCTTCTTAGTTTTATTGTTCCCATGGCTGTTCTGGCGTTCCAATAAAGCGCAAATCCCCAGCTTCCTTAGCCACATAACTTTTGTGACAATTCGTAGAAGGAAAAGTCCTTAGTTTTATTATTCATCTCGTTTTCTGTGGCTCTTCATTCAAGCACAAATTCACTACCTCTTAATTTTGGTCACATTTCTTAATATTTCCATATTTTTGTTAGCCGAATGCATTAGTGTAACTTATAATTTTGCTGACTAAAATTCTGTTGAAAAAAAACATTGAGTTTCAGACGGAAAGCTATAATTTTGCTGACCAAAAACAACAATTTCGTGGGCCAAAAGCTGTAATTTTTCTGACAGAAGAATAATTTTGCTGACCAAAAATATATATCCCGTTTCATAACAAAAAATCTATTGAAAGGTCAAATTCGCAGCTAGGTTTAATAACTGGCAAAATAAGTGACATTTTAATGTAGTTACCGACTACATTATTTTCAGACATAAGTCGAGTGCAGTGAGCCGTTTTGCACGCAAAAATCAACGTTTTGAGACCCCTCTCCAGCATGTCACACTTAAGACACATGAGCTGAAGACCCCCGTCTCCCCTCCCCCAATTTGTGACGGAAAATCATAAAAAGTCTGAAAATGTCAAGTTTTATTATTTCTGAGAATCGTGCATTTGTATAAGAGTGGTGTCACTACATCCAAGCCCGAAACACAACCTGGTAGCAAAAAGTGATCTAAGTGAAAGCGAGTAGCTTATGGTAAAGGACTTATCAACTTGACATCAGGCTGAGTACTTTGTCTCTTTGAGCCATAAAAAAGATGGCATCATGGTGCCGAAAGTTTGAGTATACACTATGACGGCAATGCAAGGAATAAGGATACTATGTGAATTGAACACTTTTGAAATCAACGTAAAATAAGACGTCGACAATAAATTCAAGTTGGATTGAGATACGATTTCACTTTTTTGTGCCTGGCGAAGCAAACAGGTTAGAGGTTAGATGTTAGAGTTATGTAAAAATCGATGAAAGATGATTACAGTGGAAGATATAATATTTGGCTAATCGAGCTATGAGCGGCTTTCAGACTAATTTCGGAGTCAATTTTAAGTATGACGTAGAAATGGCCAATTTTTCATATTATGTTTTTTGTAAAGAAAATGTTGTTTACTTTTAAGAAACGAAAAATGAAGAATTGGCCATTTGTGCGTCATACTTAAAATTGACTCCGAAACTACTCCGAAAACCGCTCACATCTTACACAGTTCTAACCTTTAAAGAAAAATGTAAATTTCAGTCAACCTTGTCAAAAATTTCGCGTGACGTAAAACGAGTCTAGACCTCCCTCCTCCTTCATTCATTTTTTATCATTTCCAATTACGCAAGGCAAGGCCTTATACAACTGTGTTGCGCGTAATTCGCAATTGCTATTCCAGTCAGCAACTCCGCGAACGAACAACGAGTGAACAATCGCAGACCCATTCATAGGCAGATTCAAGTTGCCCGTCCTCACCGAATGCCCAAATTGGAAAGCATCGCTTAAGTACTCAGGCTGTCCACTTCTCAATATCCTGCGGATTAAACAAACCGACTTCGTCTTATAAAATCCTTCCAAGGAGCTTCCCAGAAACCGATCCGCATACCCCTCAGTTCTCTCTAGCCTTGAAAGGCCATAAATATATCTAAGAACCGACTTGAATGCCCTGTTTAGCGTCCTCTTCGCGTAAGACTCCAACCCATACGAATAAACCTCACATCCATGACTGAAATGTGGTATGAGGAGAGCCTTTGACAGCATAATTCGTGTCTTCAATCGGGTTTTACCAGCAATCGGCCACAGACTTCTGAGCCCTGAATACACCTTCTTGACCACTTTTTCTGCCTGATCACCCCAAGCGAAATTTGAACTGAACGTAAGCCCGAGATTCTTAACAGAATTCTTACCATTCATGTAAACCAACGGGAACTTTGCAAATTTACAACCGAAAATAATAGCCTGCGTCATTTCGGCATTGAATATTATTCGATTCCGCGTTGCCCATTCACACACAGCCTTCACGTCCTTATTTATCAGCCTGACGTTCTCGTTCATAAATATTGCTCTAAAGGTCTTATAGACTTGGGCATTATCAGCAAACAGATGAGAACTCATGAACCTAAGTGAGCTAGGCATGTCATTGATAAACATAGAAAAAAGTAAGGGTCCCAATACAGAGCCTTGAAGTACACCTTCAGCAAGGGGCAAGAAATTCGACTTAACCCCATCAATGACCACAGCCTGACTCTTAATCAGCGAGACAGCTGACGTGCTAAAGGAAAACTTTGACGCAAGCTTGGAGCACAGCAATTCGTGGTCAACCGAATCGAAGACTTTTGTGAAGTCTAGAAGCAGTAACACTGCAACCATTTTCCTGTCCAATGCTTCCCTTATATCAAGCGAAATCTTCTGAAGGGCCGTTGTTGTACTGTGCGCTGGCTTAAAACCTGACTGAATCCATTCTAGGGCCCGTTGGAAGACAAAAACTCTTGCATCTGCTTCTTCAGAACAATTTCAAACACCTTAGACAGAGTCGGCAGAATATTTATGGATCGATAATCATCCAACTCAAACGCTATGACAATTTCTCAATAGCATAGGAGAAAACGAAAAGGCGAATGAAGCGAGTGTCGGCGTCAATCAGGTTGGCTTTTAATATTCTATATTGACCACACAGATTTTTTATTTATGCGTATGGTACATAACATCGATATGTTCATTATTTTTCACAATTACATTTCTTATACACACTATCTTAATTCTAACGATGTGATGTAGTACTTACTCGGTGCTTGATATTGCCGGGAGGAATGTAGAACTAACAGGTTCGGCAGCCATGGTGATGATATTATACGTTTTTTCTGTGCGAGCCAACAGGCTATCATCGTTCACCTTGTCCGGTGCCGGTCAAATGTGTGTGGTACTGCATTTCCAGTGTCAGCGCCATCTATGAGGGCTAGTCGGGTTTTTTACTTGTCAACGAATTTTCCCATCTATTTCTGCGCTCGTCTCCAAGATGACGCTAATGTTCCATGGTGGTACATGTGTGAGTGACGTCACACTTTTTGTACACTAATTTTTTCGTTTCGGGCATCGAATACCGAAACTATCCAGATTCTGAAGGTTGGGTCAGCTTAGGAACGCTGTATACTATCAGTTAATCACAGAAAAAATCCTATACATCCCGGGGATTGAACCCGGGTTATCTGCGTGGAAGGCCAGTGCGTTCACCACTACGCCATCCCATCCCCATCCACAAAGATGAACCACAATTGACCACAATGAACAAAAAAATTTATTATAAATCGTCCGAACAGATTGACTAACTGAATTAAAACTAGAGTAATTCCAGCCACACTAAACCATATTCGACGACTGCTAGATCATTTAGATTGTGCAATCCAACAAATCATTTTCCAACACTCTTTCAGCGCACATTTACCTCATTGACCCATTGACTAATCCGCCTCTGTTCCGTTTTAATGCTTCATAACTCTTGTCTAACGGACACCATCAAGTGACTATGTAACTTGTTAACAGGCTGTCGAGTTATCCAAAATTCAAAAAGGTTTTAAAACAAACTTTGAATCTGAAATTGAGGCTAAATTAGTACACCGCATGCATTGAAGCGTCACAAAAGCCTTTCTGTTTAGCTTTTCTTGTTTTTATTCGACTTGTTAAAACTACTTCTCATTAATAAAACAATATTCTTTAGAAAATATGAATTTAATTAAAATGTAGAACAACAACAATAGGAAATTCTGGTAAAAACGCTTCGTTAAAAGGAGTTTACAAAACACAATGTTTGAAGCACTTTTCCCATTCAAGTTTCAACTTCAAACTTATTTAAAATAAACTTAAACAAAATGCAGATTATTCGCATTCCCAACCATAAACACTCTCAATTACAGTGCTATATATACGAAACACACTTGGATAACAATAAATCTTATAGCCATTGTAAATCTGTTGTCGTAAAGCATCTTAAACAATTCAAAACATTCTGCACCTAAAACGTTTGCGTCCCACATGTAATCTGCATATAAATATCAATACAGATAGAAGTCAGCATATACCGTGTTCATCTGACGTAGACTGGGAAAAAGTAGAGAAAAACGAGACATTAATAAATGAAAATGTACTTATGTGAGACACGTATCAAAGGTGACACTGGAATTACACCTTATAAGCTACCGGAATATCATTGAAATCCTCTTTGTGAGATTATGGCCACACAACCGTAATAACTGGGTTCGAGTTGACGAATTTAATTTCTATATGCCAGACATCTTCTGTCTCCACTACTATCTCCCAGTTGTATCATACATAAAACATAAGTTCTGTATAAAAATTGAATATTTCAAGCAATTTGAAATATTTTTCGTGGTTTTCCTTGTGAATGCTACTATACAGCGAGAAGAAGGATGGAAGTGGTAGCAAATATTTATACATTGCGGTCGTTGAATCGATCGATAAAAATAAACATATTTTCTTGTTATTTATTTGATTGCGAGGAGATTGTCACACTCTGATAGACAAAGACAAATCCGTATTGCACACAGCTTAACGGAAGTAAAGTGGTAAGTTTACTTGTATACTAAAATCTACATTGTAAACAGCTCTTTATCACACTGAAAATTGTGTAATAATCGCAAGTTGAGTGCCGTACATTCCAACTGATTAAGCCGACACACTCTACTCTAATTTATTTGCATGCAACTCAGCCTCATAAAGTGCAAAATCTTAGCACTTTAGATGCTTCTGTTGTATAAACCGTACTATGCAAGTCGGTGTATGACACATCCAATGCATGATAATACATTACAATACATGAAGCATATAATAAGGTGTGAGCGTAAACGAGAGATTGGCCGAGTATTAGTATTTTTTTTAATTAGATTTATCAGTTTGGGTCGGACCTTGATAAGTCCATGAAACACAGATCTATCGATCCTTTGTTTCGTTACACGATCATCATGTAAATCTCGGAAACCTCCCAGTCCCAGTTAGGAACCTATCCAGAGCGGCAGGTCCCATGTTGGTCACTGTTGCGGGTTGAACCACATGACCTTCTAGAGTCCTGAGCCTCAATGAGGAAAACTTTGGGTATTTACATTTAGCATGAACGCCCGTCTCCTCACCGAGTCCCATTTCATCCAGATGCTTGCCCATACTACAGTGCCCAGTGATCGCACTCACCACCCTCTTGATGCGTCCCCTGTCTATGTGTAGCAATTCTCTAGCCCATTTCCCATTTGGTGCTGGTAAGAAAAGCTTCGTGTGCGTTCCTGTTAGCAGAGTAGGAGTAAAACGACCGATCTTAATGCTGGTAATGTACAAACTGAATATTTATTGATAATGGATGATGCGAACAAGGGTATGAAATACTAACACAACTATAGCAGTTCATGATAGTCCAGTAATATTACAACAGTTCCTCCATCATAGGCGCTCCAACAGTTAGTGAATTCTTACCTTACCCAACTCTTAACCGCTTTCACACACGCCGAGTGTGGTATGGGTATAAGAGGCTCTGGCCCGCCACTTGGTGTTGCCGAACCTTTCCTCGCAAGCTCATCCACTCTCTCGTTACTCTCCACGCCAGAGTGTCCGGGCAGTCAGACCAGCGTTACATGATTTATCATTCCCGTCCGGTTCAGGGTTTCCTTCAACTCTTTTATTAGCTTGGATGTCACGACTGGCGACATGAGCACCTTAATCAACGCCTCACTATCATCGCAAACTATAACATTCTCCCCACATACGTCTTTCGAGACTGCCTCCCCCACTCCCATAAGTGCGGCAAAAGTCTCAGCCTGAAAGACATCGGCGAATCTCCCTAGATAAAACCATCTGTCCATCGAAAGTTCCCTAGAGATTCCGGCTACCACGCCCTCTGCAGTTTTAGAACCGTCAGTGAAGGTCACGATTCCTTCACCTGATAGGCAACTTGGCCAGCCTTCCAGCCATTCTAACCTGCAAGGACTTCAAAACGTCTCACGAAGTCTGCCTCCGTTTTCATTCGGTTCTTGGGCATCTCAACGACCTCCTCAGTTATAACTTTCTTGATTTTCCCATGTCCCGAAATGAAGTTCGGAGTCCAGAGATCGTTCTGCGACAACCTATCCGCCGGGGCAAAAGCTTTCGCCTACAATGCCACGTGGATCGGTGGTAAATTAATCAGCGTCTCAATAGCCGCCGTAGCTGTCGATTTCATAGCTCCAGTGTTAGTGCACAGAATTATATTCTTCATTGTATCGTATAATGTTTTACTCTATGCGAGAGTGTGTCAAGAGAAATTCACCACTTCACACCTCTGCACAGAATTGACGGTTGTGTTCACTCATTCGTTATTCGTTCGTTACTTGATATATTTAGGTACTCTGCATTCGATTGCATAAGAAATGTTAATAATACTACAGCTATACTGCCGTCGTAAGGAAACAAAACTTGAGGAAAATCATCGAACGAAATTCGCCGAAAAAAATCAAATTGGCGCTGATTTTCTCTAAGTTTGTTTTCCTTAGGGGCCATTCACAAATGACGTCACGCGTGCTATAAAAAATTAGTATCCATAATAAGGTCATAACTCATGCAGGACAGCAAATTATGTTTATAGGACTCTGTTTGGGGGGGTAGCCGGAGTACTATAAACAAAATGTCTCACCAGTTTGGAGTTATGAACTTTGTGGATTTTATAGCAAGCGTGACGTCATTTATGAACAGCTCCTTATGACTGACAGCAGTATAATGTATGCGGATACGTCGTTTACTTCCAAAGATCGCTTCTAAAATGCTTTTGACGTGCAAAAGATGGCGCTAACAGTTGTAAAATTGATGTTAAGCTGATGTATTGATGATGTCTGGATTATGTTTTGCTGTGGTATTGTGCAAGTACGGCAAGTACTTACTATATGAATTTTATTAATGATGTAAAAGGGTGATAATATTACAAACATCACAAAAACATCAGAGACACATCATCAAAATAGCATCAATTCATCACCAATACATCACGCACACCTCACGAATACCTATCACTTACAGGTGGTAAAGTAATGTGGTGATGTATTAGTAATATATTTACTGCGTAAGTCACCAATACATACATACAGTCACCATACAATACAATCACCATTACGTTAAGTTACATCCTTCAATATTAGTTACATCCTTTATATTCCTGACGGACGTATGTAGTTGATGCATAATCAATGCATCGCCTTATGACCTATACGGTGTAGCTGGACAAAATGTAATGATATCACTGTTTTTTGAATGAGATACAGCCTTACAATTTTTCAGAAAGTTGTTGGCTGTATGCGACTTAGTGGGAAAAAATGTTAATGTGATGAAAATGGCGGTGTGTCAATTTGTCAACATTAAACCTTTTACTACTTCAACAAATAAAATATCTCCTCCATTTTGTCCTCTACCCTAAATGTGCCCATCACTGCCGCCGCATTACCCGTTTGTATCGCCATGCTCAATCTTTGCTTCAGAAATGTCTTAGCACGCGGCTCGTTCGTTTCTGTGCTATTAATTTGCCAAGGTCCTCAAAAAACTTCAACGCTTCCGTTCCCCATGAACCCGTAGTTTCAACCGCGAAAGGTGCAAAAAGGTAATTTTGGTTTATCAAGGATAAATATTTTGTGGTTTTTGACCTTGCTTTCTCTTCCGATGCCATACCTGCTTGTCTCATACTAAGGTTTAAATTGTTTGGAGCAAACGTATCGGTGCACGTCGCATCCCAGATAAGGGTACTCCCTCTTGACCATATGGGATTAGGGTCATACTGTCAACCCTTTTTCCATCACTTCGGGACAAGCCGACTGGTTCTAGCCGAGATGGTATATCTGCGGACGTCAGGGCCCTTTTGATTGTTGCGTTCAGTTCCGCGTGCCTAGCATGCCGACCTGCACTCTTACAGCACTTGATGCCATGATGCCCTTTCTTGTCCACCATCATGTCACAGTTGCATGTGTGGGAAGTGCAAATGTCGGTTCCTAATCGAAGTCTTTCTATGATAGTAAACGCGTTGTTCTCCAGGAAGGTTCCGAACAATCTTGAAGGTAGTGCGGATTCTGGACGTTGGTTGGCTAACACTCTAGCTATATCCTCGCTCCCTGTAAATCGTAAACCTTTCGATAACCGGTCTGTCACTACTGTTTCTGCAGAGAAGGTGTTGAGGGCTGGCAAGTCTCAGGATTTTGTTGATTCCATGCATTCAAGCCATCTTCGTAGTCAGCAATTTCTTCAATGTTTACAGCGGGTTGGTTTAACATTAAGCTAACCATTGAAGATACTGCATTTACTAATAATAGGAACGCTGGTAATGCTGTGTCCTTGACTCTCCGAACTCCTAGTCCTCCTCGGTTGATCGGTAATGAGGCTGAGGTCCACGTGTCGTCGTCCAGTTTACAATTCGATAAAGCCTTTAGAGTCGCTTTTATGTGATACGAATTCGTCCATAAAATCCTCTCTTCCATGTTGTCGTTGTTCTTAAAAGGAAAATAAGCTTCGGCATTGAGTAACAGTTTTTGAGAATATAGAAAGAAATACAGGTGATAGTTTTCCAATTCGACGAGTCTTTTGAAGAGCGATTTCAATTCTGTCAACTTTTTCCTTAGTACTGTTCCTGAGTGTTCCCTACGTTACATTTCCCAATGGAGCTACTCATATAAAGAGCTTAGTAGAAAAATGGCATAAAGTATAAATTCAAATGTCAAATAAAAGTGAGAGAGATAGGAGATACTACTTCTTCTACTACAGCCAGCAAAATTAACAGAACTGCACGTTTTGTGTTCCGTTTGCTTCTCCTATTCTCTCTTCAATCATGGTAACTACTCGCGAAACGTTAAAACTCACAAAACAGAGTAAAAGAAAAATTTCGCAGTTCTGTTATTTTTGCTGACTGTAAGCCCTTCATATATTACTCTTCAATTTAGCTATCTATTGGTGATGTATACCTGATGTTTGAAATATACAACTTATTAACATCATAATTACATCAACTACACTATAGCAAAATAACATCACGACACCACCATTACATCCTATACATCAGCTAAAATCAGTAAAATCGATCTTGTGTTATAGACTCAAAATTTTCAGTTGCGGGGTCCAAGAGACAGAGCCCCTAGCGGGGTTCACGTAAGGCCGCCTGCAGGGCGTAAAAAAGCCCGCCGCAGGCGCGGGGTTAGGGGGCAGAGCCCCCCAATACGCAATATAATATCTAATTAATAGTACCTACCTATATCCACCACTTCTGAGTAGACATTACGTCTGGGATATATTGCAGTTTATGTGGGATATTTTGTCCGGGGATAATTTGTCAGGGGATATTTTGTCTTGGGATAATCGGTCCTAGAGCTCCACTTCTGAGCAAGTGTATCTCTTATATTGTATTATAGACTCAAAATTTTCAGTTAGTTCAGGTTAAGTAAGGTTGCCGAAATTCAGGTTCAGGTCAGGTAAGAAATCAGATATTTTTATAACATCACCGGACTTTAACCTGAGTTTTCAGGTCAGTGTCAGTTAATAAAACATCCTAATTCCTTCTTTTCGGTGCAACAATCTTTGCGAAAGGTTGCAATTCAAGGCATGACTTCAAAATTCAATTTAATGAGCAAACTGTTTCAAATGGCCGGCCAGTGTGCTGCATGCAATGCATAAAAACCTTGCGATGGAAGAGAGAAAAGATTTCGTATCATACAAAATCCTCTTTCTCTTTCTCTACAAAGTTTTTATGCGTTGAAATGCAGTGTTGTTGACCTTGTTCTTATCTTTGCTCCATGCCTTTCAACCAAATTTCCGAAGCGTTTCATGGAAGCCTCTCCAGCATGGAGGCATTTATCGCGACATCGGCTTATGTCAAAGTATACAAACTTTCATGATGAAATGCAGAGGATTTCAGGCACTCCATTTTTTCATTGCTTGACATATTGAATTTCGTCATGAAATTTTGTATACTTTCATATAATCCGACGCCGCAATAAAAGCGTGAACTCCATCAAACAAGACAATTTTAATTTGAAAAATGAAACGATTCATCATACTGGAAAGAGAATGTGGAAAATAATAAGAAAATTTGTAATAAAAAAGAGAAAATATATAAAAATAGTTTGTAATGATTGTGATCACCATTTAAAAAAAATCGTATGAAAAAAAAACAATTAAAAAATGTTGAAAATATTTTATAGTCCAAAGTATGAAAATTAAATTGAACTTGAACTAAAAGTAAGAGAATCCAAACCATCAGTTGACCACGAACCGGAGGACATGTGTTTGCGCTTTCTCACTTTTAGTTTCTTTTGATCAAAACAAAATGTTATTTATTTTGGACTATGGATCCTTGTATAGAAAGTAAATGATTTTAAATAACAAAAAAAATGTAATTTTCGTACAAAAATTTGAAAAAATAAAATAAAATAAAAAGTTGCGTTGACCAATACGATAAAGAAATTGAATTAAAAAACTGTTACCTAAAACTTAAATAATTGGAACGTTCGTCAGCAATTGTATAATAGAAAATCGAGCGTTGATCTTAATACTTAATCACTCTATAAGCAAACCAAATTAAGGAAATCGAGCGTTGTAATTCTAAAGAAAATTAATTCTGGCAACCAAAAAAGGAACATAAAATTACAAAATTTAAAAAAAAAGGAAAATTCACATTCTTTGCTTTTTTTTAAATAAAAAATGCAAACGATTTTGTTCAATTTTTGTAATAAATTCTGTTTATATTTGAAGGAAACTAATTTTCCAGGAATAAATCGTAATATTCACTTTCAAAGATTTGGTTACAATCGCAAGATGAATAAACAGATGCCAAATTGACGCGTTTAGTGCGTCATCGGCTTCTGTCAAAGTATAGTTACCTTCTTACAAGTCAAACATGAATTTCTTGTTCAATGTCTCCATTTCACCATGAAATTAGCTATACTTTGAGGAAAGTCAATCTCGTCGTAAATGTGTCAATGAAAATGTTCATCACTAAAGCGAAACTCAACACTTATCATCACAAAGCAAATATTGTTGTTGTGATTCTTTCAAAAAAAACATTGCCCACTAATTTTATCATTAAGATACTAAACTCGTCTTCCTATTCAGAACGTATTCGCCAAGAAAAGAAAAATCGACGAAAATTTTCTAGGAGATAAAATTAATTAACTATTAAATACAGAGCAGCATAAAAGTGTTATATGAAACAATGGATGTTAAGTAGAAAATGTAAAAAACATTATTACAACGAAGTAAAATTTCATTTTTAAGAAAACAGATTTTAATAACGAAAACGAAATTGAAAAAAAAATGGAAAATTACTTTAGAATTGTTTTACAGTTGCGCCAAAATACGAATGTGCAGGTTTTTATTTCTCTCGAATGTTTCTCTTTAATGCTCTGAAATAAAGGATTACTGCACTGCCGTACAACTCATAAAAAACTTAGCCAAGAGAATTTGTGAGAGAAAATATATGAAAATCTCTCATCTGATAACGTCGCTAAGTTTTTTAAGCGTTGTAGGGCAGTGCAGTGATAAGGAAAAAAATGTTGAAAAAATCAGCAACGATTATCAAAGAATTTCGCCGAAAAAAAATCAAATTAGCGACGCAGTTAAACAACACAATCGCCGAAAATCTTATGTTTAATTTTGTCGCTAGTTTGATTTTTTTCGGCGAATTTCGTCGAAAATCTTCGCTAATTTTCTCTATGTTTCTTTCCTTATGACGTAGGTAACGTTAGAACAAATATAGTTTTTTTAGCAGCGCTAGCGCAACTCGCTTACTGCCGTCATAAGGTAAAAGAAATTAAAGAAAATCAGCGAAGATTTTCAACGAAATTTGCCGAAGAAAATCAAATCGGAAAAATTCGTTGAAAGTCTTCGCTGATTTTCTCCAAGTATTTCTTTTTTATGACGACGGACGGTGGCGTAGTTCTTCCCTACAATTAAATTATAAAAATAACGAGACTAGACGATCCGTTTTTTAATTGTGCCAACGCATAGAAAACTTAGCTTTACTTACTTTACTTTACTTTACTTACTTTATATATTTTCTCTCACATATTCTCGTCGCTATGCGTTGAAGGGGCAGAGTTGCTCACTTCAATAAATTTAACTATCACCAGATCTGCCCTACAACGACCGTACACCACCGCATAAAAAGTTTTGCGATAAGAATTAGTGAGAGAAAATATATGGAAATGTCTCATTTGATAACGTCGCTAAGTTTTTTCAGCGTTATATGGCAGTATCTAAAAACTCGCTAAAAATCAAATAAAATGTTTGAAAAAAAGCGCGCTATTTTTATATTTCGATAACGCTACGAACACAACAGGAGCACGAGACAAACTTCACTGAACTTAAATTCTGTCGATTCGTATTCTGGTAACGGCTGCACTTAAAACCAAACGTGAAAGTTAAAAAAAAAAGCTCAAATCGTTCGTTATTTTGTTCTTTGAATGATGTAGGTTTTAAATTATGTTAAATTCGTTAAGACTTGATTTTAACCTAACGCACTATCGACATTAATAAAGAATTTTTAACTTAAATATAAATATTTAAAAAAAAAATGACATTTTAACTGCCATATAAATACAATACCTAAAATAATATTAATTTACTTAATAAAACATTTATTAATTTAAAATAAAAGAAGAAAACACGATTTTTGTAATTTATTACGAGAGTTTTCTCATTGACAAAATATAGCGTAAAATACAACAAAAAATCCAATGAATTAATAGCAAAGTTAACATTTTAGATTACCATAAATGTATTTTAATAAGAAAAAGTTAGAACTAAATTCTCCGTTTTAACGCCGCCATGCATTGATAACTAGACAGATTTTATAGTTTTAGAAGTTTAAAGATTATTTTATGTTCGAGAAATGGTGAACAGTTCGAGACGCGTAAATAATTTTACAACGCACTTTATTTGATCGAAAACAAAACACACATTCTGTTTGCATATAGTGGCGTCATATATGTATCTTTACAGTTCTACTGTAATGCTTACATACTTTTAAAATTTGAGTATAAAAGTGCGTTTTATACGCAAGAAACGATTGCGTCTCAAACCATTTACCATTTCTCGAACATATAGCTCCCCCTACATTTCTTGTAATGAAGTATCGGCAAGCCCTCGTGCACGTAAGACAACTCGTTATATACTTCATACTATCGTATATGATGTTTTAATATATACGGGAGAGTGACTTGACATTTGCTTTAAGTAATATTCATTCTCAATTATTATGTGTGTTTCGCAGGGTTGGGTTCGCTAACACAAATTTTTAGCAACGCTAACGCTAACACTAGAAATAGCGACGCTCATTATTAAAGTAGCAAGAATAAGCGGTCGCCAGTAGCGGTCGCTAACACTCGCTAGTTTTGACAGAGAAAAAAAATCGTCAAATTAGTATGCAAAACTGTAATTGAGGAAATCGCGTTGAACTTTCGGCTAGTTCTCTGACTCAAGAGTTCTCATGAAACAATGACTTTATATTAAGGGGTCGGTCGTTCGTAAATTATGTCATGCTATAGGAAGAGAGAGGCTCTGAAACTTGCGTGCCAGATTGTGACGAGGTGGAAGGGCTATAGGAGTGTTACGTCGCGCTAGGTTATTGTGAACATTTGCAATAATTTTTGTATTTTTCTTCAAGTCGTTTAAGGGAATAATAGAGTTAGAAAACGCTCGCAAAAAATGGAAACTCAAACGAAAATTGAAAAACGAAAATTGCTACATCTCAATGCAAATGTTTAATGCTTAATAATTCGCAAGGACAGCTAACCACTTTCGAAGTGGTAGTATGAGATGTTACATCCAAATATTACACCTTAATCGTAATAAATTATCGGAATAGACATCTGAATATGCGCCAAGTTTCGGATTGCCGTCGAAATCGGAATGGGATGTAATTAAAGATCAAAATTACCTAAAAAATATTCAAATTACCAAAAAATAATTCAAGATTCCCGAAAATTTAAACAGCAATTACCAAAAACAAATTCAATTTTTACCTAAAATAAAATCAATTTTACCGAAAACTATGTCTTCTTTTACCAAAAAGAATAAACATAAATGAAAGGAAGAGTCACTAGAATTTCTTCGTCGCATTTTGTAAAAGGCAAAATGACCCAGAGTCAGGGATAGAAATTCTTCGTGGCATTTTGTAAAAGGAACAGTTACCCAGAGGGATAGAATTTCTTTGTGGATTTTGTAAAAGGAAAAATTACCCTGAGTCAGGGATAGAATTTCTTCGTAGCATTTTCTAAAAGGAAAAATTACCCAGCTTCAGGGATAGAATTCCAGTTTGTAAATGGAAAAATTACCCAAGTCAGGGAAAGAATTTCTTCGTGGCATTTTGTAAAAGCAAAAATTACCCAGAGTAAGGGATAGAACATCTTCGTGGCATTCTGTAAAAGGAAAAATTACCTAGAGTCACTGATAGAATTTCTTCGTCGCATTCTGTAAAAGGAAAAATTACCTAGAGTCACTGATAGAATTTCTTCGTCGCATTTTGTAAAACGAAAAATTACCCTGAGTCAGGGATATAATTTCTTCGAGGCATTTTGTAAAAGGATCAATTACCCGAGTCAGGGATAGTATTTCTTCGTGGCATTTTGTAAAAGGAAAAATTACCCAGCTTCAGGGATAGAATTCCAGTTTGTAAATGGAAAAATTATCCAAGTCAGGGATAGAATTTCTTCGTGGCATTTTGTAAAAGGAAAAATTACCCAGAGTAAGGGATAGAACATCTTCGTGGCATTCTATAAAAGGAAAAATTACCTAGAGTCACTGATAGAATTTCTTCGTCGCATTCTGTAAAAGGAAAAATTACCTAGAGTCACTGATAGAATTTCTTCGTCGCATTTTGTAAAACGAAAAATTACCCTGAGTCAGGGATATAATTTCTTCGAGGCATTTTGTAAAAGGATCAATTACCCGAGTCAGGGATAGTATTTCTTCGTGGCATTTTGTAAAAGGAAAAATTACCCAGCTTCAGGGATAGAATTCCAGTTTGTAAATGGAAAAATTATCCAAGTCAGGGATAGAATTTCTTCGTGGCATTTTGTAAAAGGAAAAATTACCCTGAGTCAGGGATAGAATTTCTTCGTGGCATTTTGTAAAAGGAAAAATTACCCAGCGTCAGGGATAGAATTCCAGTTTTTAAAAGGAAAAATTACCCAAATCAGGGATAGAATTTCTTCGTGGCATTTTGTAAAAAGAAAAATTACCCAGAGTCAGGGATAGAACATCTTCGTGGCATTCTGTAAAAGGAAAAATTACCTAGAGTCACTGATAGAATTTCTTCGTCGCATTTTGTAAAAGGAAAAATTACCCAGCGTCAGAGATAGAATTTCTTCGTGGCATTTTGTAAAAGGAAAAATTACCCTGAGTCAGGGATAGAATTTCTTCGTGGCATTTTGTAAAAGGAAAAATTACCCAGCGTCAGGGATAGAATTCCAGTTTTTAAAAGGAAAAATTACCCAAGTCAGGGATAGAATTTCTTCGTGGCATTTTGTAAAAAGAAAAATTACCCAGAGTCAGTGATAGAACATCTTCGTGGCATTCTGTAAAAGGAAAAATTACCTAGAGTCACTGATAGAATTTCTTCGTCGCATTTTGTAAAAGGAAAAATTATCCTGAGTCAGGGATACAATTTCTTCGAGGCATTTTGTAAAAGGAACAATTACCCGAGTCAGGGATAGTATTTCTTCGTGGCATTTTGTAAAAGGAACAATTACCCAGAGGGATAGAATTTTTTAGTGGTATTTTGTAAAAGGAAAATTACCCATAGTCAGGGATAGATTGTCTCCGTAACAATTTGTAAATGGAAAAGTTGCTTATAGCTCTATGTGAGAAAAGTAACTTTTGTGTCAGTAAGTTTTTTTTCGCGCTAAATATTAATTAAATTTTCAGTAGAAACGAATATTATTCTGGAATTATTGAATTCCCATTCTTTTAATTCTTTTTGGTAAAGGTAGACTTAGTTTTAGGTAGAATTGATTTTATTTTCGGCAAAAAATGAATTTGTTTTTGATAATTGCTGTTTAAATTTTCGGGAATCTTGAATTACTTTTCGGTAATTTGATTATTTTTTAGGTAATTTTGAATATTTTTTGTGTGCATTAATATTATCCCGAAATCGGAATTAAGTTGATATCAATATGTTTTAGTCGCATAAATACATTTATTTATATCATTCGGGCATATAATTAGCCATTTATATACCTGAAAGTAGGGGTATAATGACCATATTATAGTCGTGTTTCATACAAACTGGGAGGTACATAATAGGCATATTATGGCCGACTCCATTATAATCCAACTAATTTTTTGATTCGACTATAATTTTCATTATAGTCGGACTATAATATCATGACGTCGAATCTCAAAGGAAATAAAAAAAAGCCACGAGTCAAATGGCGAATTATATGTCCAAAGGATATAAACTACCCTATTAACCAAGGGATAAATAGCTTGATTATAGTCTCGGTACGTGAATATTCCTCGGGGCATAGCCTCTCGGACATTCTTTTCACCTCGACTATAATCGCACCGTTATATCCCTTGGTTAATAATATACTATGACTAGGTGATATTATATTTGGTTTTATACCTGAAAAGTAAATTTTTTAGCTCGACGCGCAAATAGAGAGAGTGTTTTAAATCGCCGATTCCTGCATGACAAACTTAACGAACTCTTATTTAAAATATTAATTTTTGAGGACCTTAAAAAAAGTGTTTGATGATTTTAGCGAGTAGCTGGATCCGCTAAAGTCACAATTAGCGGTCGCACTAGCGTCACAACTAGCATGGCTACTAGCGACGCCAATCCAAACTTGGTGTTTCATTACTTGACACCAATACATCTCGTACATATTACTTACTTACTTAACCGGCCCTACAACCCATTAAGGGTCTTGGCCTTCTCCAACATGCTTCTCCAACCGGACCTATCCTCAGCTAACGTATTCTAGCTGGTTACTCCCGCAGTTCTCAGGTTGGCAGAAGCTGCATCGCACCATCTGGATTTTGGTCTGCCTGCACTTCTTTTGCCTTCCGGTTTGGTGATATAAAGTTTCTTCGAGATACGATTGTCGTCCATACGCTGCACATGACCAAGCCCTCGTAGTCTGTTAATTTTTTTTGTTCTAACTATGTCCGGCTCTCCATAAAGCAGCTTAAATCGTCTGCGCCATCTGTTCATATTTTTGTCATATACTGGTTCGAAAATTGTCCGCAGTACCTTTCTTTCGAACGTGACCAGCGATTGTTCGTCTTTCTGAGTCATGCACCACGACTCCGACCCATACGTAACTATCAATCATGTAAGACAATCACGTAAGACAATCATGTATTCGGTCTTTGTTTCATTAACCTTCAACCCGAGGTCGGTACCTTTTCTGTCCAAAGCCGTGAACTTTTCCTTAACAGCTTCCATGTTTCGGCCCAAGATATCCAAGTCATCAGCGAAGCCCAGCAATTGACTGGATTTGGTGAAAATGGTGCTGCTGGTGTCGATGTCCATGGTTCTCACTGCTGCTTCAAGGGTCAAATTAAAAAGCAGCGTCGCGAGCGGATCACCTTGACGTAGTCCTTCCTCAATGTCAGAAGCGTCTGACAATTTGCTTCGGATTCTTACTCGGCTGTTAGCTCCATCCATTGTAAACTTTGTTAGCGAGATTAGTTTTTTGGGAACCTCTAATTCCTCCATCACTCTCCATAACTTCCTCCTGTTGACACTGTCGTATGCTGCTTTGAAGTCTACGAACAAATGGTGTATTTCCACGTTGTACTCCTTACACTTCTCCAAGATCTGTATAATGCTAAACAGCTGGTCCGTTGTTGAACGACCTACACGAAAACCACCTTGATATTCACCAACAGTAGATTCCATGTATGGAAGAAGGCGTTTGTATAGAATATTCGCAAATATCTTGTAGGCGATATTCAAAAGCGAAATTCCGCGATAGTTGCCACACTCCAATTTGTCGCCTTTCTTGTACAAAGGGCAGATGATGCTAGTCTTCCACTCGGCAACTCCTCGACATTCCAGATGCGCTTGATGAGCTCGTGCATCTCCATACATAATGCGTTACCACCGTGCTTGAAAAGTTCTCCAGGTATGTTGTCGGTTCCTGGGGCTTTGAAATTTTTGAGCTTTAAAATTTCATGCTCCACTTCCTGTAGCGTTGGTTCTGCAATATGGGGCTGCGCGGTCTGAAATGGTAAGTTGTTGTTGGTGTCGTTTCGGTTCGGTGGTCTGTTCGGGTTCAGCAGTTCCTTAAAGTACTCCGCCCATCGTCTGACGCACCTTTCCTCATCTGTTAAGACCAACCCATCCTTGTCCTTGTACAATAAAGGTTGTTGACTGTAACCTTTCCTCGATTCGTTTACTTTCCGGTAAAAATTCCGCGTCTCTTTTCGATTACGAAACCTTTCAATTTCGATTAAAACTTCCTTGTCATGTTGTCGCTTTTTTCTTCGGAATAGTTTTTTCTCGAAATTTCTCTCCAACTATACGTGGTCTCATTACATTTCCACATCACACCGCGGCTGTCGATATTGTACTATGAACAAAACAATGCATTGCCACCATTATCAAAATTTACTGTTACGGTTGCAGAGCAACAGAACGAAACATAAATTACTTGTTGTGAATGTCTAATTTATGTGCAAAGTATGAAAAATGCAAATGCAAGTGCAATGTATGAGGAATGAATGTGGAGGGAAAAAAGAACTTTGCATACATTTCTTCGTTAACTTTTATAATAGCCATTCGGGAGCGTCAACATTACACTACGCGGTAGTTACGGATTGGAGTTAATATACAAAATGCTCTTGTAATGAGTGTTCTTAAGTTTCAATTGGTGCAACTTACTTATCAACTTTTATTGAGCAGCCGACTCAATAAAACCTTCGTTTTTTTCATTTTAAATGAAAATTAGTGGAAATCTGTTGGAAAACGACTACTGAGGGGTAAAAATTTCCTTACGTCACGCTAGTGAAATTTTTTGTCGACAAAATATCCACGAAGCAAGGTTCTCGTCAGGTACAAAATATACCTGAAATTAATCTGACAGTCAAACCCGAACATTTTCAGGTTGACTTTAGGGTTTTTTTTATCCTTTCCCAAACATATTTGTATTAAAAATTTTAAAAATCACGTTGTTTCAACCCCTTCCCCTAATATCTTTCGAAAGAACAGCTTTACCAGAAAATAGTTGAAAATTTCTATATGAGTAGACATATGCGCCCTTCACTTCGTCAACGGCTTATGTCAAAATATACTGCTTTTCATGATGCGGTACTTAAGCTGTCAAGCAAGTAATATCGTTAGTTTGACAGATTATGCATCGTTTTGACGTGAGCCATTATCCACTTAAGGCTTGAATTACCATCTCATCGGCGCGCTAAAACGCAGTCGATAGCTGTTACTATACTGAAGATATCGTAAAAATTACGAGTTCACAGCAGTCGTCGTATACATTTTTTTGATTGTAATGAAACTCTTCCATTGTGCATCATAGGTTTATTATGCGCCCGCTTGCACTTATGGAACGGGTTGGCTCAGTGGTAGCGTACTGGCCTTCCACCAAGAAAACCCGGGTTCAATCCTGGTGAAGCAAATTCTGTATAGGATTTTTCTTCAATGAAAGTAACGTTCCTAACTGTACCCGAGTTTCATATCACGGGTAGTTAAGGAATTTGGTGCCCTCAACGAACCGTACACAGAAGAATGACATGAATGACACAACTCATTCACGATGAATTCTGTGTACAAAATATCTGATATAACTTTAGGCAGAGATATAAATAATTACCACTGAAAGAAATCCTACGGTTTTGCTACGCTGTAGGCGTGGTTCGGAATTCACGTTAAGCATGTGGTCCACACTCACCAACCCGCACTGACCCACGTGGTGTTTCATGACTAAATACCCCTAATTGGGAGACCTCATCCAGCAATGGATAATATAGCTACAAATATATTGCACTTTTCTTAGAATGCCTAATGCCATTATTTAAACAATAGAATCCTCAGAAATTTTGAAAGTTTCAAATTAATTTGTTCAGTAAACAAAGGAACTACCTTAAAATCACCTAACCTTGACTATAGCCCTAACTTTGGCCATATACGTGAACATCAAAATTTGGTTTGGAATTGAATTTCACGTACATATTTTGAATTTTCAACATTGTTAGCTGGTAATGTTTGGTTATTGGTCTTTTTGCACTATCGTTTAAATGAGCGAGCCTGTCACTGCCGGGGTGGATGACAGTAGGAAGCCCTCAAGAAGTCAATAACATCGACCTCTTGGCCTCGACACTAGAAGAACCGTTGAAATTGGTGTAGGAAAGTAGCGATAGAGTGTACTCAAATGGCAATCAGTGATGATAAATCATTTATTCCCGAATCATGGGTGATTCACCGGTGAATCATCGGTAATTTCCTTGTGAATCATCAGTCATTCCACTGTAAATCTCCGGTGATTTCCAGTTGAATTAGCTGTGATTACCAGTGGAATAATTGGTGATTCCCCGATGAACGATCTATGATTCATTGGTGAATCATCGGTGATTCATTGGTGAATCATCTGTGATTCATTGGTGAATCATCTGTGATTCATTGGTGAATCATCGGTGATTCATTGGTGAGTCATCGGAGATTCATTGGTGAATCATCGGTGATTCATTGGTGAATCATCGGTGATTCATTGGTGAATCATCGGTGATTCATTTGTGAATCATCGGTGATTCATTGGTGAATCATCGGTGATTCATTGGTGAATCATCGGTGATTCATTTGTGAATCATCGGTGATTCATTGGTGAATCATCGGTGATTCATTGGTGAATCATCGGTGTTTCATTGATGAATCAACGGTAAATCAGTGGTGATTTATTGATGAATCATCGGTGATTCATTGGTGATTGCCCGATGAATTTTTGGTGATTCCGCGGTGAATCATCAGTGATTCCTGGTGAACGTGTACAGACGGACGGACGGATGGATGGACAGGAAGGGTAAAAACATAAAGTAGCTATCGCTACTTAATAAGGTACCTTTGTCGCTGAGCCGGTCGCTGCTTGACTTTTTTTTAAGAATATGGAGAAGCAGTAAATATGAAAATACATCTTAAAACCGTTGCGAGGGTAAGGAAATGCACTTGCACAGGATAAGCCGAAAAGGTCGCGCTAATTGGTCGTATCAGTCGTATCCCAATTTCCAAATTCTACCAGACCCGATGAACGCAACCATACTAAATGTCAATTTTGTACTTTTTACATTGCAAGGGGACAAATTTGACAGTCAACCTGGCTGCGTTCACCGGTTCTGGTAATAGAAATTCCAAAGAAATGATAATTTTAAGAGGAATAGTAACTACCGGAGAATTACAAAACATTGTCACAATATAATTTACATCGTAAATTATATGCAAAGCCTAAAATTTGAAAAATTGAGCCACAATCACACCAAATACGCCGACGCCGATCGATTTCACGCCTGCTCACATGTCTAAAGAGAGGATTTAGGTACTAATTGAAGAATTTTAAGATTCGGCCGACGAAGAAGGCTTCAGGGTGTCGAAATACTTTCAGTTGGCGATAAAATAAGATGAGATAATTCATTTATTTAGCAAAACCTTTTTTCAAAAATAAAAAAACATGTTTAGACATAACAAAAACCTCTTCATAAGTCTCAAATTCTTCTTGAAAATCACTAAACTTTTCTCATTTTTCACCTTACCTGGTAGAGAGTTAAATTGCACAACCCCACGCTGGAACACCGAATTCCAACTTCTTCTATCTTTTTTGCGTGCCACCCTGAAGTCACTTCTTGATCGCGTTGGATATGTGTGTATGTCACCATTGTACGTCACCATTTCATTCAGGTAGCGTGGTAATTGCCCATTTTTGAGTTTATAGAAGAACTTCAATGTATTTTCGTTCACCCTTTGCTTCACGCTCAGTAAGTCCAGCGCTTCCAACATTTCTACAATAGGAGCGAGTTTCTTGCAACGCAGTATCGCACGCATAGCTCGATTTTGAAGTTTTTGCAACTGCTAGATTGATGAAGCATCGTTCAGGTATAGAAATGTTGAACAATAGTCAAAGTGCGGTGCGATGACCGATTTGTATATTCGAGCCCCTATGGTCAGGTTCCTAGCCAGTCTTATTAGAACTCCTGATTTCAAGGTCAGTTTTTCGTCGAGTATTACTCCAAGGTACTTGAACTCTCGTTGACCCATTTATTATATTTATTATATTTATTTTATTTTTATTTATTTATTATATTTATTATATTTATTGACCCATTTCCCAGCATCATCAATTTGGTTTTGCTTATATTTAGTTTCAGTTTGTTAAGCTTCAACCACTGGTTTACTACTTCTAGTTCTTTGCTCATTTCGTTCCTCATTATGTCAATGTTCTTTCCGTGCAAATAAATCAACGTGTCGTCAGCGAACAGGTTTACAAAAGCATTGCGTAACTGATGTGGCATGTCGTTTATGTACAGCACAAACAAAATAGCGCCAAGAACCGAGCCTTGTGGTACTCCTAGGTCATTCGCTATTCGGTTAGGTGTTTAGCCATTTACTCTGGTCTGTTGAGTTATGCCAGTCAAATATCCTTTGAACCACTTCACCACACGTGATGAACAACCAAATTTGCTTAATTTCTCCAATAGGCTCTTTCGATCGATTGTCTCGAAAGCGCGTTTCAAATCGAGAAATACCGCCAGAATGATGTCGCACTGTTCACCAATTTCCTTCCATTTCGCTAAGATATAACGAAATTGCTTCATAAGTGGCTGCTGACATGCACCAAAATTTGACTACAGAACATAAATCAAATCTTTGGAAAATATGAATAGACCAACGTAGGTATTTGTAAGATTTGCGAAGAAGATTCTTTATATAAATCTTGCAATAAGGTCGTGTCAGGTTAAGATAAATTTTTTATGACTGCCTGATCTAACCTGTCGTAAGCGTTACCCCGGAAAAATAAAGTGAAAAATGAAATAAAAAAAAGGCATCTACAGGGGCGTTGCTTCCTAAAGATGTGGCCATAGGGCGATTTGAGCGGGGAATTTTACGGAAGGCTTTATTTGCTTAAAGCAGCATACGTACTTTTCTCAGAATTAGAAAGCGAGGTCACTAATACCCTTGTCTCTAATGTAGGTTGAGTCATAGTTCTCCGCACTTTAGCTCATCTGCAGGGGCGCGCCGACAATCCCTCCAAATGATTCTGGTATTTTAAAAAGAGTGTAATTAGTAGCGGCTTTAGTTCGAAAAATTCACCACTTGTCACCTAAATATGGTGATGCTGTCGAATGGTTTTAATTTTATGAAGTACGTGAAAATCCTTTATTTGGATACGTAAGTAATACTCGACGTGAAGTTAGCCGCAGTTGCGACCGAGGCTAACTTCATTGCAAGAAAATCAGCTGATCTTTTATTTTTTCGATGTCGTCAGCTGATTTTTGGTAAATTTATGAATGAAATCTGCTGATTTGGTATGCAATGAAGTTAGCTTCGGTCACAACTGCAGCTAACTTCACGTTGAGTATTATTTGTAACTGTGTCTATACACCAGGAGCGTGACAGTCTTTTGTTTCGATCTTTGCAAGTAGTATTCAACGTGAAATTAGCTGCAGTTGTGACCGAAGCTAACTTCATTGTAAACAAAGTCAGCTGATTTCATTAATAAATAATAATTGGAAAGTTTAAAATTAGGCTGACTTTTTTGCAATGAAGTTAGCTTCGGTTGCAACTGCAGCTAACTTCATGCTGAATATTACTCGCAAAAATCGAAACAAAAGACTGTCACGCCCCTGGTCTACACATGTCAATGCGACAGTGACAGATGCGAAATTTTTCTAGTACGGCTACACCAAATTTCATTCATAACATTCGATTTGAGAATGAAATTTTGGGTTGCTAATTCGAAAAATTTGGCATCTGTCTTACCAGCAGCAAACCCAAAATAATTTTGTTTTAACTTGGAAACTGCTGTTTACTTTTCTAATGTCCAACTCATCTTGACAGATTGTGAGTTATTTTGCTTTTGAAACGAAACTTTACAATAGGACGTTCGTCATTTGTAAAAAGGTCTAGTTGTTATGTATGTACGTGGTGTCTCAAGCGTTTAATGGAGAAACAACAATATTCTAGTAACATTCATAGATTATGTAAAATAGGACAATGTAGCTATGTAGAGAAAAGAATTTATTTGTACTTTATAAAAAAATGAATTAATTTTTAGTGTCAAAATCATCCGATTATACAGAGGATGAATGCGACAAAAATATGGAAAACCAACGACTTATGAAACAATTTGTATAAAAATAAATTAAGTAAAGACTTGCAAATGAAAGCAAGTTTGCAAGCTTAAAGAAAACTACAATAATTTCTAGCGTGTATAGTAAACTAAACATTCATTCCATCACTGTAAAACTTTAGCACAAAAAAAACTGTAGGCTTCATTTTAGCGGAAATTTAGCTATAAGAATGATCTCTAGAGATTGTAGTTTAGATTGTAGACATTTACTTTGCAAATTACAAAAAATTATCACCAAATTCACTCATCACTTTTACCCAAATTTAACGTAAAAACTTTACAGAAAAGGTTCACAAACTAATGACAATGCACAGATGTGCAGGATTCAGTTTTTCAATCATTTTTGGGTGGCTTTTGAAATAGCACCCTCGAATACACAGAAGACATTCATGTAAAATAAAACCTGCCAGGGAGTCATAACAGAGAAAGAAAAGAAATTAACTTTTCTCCTAGAGTGAAGTTGGTTGCAATTTCAAATTTCATTCATTATTTTTCGTTGAATGAAATTTTCCGATTGCAGCCAACTTCACAGTAATTCTAAAAGATTTTATGAATGAAATTCGAAATTGCAACCGATTTGTAGAAAAGTTGATCATCATCATCAGCATAATTTGACATTTCGTGACCATAACGACCGTGACCATGCAACGAAAATTTTCTCCTTGATGGCTTTGCAGCATTCATCTACACCATCTACACCAAATTGATATTTTGCAATGATTTCGAGTCATGTGACCATGGCTACTACGGCCAGAGACATGATATTTCGGCTGGGTTACCCACGTAGAATATAAATCTGATGAAACCAACTGGACAGATCAACTGGAGAAGTTTTTCTTTGCATTTTGCAAGGTTGGGTTCGCTAACGGAAATTTCTAGCGACGCTAACGCTAAAATTGAAAAATATTAGCGATGCTAGTCGCTACTAGCGAGCCACTTTTGAAATTAGCGAGATTAGCAGTCGCTAGTAGCGGTCGCAAAAGCTCGCTACTTTCAAAAAAAGAGAGAGAAAAACAAAATTTTTCGGAAAAACTTTATTTGGAAATCGCATTGAACTTTCGGCAATAAAAAATATAGTTTTGGAGAAATAATTAACTTTATTGATCATTTAAGACATTTTTGATTAAAACAATGAACTCAAATGAACTATACTCAAAACCAATTGTAAAAAAAACTTAAATTAATCTAAATCGAAGAACTTTGAATCCCTGAAAACGAGCCTGAATCTGAACATCGTTTCGATGGGAATAAATTCGCTTTCAAAATTAATTGAGCTTCGAAAACATCATTATTTAACTGACATCTGTCAGCTCTAAGAACACGCTTCGCCAAACTAAAAAGTCGTTCGCATGCTGCACTACTACATAGTACCGTGTTGTACTAAAAGAAAAGCTTCCCAACTTCCGGGAAGTTCTTTATAATTTGAATTGATGTGTCCGTCAAAGACAAATAATTGTGTAGAATAATCTCAGCATTGATTGCCGAAGAACATTGTGAGCCATTAAAGCCTGAATAATTGTCATAGTTTCCACATCAGAAACAGTATTTTCGGTTGGCATAATAATTTCAATTGCTTTATCTACTGTATCGTCAGCAGATTCCGACATATTAAATATACTTTCACTTTCTCTGTGATTAAAATCAACAAAAAATTTCCGACAAAAATGTTCTCACGTGTAATCAAAGACACAATAAAAACTCTTATGCGAAACGATTTGTTCGGAACGATATTCTACAATTAGGCAAATCAGAATAATAGCAAGAAAGACAATAGAAAAGCTTCATAGAATATTGCATTCGTGTTGAAAAACTTGACGCAACGACTTAGATTGTCTGAGAGGTTCAATATTCTATAGCGATTTAACTAACAGAAAACGATTTTTTCTATTCTGTGATATAACAAAGTTTGCGAAGAAAAAGTAATTTAGCGACTAGCGAAAGAGGCTCCGCTAAAGTCATTATTAGCGATCGCTAGTCGCTGCTAGCGAGCAAAATTGAAAATTAGCGTCGCTACTAGCGACGCTAGTAGTGACGCTAACGATTAGTGACGCTAACCCAACCTTGGAATTTTATACGGTGACGAAATGTCAAATGATGATGATGACATTTGCTCACATTTTTAGTCTATCTGGGGAGCCCAGCCGCCATATAAAGTCTCTGACTTCGGCATTGGTTGGTTCGGTCTAATTTTTCGTAGTGTTGCCTGATTAAAATTTACTTAGTGTGGTAATAGAGTAATTGTTTCATCAGGGGGAACGCAGTCGCCATATATCATGTTTCTGACATTACGCTATAAAAAGCCATCAAAAAGTCATCACCCTCTGCACCCGCGTGACAGCTCATTGTTCAATATTGTCAATGTTCACTTTTCACATCGATGCTCACTCTACAAATATGCTCTCATACTTCTCTCATTTCGCCATTTAAAATAACATACGAAATGAGAGAAGTCGGAGAATCCTAGAAATAGAGAACACGGTGATATTAAATAGCGGGTCATTCTTATTGTGCACAGCTGTACTCGTATTCAGTGCCATTGTTCTCTATTTTCAAAACCACACAATCATCAAAATTGAAAAGTGCTGTTAATGTCAGCAGACGATTTCACAATATTGTAGTCGACGACAATGTTGACAGATTAATTAAATAGAAATGTCAAAATTGTAGCTAACTTTATTGCGAACCCATAGAATTCATGAAACAATATAATTATTCCGGCGGCTTCGGCGATTTTTATTTTATTTCGATAAAATTAGTGATTTTAAGATAAACATTGACCTGCCACATATCTTGAAAATGTTTAATTTTTTCAGGTTTATTGTAAGGTTGCGTGGGAAGGATGACTACACATTTTAATATGCAATTTAGTGAGTTACATTATATGGAAGACAGTTTTACAGATGTTTTATCTGCAACTTTTCCATAGAACAAAACCGTGGCGAAGGCTTTGTTTAGCCTCCAGCCATCCTTCCCATGCAATCTCACATAGAATGGTCCACATTCAAATAATTCGCGCGAACATTCACTCACATCAGTACCAACCTAATACGATAAATTAGATAAATTCCATATATTTCTAAGAGGTAAACTGGCAGGATAACAGAAAACATTTCACATGTATGAGCGGGAAAAAATTTGCATGATTTGAAACGTATAATTTCAATTACATAACAAAAATTAACCCGTAAGTTTAACCAGAAAAAAAGTTCATATTATCGGCATGTGGCATACATATTCATATTTACAAAAATTTACTGGCGCGGGGTTGATTAAGATGAAGTTAGCTGCAATTTTGACATTTCTTTTACATTCTTTTGTTTTACGCGTGAAGTGAGCGTCGATTTGAAAGTGCACATTTAACATAATTTTAAACAATGATCTGTCACCCGGGTGTATCATTGTCATCACGTGTATAGATTGAATCAATTGATCGTTCAAGATATTTTGTACGATAAAAGATTTGCAATTTTTGAACCTTGAAGTAAGAGTCAAAGAAAATGAAAGAAAAATTTCACAAATTTCCAGAATAGTGGTAATTTTCGTTGTACAGCATTAACGTCCCCTTTCGTACTATTTAAGTCATAATATTCTAGCCGAATCGCGAAGTGGGTGCCCCTTAATTACAGGAGATCTTAAATGTGACACTAGTAAATGGAAGACAAATTTCCTAAATGCACCATAACTAATTGAACTACTAGAAGATTTAATTTTTACAGCTGCTTCCAGCATGAAAAAGTGAACACATCTATTCAATTAATGAACATTTTCGACACAAATTATGTAAATACTTAAAAAGCTTCAAACAAATGTGTAAAAACTAGAACAAATAATGAAATGTAAAAACAAATTAATGAAATGAATCGTTAATGAAAATAAATTTATAAAAAATAAATAAATAAACCATTTAAACTAAATGTAAAATAGTTCAACGTGAAAATTAATGAAATATTTAAAACAAAAGATATATAGAGAAAGTATCAAATTGATGTTAAAATTTATTGTTATATACACCCATCATTTGCAGAAATACAAATATATAATTCGAAGACGAAGGGCGTTTCTATTGTTCGAGTTCGACAACTTAATTACTCTGCCCCCGGAAAAATTGCACTTTAGTGCTTTTGACAAGAGGGGGGAAGGGGGACCATCCCCACATCACAAATATACAATGAATAGGTGGCGGACGGATCAGTTGGGGAGGGGGGAGGATTTCAAAGTTTTTATATGGAGAATTGTAATTAACGTATTTACACCAAAAAGGAGGGTAGGGTGATGGGAGTTGTTGGTTGGAAATTGTAGGGGATGAATGCCAGACAACAGGTAAGTACATTGTAGGTGGCGCTAGTGTGTTATGTATTGTGAAAGTAGTGATTTTGTGATATGTAAAGCGCGTAATACTGGAAATTTCAGCGCTTTACCTGGGTAAACATGCGCTAAGTATATACTTACCCAGGATACGCTACGAGGAGGCTGTTTACGTGTATCCCATTGGTCCTAAAAAGGACCACAATTCCCCACCCCTCCTTCCCCCCTCTTGTCAAAAGCACTGAAGTGCAATTTTACCCTTCACTCCATACTTAACATTTAATGTTTTGATTTCCTATCAAGAAAGGTAACTTTTTTAAGGGTGGTATCGAAGGAGTATGCCCGACTACGTCTTTTTGCCTCAAGAATTGGGTCATCAAAATAACTATAACGACATTTAACGTTCGCTCGTCGTTTGGGACTGTAGTTATCTCGTAACGTAAAAGTTAATATTTCGTGTAAGAGTGATTCGCAAACCCCATTCTTATAAGCAAAATTAACAACGATCATATGGTTGTGATCTTTGAAATGTGGATTCCAAAAAGCCGTACGAATAAATTGTGGCCATGTTTCAGCCTCACCGATCACCATTTGTAGGATTACGAATTTGTCTACGAAGGACCATAGTTTCGTTGTCACGTTGATGAGAACCCATTGTTTCGTAAATAAAGGTTCGAAACGGAGCTTCTAACCTTTTTGTTGTTCTGACCTTCTAACTGTTTTATTGTTGTATAGTCAACATCAGTGCGACTTAGCATACATCATTTGATAATCTAGATTTTAAAAATTAAACATTTCAATTACTTCGAAAGAAGAAAAATTGACCGAATTGAAATCTAGATATTCAAATATTAAATGATTGAAACGTATATTAAGATAGACGAATGTTGATTCCAAAGTACACTTTTAGTTTGATATTTCTAGTGAAAGCACAATGACTGCGAATAATTTCACGAAAATTGTTAGATTACATTGTGAAGAAGGCGACAATGGTTTTGTGTGGCATTATCAAAGGAACTTGGATTATTAGGCAATGCGCCGAATTGTCAAAATTGCGGTGCATTAATGACAGAATCGAAGAATGCAAGTTTAACGGACGGATTAAGATGGAGTTGTCTTCAGAAAATAGAAAAGAAAAACAAGAAGGCTAAAGGAGAGACCGGACTATGTTTCATGTTGCCAGTTGACAGCCGAGGAAAAGATGTGTTGTTGCGGATAATACAGCACTACATTTTACCGGGCACAACCATTATGTCGAACTGTTGGCGAGCGTATAATTGTCTACAAGATGAAGGATTTTTGCATGAAACGGTCAATCATTCAAAAACATTCAAAGACCCGGAGACTGGTGCCTGCACAAATACAATCGAAAGTGTGTGGCGACATGCTAAGGATGTAGTTGGAAGTCACAACAGACAATCAGAATTTATAGCTGGTAAATTAAGCAAATACGTATTCCTTAAATCGTGCAGAATACAAGAACTTGACCCCTTCCTCGAATTCTTCAAAATGGCTGCGACATTGTACAATGGCAGCGGTCAGTCCGAATAAAACAAAATTCGACATTTTGCAGGACGATTTGCAGGAAATATACGATCGGCTGTGAAATATATGATGACTAGAACGTTGAGACAATAGTGAGGGGGGGCTTGGAGTCTCTAACTACTTCGGGATTGACGCACCGAGGGGTCTCCACCTCACTGTCATAAACGGTCCTTTTCAGGACCAATGAGATACACATAAACACCCTCCTCGTGGCGTATCCTGGGTAAGTATATACTTAGCGAATGTTTACACAAGTAAAGCGCTGAAATTTCTAGAATTACGCTCTTTACATATCACAAAATCACTACTTTCACAATGTATAACACACCAGCGCCACCTACAATGTACTTACCTGTTGTCTGGCGTTCATCCCCTACAATTTCCATCCAACAACTCCCATCACCTTACCCTCCTTTTCAGTGTAAATACGTTAAATACAATTCTCCATATAAAAACTTTGAACTCCTCCCCCCTCCCCAACTGATGCGACCGCCACCTATTCATTGTATATTTGTGATGTGGGGATGGTCCCCCACAATTCCCCCCCCCTCCTTCCTCCCTCTTGTCAAAAGCACTAAAGTGCAATTTTACCCTGCCCCCTCTGCCCTGTGTGAGGGGCGCCGACTTTGACTCTGTTATAGTGGAGGGGAGGCAATATGCAATATATTTTCAATAAGTTGCCATTCACAAAGTGCGCATGCTTCAGAAAGTGATTTTTTGACCCCCATTCCCCCTAGCACGTCTATTTTCATACATTAGTATTTTTGGCAGCACACTTTTTCCGAACCCCCCTTCCCCCCTTAGTGGCGTGCGTACTTTGTGAATTGCCCTAAAAAATTTATATTTGGGGCAGTATCGTACCTCGACCCGCTATGAAAGGGGAAAATTCTTTTAACAAACGGACTATTTGCACCCGGTATTGGTGAATAATATTATTGGTATTGTTAATAATATTTGTGTTGGTGCAAATAGTGGGAGTTTAGGCTTACTATCGGGTCAGGTCAACATGAAAATTTCAGGTCACGTCACTTTCAGGTCAAGCCAAAACTGACCTGAAACCTGATATGACCTGTGAGCAAAACCTGAAAATTTTCAGGTTGACCTGAAATGATTTCAGCATGAAAATAAAAATGTAAAAAATCTTTAACATCAGTTATGGTAAAACGCATTTTGCGAGCCTCTGTCATATCCGAGCCCCCTCTTACCACAAGAAACATTGTTTCATTTACGAATCTCAATTCTTACCAAAAGAAACATCATATCAGTGATGAGCGTCGAAACAATAGATTTAGCGTACTCGCGACTAGTCTAAGGAGGCTCACAAGTGGCGTTTTGAATCAATGCTAATGGAATCGTACCGATGATGATACATACCAATTAATGCTCCCCTAACACATACTGTTTAATGAACGCCGCAAACGCTTTTTTGCGGTTTTTGTATGGACCTCTTCTTTTGTTTACAGTGCAGGAGTGCAACATTTGTGAAAAGAGAGCTAGGCACCAAAGCAGTGGGGGTAGGACTCCACCTTGAGGACACTCCCTGATTACGTTGACTGTAATGATAGATAAACCGAATTTTACGATTACTACTCTATTTAATAGCATTGTCATTATCTACCCTGTAATTGCTGGATCGAAGTTATGACTGTGGCATGCGTTCTTGATGGCTCTGTATGTCACGTGATTGAACGCCCCCGTTATGTCGGTGAAACAACCTAACGCGAATTCTTGTGCTTCTAGCGCCTGTTCGATGTTGCTGACTATGTTGTTGGCTACGCGTGTTGGTTTTTATGTATTTCGTGCAGCTTTAAAGGTTCATCTCTTAAATATCTATCAATCATTTTTTCCTTCGTTTCGAGCAAGAACGACGTTAGGCTTTTGCCTTTTTGGGTTCGGAATGAAAATACCTAATGCCTCTCTCATGCACATGGGGATATATTTTAGTTTGAGGGAAGATGTGGAGATCCTGCGTAGGACGTGACTAAAAGTGTCTAGCGAGTGTTTTAGCATTGCTGGGATAACTTGGTAATTTGTATGACTTGAACGAGTTTATTGCCCATTCTATTCTGTCTGTTGTTATAATTTTGTCTATGAGCTCAATGACTGGTGTACCCTCGGTGAGCTTAGCTACGGTGATCAGATCTATTTCCTCAAGTTCACTACATCCTCGAAAGTGGAAGTCTAATAAGTGTTTTTAAGTTCCATTTCGGTCTTTTGTATATTCGCCAGATGGGAGAAGCAGCGAACCTATTGAGTGGTTAGGGTTTTTTCAGAGTATTTTCAACATCTTAGCTGAATCGTGTACCCCGCTAATCACGCTGCATTGATTTCTCCAACCTATTCTTTCTCTTCTTCTAAGATTTTTGCTGAACAACGAAGCAAATTATGCACATTCACATGCATCATCGTTTTCAGACTTTTTCTATTGTTATAACAATGGCAAAACAGCTGAAAACGATAAAACGAGTGAATGTGTAGAATGTAGAAAATATAAATTCCTTCGCTCATCATAATATGGCGCCTTGCTTACACTTATTGAATTGTTGTCTAACTTTTTTTCTTTTTCCAATCCTCAGAAGTGTAATAAGGTACATAATTACCGGTTTTATGCTTGAGTAACGGACAGGCCTCTTCAAAAGCCTTTGCTAAGATGGATCTCATGTTTGCTGTTTCTTTTTCCAGTTCTCCTTCGTCCTTTCACTTTTTCCTATGGTCTTATCTATGGATCTCATGTTTGCTGTTTCTTTTTCCAGTTCTCCTTCGTCCTTTCACTTTTTCCTATGGTCTTATCTACTATTAGTTTCGTGTCAACTAAGTGTTTGAAATATTTCCAGCTCGTTGCATCTGGGTTTCTGAATAACAGTGGAGGGATGGGGTCAAAGCTCATTTTGAAATTAATGCATTTGTGGTCTGACGTTAAGATGTGGTCAGTACTGTGTCAGTTTACTGTGTAAGTAATTATTATAACGTTTTCGGTTTTTGTAACGAGGATTATGACTTTCGTCATAATCACTCTTTTTATACCGTGTCAGCTAGAAGATATTAGACAATAAAAGTATTCATACACTAGGGCTGCAAATAATGGCGGTGGTAGCTGTTAGATGCTGTTAGCTCCCGGGTGAAAAAGCGTTTATAATATCACTCCCCCTAAGGCTTACGATAGGTCAGGTCAGGTCGACCTGATGGTAAATTGAGTTTGACCTGACCTGATCTGAATTTTCAGGTCATAGCCTAAAATGACCTGATACGACCTCATGACCTGAAGTTGAATTTTGTTCTAAAATTAGAATGTTCACCTGAATTAGGAAAGCAAAAATCAGGAATCAAGAAATCAGGAATCAAGAAATCAGGAACCAAAAATCAGGAAATGAAAATCAGGAATCGAAAATCAGGAGCTTAAAATAAGGAAAAACAAAAATCAGGAAATGAAAATCAGGAATCGAAAATCAGGAGCCTAAAGTAAGGAAAAACAAAAATCAGGAAAAACAAAAATTAGGAATGAGTTAAATTAGGAAAAACCAAAATTAGGAATCAAGATATCAGAAAACAAAATAAGGAAAAACTAAAATCAGGAAAAACATACATCACGAATCACCAAATTTAGGAAAATCCAAAATTAGGAATAACGAAAATATGAAGGAAATAAATGTCCACCTTGAATGTCCACCTGAATTAGGCAAGTAAAAATCAGGAATCAATAAAATTAGGAAAAACGAAAATCAGGAAGGAAATAAATCAGGAAAAACATTAAAGTTTTCAATTCCTAAGGAGGTCGCAATCTTATTTTTATTATGTAGGGGGCTCTGCCCCCTAAGCCCCCGCGCCTCCGGCGAGCTACTAACGCTATGTGCATGGGGCTCTGACCCCGCTAGGGGCTCTGACCCTTAGACTTTGCAAGGGGGGATATTCCCCCATACGTGAGGGCTGCTGCCCCTCGACCCCACTTTTTTTTTCCTATTTTCATTACTTTGCTTAGGGTTATCGCTTATAGCTTACCACATGTCATGTTTTAGCTAAGTGTTCTTGATAGAAGGCGTTTGAATTGAAGCTAAGATGACAAACATGAAAAACAAGCTTCAATTCTGTGATCGCTGTCAGTTTTCAGCACTAATTAAGCTAGAGCCTGAAAATATTTTTTATTCATTAAATGATGGGAGATGGCTTATTTATCGGTAATTTGAGTTCAAAAAACTATTTTGGCTATTTGATTTAATTTTATAAAAGAAAAATTGTGGTTTAAGGATTTGCTGTAACAGTGTAATCGCACATGATCGCACCTTGTCAGTTTATTGTCTGAAGAAATGTATAGAATTTATCGAATTTGGTTGGTACCAATGGTCATGCTGTAAGTGAATATTCGCGCGAATTATTTGAATGCATAAGGCTGAAATTGAATTTAGAAACAAGGTTAATTGGCGTGCGACGTTTCTGGTCAATTACTTTAATTCACGACTAAAAGTTTTATCCAGGATGATCAGCGGAAGATCTAAAAATACCGGTAACGCAGAGTCATAGTACTGAAACTGTTGCCGCCTTTACCGACATTTCATAATTATCCAACTTGAGCGCGTTTAGCTATTTTTCGATAAGTTTCAGAGCGCGTTCAGCTATTTTTCTTTAAGTTGTACTTGTTGTACCGGTTGTACTGATGAGAATTTTGACACTTCTTTCATTTAAAATCTGTCAAAATCTTCACAAGTGAACTTCACCAGCAAACAAGACCCGTACGTATCAGAATAGATGTGACAAACAGAATACATGTGGCAAAGTGACTCGAACGTACCTAAATATACAAATAATCAAACAATCCAACGTTTTGTGTTCTTTTATAACTGTAAGAATTTCAAAGATCCATAGAAATTATCCAAGGTAATGTCAAAGGCCCTACCGAAGTACGTCTCAGACCATTCAAATCTAGAAAAACTTATATCCAAGGACTAAGTCATTTTTCCCTAAAACCCAGAAACACGTGTTATCTAAAATGTTATTCTCTACAGCTTTGCCTTTGGAAGCAACTTTCTACCTCTCATAGTTCTTGAGATTCGGGTCGTTCTGCATAATTATGGAAATGGCCATATACCAGGATTGGGCCATATGTACGCACTCGACGCACTCCTTCATTCAAATGTCGATAATTTCAATGAAGTTTTTTACTTTTTAGTCATGTTTATAAACTTTGCTAACTGCTCCAGTGCAAACAGTGGGGGGGGGAGGGTGGATGCATCTATTAACGTCTAGAGACGACGAATCAGCAATAAAAAAATGTCCGTCCGTCTGACCGTCTCCACTTTCTTTTCCAAACGGCTCAACCGATCAGCCTAAACTTTTTTCCCTGAAAGGTACATGCCTTCCATGATTCAAGTTCGAAGCAAAATCGTAGTTCCGGAGATATAGTCGAAGAAGTGGAGGCCGGACATGAAATTTTCGAGGGTCGATGAAACTTTTTCGCAAATATCTCAGCAAGTATAGCACGTAAATTCCTCATTTTGGTGTCAAATGAAAGCATTTGATGTCACGAAACTGGGAAAAGAATTTTGTTGGAATCGGGTCAGGGGTCTGGGAACTGGGACCAATGGAATGGACGAAATTGAGACTCTTGACCATATACGAAAACAGTTTTTCGTCTATATGTCCTTAACTATGCAATATGGAGACTTACTGTCAAAGGCAAAGTTGTTGAGAATTAAATTTAAGCGAACACGAGTTTCAGGGATTTCGGAAAATATGGTCCAATCATGCTCGGAGCGGTAGCGGAGAGTGTGACGCAGTCCCCACACCCCAAAAAAAACGTCCACAAACCCAAAAACCTCCATACAAAAACCTTTGGGACAAGACACGATGTATAGGCGAAGTTTTGAGTTTTTCCCCTCGCCCCCCTTCCCCTCCAAATTATTTAAAAAAAAACTACGTCGCAGCAGCTTTCCAACAAGCCCTCACTCATCAAAATCGGTTGAAAATTGGCTGAGATGTGGAGGTTTGAAGATGGTACTTTTCCATACATCTTACCAAAATCCATTGTTCTCATTATTATGAAAACTTGTTTTCTGATCTGTCGGTTTCTATGTTCTATTAATAATTTTCGATCTCGAGAACTAGACAGCCGATTTGCATCAAATTTTCAGGGAACGTCAGAATCGGTCCAAAATGAAAAATTTCAGATGCCGCTTTTCCGGGAAAACTCTGGAAAAGTCGGAAAGTGTGGAAAAGTGGTCAATTTTCATGGTTTTTCAGTTGCTCGGAGTTTTCGAATTTTGCTCCGGAGTGACAATACCTAGAGATTTGGTTTGTTCCGAGCGGTATAGAGTTTGATCAGGAGAATTTTTTGCGATCATAAGAGAAAATGGCTGCCGGGTGCCAAAAAGGCGCCATTTTTTGAATTTTCCTAAGCAATCAATTACGTTTTTTGTGTTTTCAAATTTTAGCTCCGGAGTTAAAATACCTAGAGAGTTGGTTTGTTCCGAGCGATTATAGGGTTTGATGAGGAGAATTTTTTGGGATCATAAGAAAATGGCTGCCGGGGTGTCAAAAAAGCGCCATCTTGAATTTTTTGCTATCTTTGAATTAGAATAGGCAGACAGTTGGTTTCTTCGGGAAAGTTATAGAGATTGGTGAGGAGAATTTTTTCGTTATCCTAAGAAAATGGCTGCCAACCGTCAAAGTGACGCCATATTGGAATTTTTGCTATCTTCTGAATTAGAATAGCTTGAGAGTTGATTCCTTCGGGAAAGTTCGATAGATGACTTTTGCATCATTTTGATGAATAGAAAGCGGGGTCGCCGAGGCGCGGAAGTTGGCCAAAATTGAGGCGAAAGTTTTCGCCAAAAAATTTTTTTTGTCGGAATCGATAGATATTGACTTGCGCATCATTTTGATGAATAGAAAGTGGGGTCGCCGAGGCGCAGAAGTGGGTCAAAAAACAAAAACCTTCCAAAACTACTGATATCCCAACAAAAACCTTTTAAAAGGTAAAGTGTGACGCAACCCCTAATGTCTACTTCCAAAATTAATGATATGAGTGGAGGTGACGCTTGCACTGAAAATACGCATACATTTCCTTGACGACAAAAATTTAACATTCGTTTTTTTTTGCGAAGATTGTTTTGAGTTTTAAATTTTTGCGTGTGAAAACATAAAGTGTTGAAAAATTATTACGCTGGTGGGTCTGGCATTTGTGACGCGATTTTTTGAACACAGGGTAACGTTGTCGTCAAGGAAATGTATGCGTATTTTCAGCGCAAGCGTCACCTCCACTCATATCATTAATTTTGGAAGTAGACATTAGGGACTGCGTCACACTTTACCTTTTAAAAGGTTTTTGTTGGGATACTGGTACATAGCCTCTTTCATAGTTAGGCAAGATGACTCGAATCTCCAGAACTATGAGAGATGGAAAGTTGGGTCCAAAGGCGAAGTTGTAGAGAATTAGATTTAAGCGAACACGTGTTTCAGGGTTTTGGGGAAATATGGTTCAATCGTTGTGTATGACCATAATTAGGCAGGAAGACCAATATCTCCAGAACTATGAGAGGTAGAAAGTTGCTTCCAAAGGCAAAGTTGTAGAGAATAACATTTTAAAGAACACGTGTTTCAGGGTTTTAAGGAAAAATAACTTAGTCCTTGGATATGGGCTTTTCTAGATTTGAATGATCTGTGACGTACTTCGGTAGGGCCTTTGACATTACCTTGGGTAATTTCTATGGATCTTTAAATTCTTACAAATAAAAAAGAACAGAAAACGTTGGATTGTTTGCTTATTTGTATATTTAGATACGTTCGAGGCTCTTTGCCACATCTATTCTGATACGTACGGGTCTTTGGTTGTGTTTCCGAGTAAGAATCGATTTAATTGGAAAATGCATGGAGAATGTCTCTATATGCATTTGAAATCTTATTATACGGCTACTGTCAGTGGCACCAAGCCAAAACAATTATGAAATAAAATCGCAAAATATTCAATTTCATTTGTTTATGTTTGGTTTGATATGGTTTAACAAATACATTGAACAGCGTTCTTGTAGTAGGGTATATGCTCTTCTCTTGATTATAATGAAATAGTAAAAAATCAGTCAAGGGATCTGACCCACCCAAAAGGTGGGACCTAGTTTACAAGGGTAGATTTTTTTACGTGGAATGTAATTCACGTTGAAAGAATGAAAGAGATTAAATTCGTTACCCAGGTTACGGTACCGATGGAATTAGCCAAATATTTCAGTATCGTGTAGATATCACGCATATGGCGTGGCAGTGGCATAAGAATGTGTTGACACATCCGTGCATCAATCTATTTACGTACACGATGTAAACACAGTTGAAAATTTGCGCGCCCAATTTTTCTTGAACTTACGGCACTACCATAGCACCAACAACGGCGCTGACCGCACTCACTGAACTTTCAGTGTAAAACGTGCTCATCGACCTTTTAACGAATAATGCGAACGTGCTCCAAATGTCATCAGAACTGTCCGCCGTGTCCGCCTCTCTCTCTCTCATTACCAAAAGTCATTTTATGTCGTGTGTGCGTGCACAGCACATGTTGCCGTTTTAGAATAATAACAAAATTGTTTTCTAATTTACCTTATACACGAGAATTCATAATGTCGTCATCATTTTTCCTGAAAGGCAAACCCAAGCCAAATAAGAAACGAAAGGTAAACGAAATTTACTTTTGTATACAAAACAAAAAACTCCAAATTCTTTCCATTAATTCAGTTCGGCAATGACAAAAAATCGAAGACGACGAAACAAACAGTAGAGAAACCCGCCGAAGAAAATCACGACGAGGAAATTCCTAGTGAAGACGAAGAGGAAATTGAAAACTCCAATGCAAATCACGAATTCCAATTTTCGGATGAAGAAGACCACGAAACCCCCCAAGAGAAACGGTTGAAACTGGCAAAGAAATATTTAGAAGAAATTGAAAAGGAAGAACGAAGTCGAGCTGATGACAAGGACGTTCGTCGTGGTATTTCGAAGCGGCTACAAGATGAATATTTGGATAGTGTGGGGAAATTGCGTCGATCGATAGCCAACGAATTGACCGGCTACGATGAAAATTGTCTTACCGTCATCAAACACAAATTGCAAAAAGTCCCAATCACGTGTGTGTGCCTATCTTCAGATGGAAAATTTATGTTTAGTGGCAGCAAATCACAGTTTGTTGTCAAATGGAGTATGCAAGACTTAAAGTCGGTAGGATTTTTCGATTGCCTTAAAGTGTCAAGCACCAATGACCAGTCCAGTAAAAAACACAGACCGCAAATAATGGCCATGGCATTGACTACAGATTTCAAATTTTTGGTAAGTTTTGGTTTTAATTTCTCAGTCCGAAAGAAATTCGCGTAATTCGAAACCAGCACTAACACATGAAAGGATGTTGGCCTGTTCCCGCACCTTACCTGGTTACTCTCACAAATATTTCTCTTCTCTCTTTGTTTACTCTTTCTGTTGGCCACATGGCAATACGTTGTAACATGACCGAGACAGCGGAATCGATTCATTTTTGTGGTCCGTGATTGGGTCGTTGCCCATTTCGAATGAATGTGCGTTGATTGTTACTCCTGATATCGTTTCGAAGACGGGATGATCACGTTTTCCATCAATAACTGTCAACCCAAGGTCGGTTCCTTAGCTTGTCTTTAACAACTTCCATATTTCGTCCAACTATTTCCATGTAGTAACTGACTGGACTTAGTGGAAATACTGCCGCTTGAAGTCTATGTCCATTTTAGATTTATCAGTTTGGGCCGGTCCATTAGTGGTCCTTCAAACACAGATCTGATGATCCTTTGTTTCGTAACCCGTTCATCATGTAAATCTCGAAAACCTTCCAGTCCCTACCAGGAACCTGTCTAGAGCGGCAGGTCCCATTTTGGAGACATTTTCGGGTTGGACTACATGACTTCCTAGTGTCCTGAACCTTAGTGCGGAGAATTTCGGGCATTCGCATATGACGTGAACGCCCGTCTCCTCACTTAGGCCACAGGTACAACTGGGGTCATTAGAGATTCCCATTTTTGCCAGGTGCTTGCTTAGTCCGCAGTGCCCGGTGATCGCACCCACCACCCTCTTGATGCGTGTCCTGTCCATATTTAGTAGTTCTTTGGCCCACTTCCCATCGGGCACCGGGAAGAAACGCTTTGTGTGCATTCTTCCTTCATAAGTGTTCCAATGGTTGGCGAATTCCGACCTCACCCAACTCTTTATTGCTTTTACGCATGCCGAGTGTGGGATGGGTATGAGAGGTTCTGGCCCGCAACCCAATGTAGTCGAGCCTGTCCTCGCCAGCTCATCCGCCTTTTCGTTGCCCTCCACGCCAGAGTGTCCGGGAACCCAGACCAGCGTCACCTGATTTCTCAGTCCCATCCGGTTCAAGGTTTCCTTTAACTCTTTTACTAGCTTGGATGTAACGACAGACGAGATGAGCGCTTTGATCATTGCCTCGCTATCAGAACAGACTGTGACCTGTTTCCCACATGCCTCTGGTGGGATTGCTTCCCGCGCTCCCATCAGTGCCGCGAAAATCTCAGCCTGAAAGACGTCGGCATACCCACCTAGGTGGTACCACCTTTCCGCCAACGGTTCCGGGGAGAATACTCCGGCTCCCGTACCTTCTGAAGTTTTAGAGCCATCAGTGAAACTCACAATTACTTCATCTGATAGGCAGCTTGGCCAATCTTCCAGCCATTCAGACCTATCCGGTATGACAGTCTCAAAACGCCTTACGAAGTCCGTCTCCGGTTTCATTCGGTCCCTAGGCATCTCAAAGACCTCTTGATTCTCCCATGGCCCGAAGTGAAATTCGGAGTCCAGAGATCGTTCTGAGACAGTCTATCCGCCGTAGCAAAAGCTTTCGCCTTCAATGCCACGTGGACCGGTGGCAGGTTAATTAATGTCTCCATAGCCGCCGTGGCTGTCGATTTCATAGCTCCGGTAATACAAATGCATACCAGCCTTTGAATCTCGTTCATATCTTTCCTCGCACTCCTAATGTCGAGCCTCGGCCACCACACAACGCAGCCGTGACTCATCATAGGTCTTATGACAGCTTCATACATCCACCGTATAGCCTTGGACGGCAGGCCCCAGTTTCTTTCAAATGAGTTCCTGCATATCCAGAAGGCTACTAGAGCCTTCTGTGCCTTGTTCTTGACGTGCTCGATCCAGTTCAACTTACGATCGAGAATAACTCCCAGGTATTGAACAGCCTCAATTTCTCCACCCGTTCGTGACCAGACGTCCTTCTACTAAAAAGGACAATGTCAGTCTTGTCCGGATTTACCCTGAGGCCGTTGTTTCGACACCATTCCTCCACTATCTTCAGCGAGTACCTCATTCTGTCGCCGATTGTGCTCTCAAACTTACCTCTGATCAAAATTGTCAGATCGTCCGAGTACTCTTGAGCGAAAATTCCTTCGTCGTTCAGCCTCCTAATTAGGGAGTCCACGACCATGCACCACAGCAGTGGGGATAGTATTCCCCCCTGAGGGCAGCCTCTAGATGCCCAGAAGTCTATGTCCATGGTTCGCACAACTGCCCCGAGAGACAAATTAAGAAGTAGCGTCGCAAGAGTAGGACTTCCCCTACAGATCCTTACTCTGCTACTTGCTGTTAGTTTGGCTAGCGAGATCAGTTTGTTTAGGATTCCAAACTACTCCATAGCTTTCTTCTGATAACATTTGAAGTCAACGAGCAAATGCTGTACTCTTTGCTCTTTTCTAAGATCTCTCTAACATTGAACTGGTGTTCCGACATTGAACGACCTACACGTATACCACTATGCTCCTCATGTACTATAGCTTCCATGTTTGGTTGAAGGAAGGATCTAGCAGAGCGATTCCTCGAAAATTGGTCTCCTCTCCTGTACATTCATTAACTCCTCTAGACTCCATACGCACGTAATGAGCTCGTGCATCTACATACATAACTCGTTGCCGCCTTTCTGGAAAATTTCCCCGGAAGATTGGGGACTGAAATTTCTAAGCTTCAATGTCTTGCATCGTTAGTTCTTCTATGCGCGGTCTGAAATGGCGATTCGTTGTTTTCTTTGTTTCGTTAGAGCGGTACCAAAGTGTACTATCGCTCACCGCGGAATAATCCAGGGAAAATATCATTATCATTATCCACCGCTGGGGGAAAGTATTACCCGCCCTCCGGATGTTTTTTTCTACGGGTGGGCAAAAATATTCTCACTCGTTGACGAATAACATCCGACGGGGAAAGATATCCCCCCACACACAAATATGATACATTTTTGGAAGGTTTTTATGTCAAAAGATAAATTATTATTTTGGTGAAATTTGTCCCGGTAGGAGAAGCCGCAGGGGTGGATAAAATTAGGATTCCAAAAGATCAAATGGCTTTGTAGGATTTTCAATTTGGCCATAAAGTCTTCTACAGTACCTGCTAACTGGAGCTTCGGTGTTATTTCTCCGATTTATAAGAAGGGCAGGTCTGCAGTAACTTCATGGTGATATCGTTATTGAGAGTGGTAGTTAAGGTGTACGTTAGTGTGCTTGATGGTCGGGTTAGGAACATAGTACTGTACTGGATAAATGGACACTATCAGACTATCGAAAAGCTTGATGAAAAGCACACTTATGCTTCATCGACTTGGAGAAGGCATTCGACCGAGTACCAAGGCAGAAGCTGTTCGGGATTTTTAGCGAGTACGGAAGTTTTTATGAGTATTTACTCAGTGAGCAGGGCCGCTGTAAGAATAGATGGCGAAATTAACGAGGCTTTCGACGTTAATGATGACTTTCGTCAGGGTTTTTGGCTTTCCCCACTTTTGTTCATAATTTTCATAGACAAAATCATCAAGCGGCAAATTTGAAGGGAAATGTCGAGGCGGGTGAGGTAATAATGAAAATCTAGCCTACGCGGATGCTTGATTCTGTTAGCAGATAATACCAGGGGTTTACTGGGTGGGCTTGACTGTCTAAATCCTGCATGTGAGGAGAACGGGATGAAGATTAGTGTTTTTTTCATAAGGGTGAGGAAATCTTCATAGACTCCTGCACCAAGGTAGTGTTGGGTTCCATTCTTCAGTGATCTACCAACTAAAACCTCCTTCCTCACTCTCCATGCTCTCTTCTCCCCGGAACCGCCTCACAGCATTACTTCGGGGAGGAGCTGTGCTTTCGCACCTACTCTCTCAGATCAAATACATTATCCGCTACTTTCCACACCTTCTCATCGCGGCACATCTCCGATATTATGTTTTCGGCATTTATCTCTGACCTACTCGACTTCTTTGAAGCGGGGACAGACAAAAAAAACGTGCTCCGCAGTCTCTTCCTCCCTCTAGTCAATGGGTCCACCTTCCCTTCTCCGAGGAGTCCCACTCCTGCTGCCACTGTCTAAGTTGTTCGCCTCTTAATTGCGTCCTAACCGTTTTGGTAGTTTGACCCTCCCAGCTATGACACACACCACTTCTAGAGATATCGTTCGGTATGCGCTTGCTACTCTTAAATGCTTGCCAGCCTTTGCGTTCTATTAAGCCTCCTCCGATTCCTCTTCGTATCTAGCGCCTGTATCCACGCTGGTGCCCCGTCGCGCAATATTGATAGAGTGACGCTTGCTGGGAGCCTCCTTTTGCTGCTGCGCGATCCAAAGCCGTTTGGCATTATTCTGGCCAGTGCTGCGGTGGCTTTCATTGCCTCATCGCACGTGTAGTCCACATGACTATTAAAATATCTGCGGTCGTCCAGCATAACTCCAAGGTATTTCAACTGGCAAGTGGATGTAATTTCATCCCCGTTGATGTTCAATACGATCCGCTCAGTTTTTATACAGTTACTCACTAGTATGATCTCGGTTTTCTGATGGACCACCTTCAGTTTTGCCGTTGTCATCCAGTTTTCGGCAGTTTCTAGCGTCTCCAGCATAACTACCTCTACCTCCATCTTCGACGTTCCGGACACCATGAGGATCAAGTCGTCGGCAAAAGCAATCGTCTTAGCACATCTTGGCAGTTTCAGCCTCAGCGCTGTGTCATACATAACATTCCACAGCGTTGGTCCTAATATGGATACCTGTGGTACTCCAGCTGTGATGTCTACTGTCTTTTTCCCTTCAGTAGTATCGTAAGTTAGTACTCGTCGCTCGAAATAGCTTTTCAGCATCCTTCAGAGGTAATTGGGGACTCTCATGGCATGCAACGCCTTTGCAATCTCCATCCAGCTCGCGCTTTTAAAGGCATATCTATAGACGTTACGTCACAGAAGCGGTTATCCAGTATTTTCTGCTTCCGCACCTTGTCGACAACCTCTATAGTAATATGAAGATAAGTGTAGGGAAAACTAAGGTTATGCATGTCGGCAACAAATCTAGGAAGGAGATAACTTGCAATTTAAATGGGGACGAGCTGGAGTAGGTTCCTGAATTCAAGTACTTGGGAACCATTTTTTCACGAGATGACTAGTTAGGGAATTTGAAGAAAGGAGAAAAATGGGGAACGCGGTGGCCAGTCAGTCGCACGTGTTCAACAAAAAGGAATTAAGTAGCGCATCAAAGTTAGCTATCCACAGGTCAATTTTCAGACCGACAATTCTGTATGGTAGTCAGAGTTGGGTGGGCTGCGCATGTCTCGTGCATGACCTGGAGGTTTCTGATATGGGGGTTCTTAGGAACATAGCGAAAGGAACGACGACATTAGGGAAAATTTAGGGATTTAGTTCACACTTCCTATCAATTTTTTTTAAAATGCTTTCGATGACACCGGCTAAAATAAAGTCGTTTTCTCTCACTGGTCGTTATAATGCATCGAATGAAATGTTAAGTAAGTTGTTCAGTTTATCTAACTACGATTTTCTCACTAGGCAACATTTGTAACGAAGTGGTACGGGAGTTAAATAACGCCCGCCAGGGGAAAATATCTTCTGCTGGATGTGAGAAATATCCCCAGGAAAGAACAACGCCCGGCGGTGGATATCTTATCCCAGCGGGCGTTATTAGCCAAATGAGAATATTATTGTCCGGGGGGGGGGTGGGGATAGTTTCTTCTTTCTTCTAGAAAATAAGACCCGTGACAAATATCACCCGCGGTGTCTTTTTCCCTCGTTTGTAAATATTTTCCCTTGGCAGTAGAAATTTTCCCTCGGCGGTGGATATTTTCCCTCGACTGCGGATATTTTCCTTCGGCGGTGGATATTTTCCTTCGGCTGTAGATATTTTAACTCGGCGGTAAATATTTTTCCTCTGCTGTAGATATTTTCCCTCGGCGGTGGATATTTTCCCTCGACTGCGGAAATTTTGTTCGGCTGTAGATATTTCCCCTCAGCGGCAAATACTTTCCCTATGATAAAACGATTATTACCCGGCGGGCAACATTACGCTCTAGTCGGGTGATATTCTCATTCAAAATATCCCCGGCGGGGGAAGATATCGCCGTCTAGGGTGTGATATCACCCGGGAAATAATTGTTTTGTCCGGGGAAAAAGACACCCAGGATGATAATCGTCTTGAAGAAATGTCATGTCATCAAAGTTTTCCGACCAAAATTTTCTTCACCAAAATTTTTTCGACTAAAAAGAACTTGAAACATTTTGCGATAAATGTTTTCTGATACGTTCGCATGTCTCTTTGCAATGCCTATTCTCATACATACGGCCCTTTGGACCCATACGAAGTTCAAAACTCCTATACATTTACTACAAACAATTTTATTGTAACATGGAGTAGATTGAGGTGGGAGGGGGGGGGATGCATCTATTATCGTCTAGAGATGACGAATCAGCGAAAAAACATATCCAGAGGACCCGTAAGTATCAGAATAGATGTGCCAAACAGAATAGATGTTGCAAAAAGATTCGAACGTATCTAAGTAAATGTCGCCTTAACTCTAAAGTATGTGGAATTACGTCCTCATTAAATTGGATTGGAAATTGCCGAGAGGGCAATCTCAATATTAACCCGTCCGAAGAAAAAAATGTAAAAAAAGCCTTCCAAAAGTACAAAATTGACCCCCAAATAGACAAAAATGTTCGCCTGAATTTTCTCTACAACAAAGCAAAAAACCATTTTTTGTCTAGGGCCGACCTCAGGACCGGCCTAGAGACCTCGGACAAATACTTACATAGACAAAAATATTTCACTCCATTTTCTCTACAACATAGTGAAAAACCATCAATTTGCTCTCTAACATAGCAAAAAAAAATTTTTTTTTTTGCTAGGGCCAACCCTAGAACAGACCTGAGGCCCACTTCAGACCTAAGCACAGGCACCGGGTTCAAATTTGTTTTTGAATATAATTCGGTACTCGATTACCTCTCAAATAGGAAAAGAATCAACAAAATCAGTTAGGAATTATCCAATTTATGTAAGCAAACGCTTTGGGGCCCTAGTAGAAACTCAGTTTTAGGGTCCTGAGTGAGTGCAGGGGTTTCTAATCAAAAAATTTTCTTCCATAAAACGGGAGACAGTCCTAGACCTTTCGATCAAATAAAATTTGACTCGTGTCAAGTACAAAAAACATGTAGAGCGCTAGTGGAGACTCGTTTTTAGTGCCCTAGCTATATCCTAGGGTCCAATCTCAAAAAAGTTTCTTCTACAAATAGTAGGGCTTTCGTAGACCTGTCGATTAAAAAAACAATTATGAAAATCGGAAAAGATTTACTCGAGTTATGTGCAAAAGACCAAAAACCACTTAAACGGCCCTAGCTCGGCGGCCCTTAGGCCGACAATGCCCAGATTCAATTCAGGGAAAAAACTGTTTTTGAAAATCGGTTGAGTTTTACTCGAGTTATCGTGTTGACAGACAGACGGACGGAAATTTTTTTAGACCCGTACGAAGAACGAACTTCTTCGAAAAGGGGTCTATTGCGTTTGCAACGACGTTTGTAACCAGTCGAATTTCGTCCCGGGGGGAGCATTGGGCATGGTCCTTAGATGACGAATCAGCAATAAAAAAAATGTCTTCGTCAACACGATAACTCGAGTAAAACTCAACCGATTTTCAAGAACTTTTTGTTTCCTGAAAGGTAATCGAAATATCTTTTATGGGATGTAATCTGGGCACCGTCGGCCCAAGGGCCGCCGAGCTAGGACCGTTTAAGTGGTTTTTGGTCTTTTGTACATAGCTCGAGTAAATCTTTTCCGATTTTCATAATTGTTTTTTTAATCGACAGGTCTATGAAAGCCCTACTATTTGTAGAAGAAACTTTTTTGAGATTGGGTCCTAGGATATAGCTAGGGCACTAATAACGAATCTCTGCTAGCGCTCTACATGTTTTTTGTACTTGACACGAGTAAAGCTCTTCCGTTTTTCAAATTTTGTTTGAGCCCTTGGACTTAACTAGGGCACTAAAAACGAGTCTCTGCTAGGGCCCTACATTTTTTTGTACATAATTCGAGTATAAATCTCTTCCGATTTTCAAAAAAAAATTTTTTAATCGAAAGGTCTAGGAATGTCTCACATTTTATGGAAGAAAGCTTTTTGATAAGATGCCCTTGGACTCAGCCAGGACCCTGCAACTAGGCCCAACGTGTTTTTGTTTACATAAATCGGGTAAATCCTAACCGATTTTGTTGATTCTTTTTCTATTTAAAAGGTAACAGTGTACCGAATTATATTCATAAACAAATTTGGGCCTGTGCCTGGGGCTCAAGTGGGCCTCTGGTTGGTCCTAAGCTCGGCCCTAACCAAAAAAACATTTTTTTGTCATATTGCAGAGCAGATTGAGGGATATTTGTCTATGGAAGTATATGTCAGAGGAATTTCCTTATGGCCCTAGGTCGGCCTGAAGTCGGCCCTTAACAAAAAAATTGTTTTTTGCTATGTTGTAGAGAAAAATGAGGCGAACATGATTGTCTATTTGGAGATCAATTTTGTGCTTTCGGTTCTTTTACACCGTTGCTTCGGACATGTTTTTCAATATTGCCCTCTCGGCAATTTCCAATCCAATTTAATGTCGACGTAATTGCATACACTTCAGGGTTAAGGCGACATTTACTAAGATACGTTTGAGTCTTTTTGCAACATCTATTTTGATGCGTACGGGTCCCTTCATATGTTTTTTCGTCTATATTTGCTCAGCTGTGCAAAATGGAGATTTGCTGTCGAAGGCAAAGTTGTAGAGAATACAATTTTAGGGAACACGTGTTGCAGGGTTTTGTGGAAAAATGGCCCAATACTGGGATGTGACCACTTCTAGAATTGGGCGGGATGACCCAAATCTCTAAAACTGTGGCAGTTAGAAATTTGCTTCCTAAGGCAAATTTGGTGAGAATTACATTATAGAGAAAACAGTTTCAGCATTTTCTGGAGAAACTACGCTGGCCCTCTTTGTGATATTGTGCAGGGGAGAACATTTCGGCTTGATACGGTCGAGTCTTTTGCAACATCTATTCTGCTTGCCATACCTCTTCTGACACGTGCGGTCTTTTGTGTTCTGTTATGTTTGTGTTATGTTTTCGTCTAAATTCGACTTTTCCATACTCCAGGCTATAGCTGACATGAGTAAATCCATTCACATTTGGTGTCCGAAAGAGTTAAAACACTTAAATTCATTGAGTGGTCATCGGGATATTGTCACCGCATTAGTTTTTCGTAAAGATTCGCATCAGCTGTTTTCGGGCAGCAACGATCGATCGGTTAAAGTTTGGTCAGTCGATGAAATGGCGTACATTGAGAGCTTGTAAGTAAAGCCCGCTGTCCGTTGAACGTACAGTCGATTGACAAAATGATTTGATCCACAGATTCGGTCATCAGTCACCGATAACTGGAATCGATGCGTCGATCAGGGAACGAGCAATTACATCGGGTGGACGGGACTGTACGATTAGAATTTGGAAAATCACCGAAGAGTCACAACTCATCTACAACGGCCATAAAGGTAGCATCGAAAATGTAAAGCTAATAAACGAGGAGCACTTTTTGTCGTCGGGTGATGATGGGTAACATTGAATTCATTAGACTATTTCGTTGAAGATTTCTAACAATTGTCGGTCTCATGTGCAGGTCACTTTGTATTTGGAGTGGAATGAAGAAGAAACCTTTGTGTGTGAAAGAATTGGCTCATGGCCGAGCGGAAAACGGTGAAGCAAATTGGATCAGCGCTATCGCAACGATATTCAATGCAGACGTGGTTGCATCAGGTAAATTTCAAGTGAACTATTGAGCGTTTTGTAAGTAAAGTGTAGCTTCCATTCTCTCAGGTTCATGCGATGGAATGATAAGACTATGGAAATTAGGCGACCATTATCGAACTATAACGTTACTGTTCGATATACCCGTTATTGGCTTCGTTAATAGTTTGGCATTTACGGTTGATGGTCGAACATTAATAGCCGCTGTCGGTCAGGAACACCGACTCGGAAGATGGTGGCGAATAAAAGAAGCTGCAAATAGGATTTTAGCTATTTCGTTAAATAAAAAAACCGTAGAATAAATTAACAAAGTTTTTTTGCGTAAAATTGCTTTCAGTCGTATCCTTGTAACGTTGTTCTTTTAACTAGAGGTGTGTGCCGATCGGACGAAGTTCTTTACGACGGCTCCCTTAGATGCAGTTAAAGTTCACAGCGTATTTCGCAAAACAAATTGATCTCTTCATGTATAAGACGTCTTTTTTGAAGAAATTGTTAAAAATTCTGTTCAATTGATGAAGTGACCAAAATTGTACTAGTCGGAAGTTAACTTGCAAAATTTTTCAAAATTCAAAGATTTCCCTAAACCTGCTCTTTCGTTCTGGTCATTCTGTCAGAAAAATTCTCCATGGTAACAACTTCCGTCTGAAGGAAAAAATACTTGGAGAAAACCAGCGAAGATTTTTAACGAAATTCGCCGAAAAAATCAAATTAGCAACAAAATTAAACAAAACAATCGTCAAGAACCTTTTGCTAAAATTTGTCGTTGAGGGGCTGTTCATAAATGACGTCACGCTTGCTATAAAATCCATAAAGTTCATAACTCCCAACTGGTCAAAAATTTTGCTTATAGTACTCCGGCTACCCCCCCAAACACACCCCCTATTTGGGGGGGTAGCCAGAGTCCTATAAACAAAATTTGTTGTATTGAACGAATTATGACCTTTTTATGGATACTCATTTTTTCCGCGAATTTCGTTGAAAATTTTCGATGATTTTCTCTAAGTTTTTTTTTCCTATGGTGGTGCTGCTGTAAATTCGGGAAGTCAGGCTAGTGTTAGAAAATTATGTACGGAGAATTTGAATGTAGTAGCAAATACTTCTTGTACATACTTCAAGGGCACATAGAGGGCAGCCTGGTGCAAAACATTAAGGTATTTTATGGAATTGACGAATGCTTTACAACGCATATGTTTCCACTTAACGAACATAGCTCAAGATGCTTCAATTTTCGACACCAGGCTGCCGTCGCAGCACGCAGCCTGATGTCAAATTGAAAATTATTTTCCCATAAAGTACTCACTAGGGGTCGTGCACATATGATATCACACTTGCTATAAAAAATTAGTATCCATAAAAGAGTCATAACTCAGCCAGGTCAGCAAATTTTGTTTATAGAACACCTGCTACCCCCCGAATAGGGAGTGTGTTTAGGGGGGTAGCCGAAGTACTATAAGCAAAATTTCTGGCCAGTTTGCAGTTATGGACTTTTTGGATTTTATAGCAAGTGTGACGTCATATGTGCACGACCTCTACCATTTCCCAACTTCACTTTTTGACAACTTGCTGCTCGACCGAATTAACACCAACATAAAGTTGGGCGCCGGCCTGCGCCGCGCCGAACGCCAACCCAAAAAGTGCACCGCCGCCGCCGAAAATATTTTCAACGCTTTGTTTTGTTTTCTTTATAAGAAACACTCGATGGAGCTCAAATATTTTCGAAGTGCGCCGATCTGCGCCGCCGCCGAAAATAAGAAAATTGCATCGCCGCCGCCGACGTATTTTGATCGGCGCATTCAATATTAATGAAATGAAAATCAACAATTAATTGAAGTAACCCCTCGAGGCAACGAGAAGCAAAAATTATTAAAAACAAAAATGCTCTGTCCACATAATATCAAAAATCCTTGATTTTCTTTGCAAACATTTGAAATTCGTATCCATAAAAAGTAGTGTTAGTAAAGTAAAAGGGGTTTCTCATCAAGTCTGTATACCTGGGAACAACACACTGTTTAATAATTTGGCGGATTTTCATTCAAGAATTCGGTGACAGGATATTTCTTCTTGACGATTATCCCCTCGGTGCGTGCGTGGAAATTATGCGGAATCACGGGATCCTGGATCCCGGAAAGTTGTTGGAAAAAAAATTGGATCGCCCAAGGCGAAGGATTTTTTGCATTTCGACCGGGAAATTGTACAATAGGAAATTTTTTTACTATACAGCAATTATCACCGGGAAAAGAAAACCACCGGGAAGTCAAAAACACCGGGAAGCGGGAAGTCGAATGCCACCGGGAAGTCAGAAGCATCGGAAAGCGAGAAGTGAAAGCCGCCAGAAAGTCGAAAGCAACCGGGAAGTAAAAAGCAACGAGAAGAGGGAAGTCGAAGCCGCCGGGAAATCGAAGCCACCGGAAAGTCAAAAGCACCGAGAAGTTAAAGCCACCGGGAAGTGAAAGCCGCAGGGAAGTGAAAGAAACACGGAAGTGAAAGCCATCAGGAAGTCAAAAGCACCGGGATCGGGAAGTGAAAGCCGCCGGGAAGTCGAAAGCAACCGGCAAGTCGAAAGCAACCGGCAAGTCAAAAGCACCGGGAAGTGAAAGCAGCCGGGAAGTCGAAAGCAACCGGGAAGTAAAAAGCAACGAGAAGAGGAAAGTCAAAGCCGCCGGGATGTCGAAGCAATCGGGAATTCGAAGCCACCGGAAAGTCAAAAGCACCGGGAAGTTTAGGCCACCGGGAAGTAAAAGCCACAGGGAAGTGAAAGAAACAGGGAGGTGAAAGCCACCAGGAAGTCAAAAGCACCGGAAAGTCAAAGCTACCTGGAAATCAAAGCCACCGGGAAGTCAAAAGCACCGCGATCGGGAAGTGAAAGCTGCCGGGAAGTCGAAAGCAACCGGCAAGTTGAAAGCAACCGGCAAGTCAAAAGCACCGGGAAGTGAAAGCCACCGGGAAGTCAAAGCCACCGGGAAGTAAAAAGCCACGAGAATAGCGAAGTCAAAGCCGCCGGGAAGTCGAAGCAACCGGGAAGTCGAAGCCACTGGAAAGTCAAAAGCACCGGAAAGTTAAAGCCACCGGTAAGTGAAAACCACAGAGAAGTGAAAGAAACAGGGAAGTGAAAGAAACAGGTAAGTGAAAGCCACCAGGAAGTCAAAAGCACCTGGAAGTCAAAGCCACTTGGAAGTCAAAGCCACCGGGAAGTCAAAAGCACCGGGAAGTCAAAAGCACCGGGAAGTGAAAGCCGTGAAAGTCACCAGGAAGTCAGAGCCACCGGGAAATGAAACTTTTTAGTCTACAATTTCGCAGGTGCGATAGAGCGAGCTTCCCAAGCTTAAAACCAAAAATAAACTTGAATGTTCATATATTCAAAATGTTCGCCTGCGGCGCTACACGAAATCAGTCAATTAATAAAATTTTTACTTACAATGAACCCTACAATTACAATCAAACATTTTCTCCTGCGGCGCTTTACTCGTAGGATCGATACTGAAAACCCTAATTAAGGAACACAATTCCAAAAAATTCTATTGTAGGGCCTTCCCCTCCGGTCACCGGGAGATCCTACCAGCGCAACACCGGGAAATCTTCACAACGTTACCGGGAAATCGTTGGCTTATTTTTGGTTGCCGCGAAATTTTGACTCGATTCCCGGGAAGAAAACATTATTTCCATGGCCGCCTCGGTGGTATTTTCCCTTGGATAAAAAGATTTTTCTCCGGCGGTCGATGTTACAGTCTCTAGGCGGAGGATATTTTCCCCCGGTGGGCATTAATCGTTTTGCATTAATGAGAATATCCCCCGACTAGAGTGTAATATAGCCCGCCAAGGAATAATCATTTTGTTCAGGGAAAAATATCTCCTTCCATGGGAAAACAACGCCACGTGTGATATTTGTCCCGAGTCTTATTTTCCACCTATTGGAAATTATCTGGGGGAAAACTGCTACCACCGGGGAAAGTATCACACGTCGGACTATAATTTCGTCATTCGGTGACAAATAATGCCCGCCGAGGAAAATATCACCCGCAGGGCGTTATTCTCTATTGGCGGTGGAAAATAACGCCCGGCGTGGGATATTTTCTACAGGATAATTTCCGACCGGTGGAAAATAAGACCCAGGACAAATATCACTCGGAGCGTTATTTTCCTTCGGGGGGAGATATTTTCCAACGGATAAAATGATTATTTCCCGGAGAGCGATATTACACCCTAGGGGAGGTAATCGTCATGAAGAAAAGTCACGTCATCCAAAAATTCACCTGTCGTGAAAATTTTTCGCGAATTTTTGGTCCCGTTTGAAACCCATTTAACCAAATTCTTCCGTGGAAATTCGTTCGGACAAAGAACAATGAAAGCTTTCAAAATCTTCGTTTGTTCAATGTCCGAACGACTTTCCTCGGAAGAATTTGGTAAATTAGGGAAGGGTCAAATGCGTTTTCCACGCCGATCGTAGCCCGTCGAGTTTCGACACACAGTTCGTTGGTTTGTCTGTCCATCGACACGATAACTCGCGCAGTCTTTCTTCACTAGAAAGTTAATTGAAAAAGTGAGGAAGATGAGCAAAATCTGACAAGACGGTCGAAAGGTGGTTTTTTCGTATATATCTCTCACGGAACCTGCTTTCCGAGATTTTGAATGAAAGATATGGACCTCCAGGAATTAAATGGATTTCATTCAGAAATTCGGCACTCATTGACAGAAGCCGATGCCACACACGACTCCACAATTGTTCGGACTGTTACATTACGCTGTTGTTTTTATTATTTTGACGAGTGTGTACGTGTGTGGCTGGTATAATGGGCTATAATGCCACTCGTCGACACAACAAGTTACACAAGCAACACGAAAACCAACTCGGAGGTTGGAAGGGCCATAATAGCGTCTTTATATTCCACAACATGTAAAAGTAAGAGTTGAAGACGTTGAGGCTTTTCAAGTGATCATATTCACATCAGTTGCTGTCTCTAAGAATATTAGCGCACCAGATGGTTTGACAGTTGACACCGAAAATGTCAACGATGAAAGTGTTTTCCAAGTCGCAAATAGAATCCTGGAAACTTATTTACGCTTATTTACGTGTACAGAAGATTTTTTTTCGTTCGTCACAAAATTTGAACTGCTGTGAGTTTTAATTGCTTTTTGTTAACAGTCAATAAACAAACTAACAAACTAACAAATTACCAAATTCAGCGTTTTGAAAATAAAGTTCGAGAGAAATAGAAATTGATTTATTATCGAAGCTGAACACCAAAACTTAGGTAATATTCAATAGAACATCAGTAGTTGTGAGAAGAGGGCATTCATAAATGACGTTGAATGCTTTTTCCTCATTTTGGACTGACGGCAAAAATTTCCTGGTTCTTATCGGGTAAGATCGAAACAAACCTGATAGCAAAGGTAAACAAACCGTGATATTTCAAATCAAATGTAATTGTAATTTGAGGCGGTGAATATGTCTGCCGAAGAAGGAGACGAAATATATGCCGCGCCGTATAAATTTCAACAAATTCGAATTTCATCTTACCCGATAAGAACGCCCGAAATAACCGAAAAAATTTTTCGACGTAAAAAAATTTCCTACAAAAAAATCCGGCGAAAAAAAATTATTCCCTTAACTTCCTCTACAACATATCAAAACTTTTTTTTGAGCCGCCACCACCGCCGCCGAACCGAAGCGCGGCGGCTACTACTTCCATAGGCGAAAATGATCACCTCTACTTCCTCTACAACATACCAAAAGTTTTTTTTTGAGTCCCTGCCTATTTTCCACCATTTTGGCGGTCACCCTGATACACTACACACCCAACCCAACAATTTTCCCTTTGACACCAAACCTCTATCTCTAACACCTAACCTTGTTTCATACAAATTCTACCATACACATTACACACACAAACACATACACTTGGGCTTTATATGGCGCCTTCTAAGAGCCCTGGCGCCCAAACGAGGCCGGTACCCCCCTTTTTGAAAATCTCATATGGCGTAGAATGCCCACCCGAAGGCCCCTGCAAAATTTCAAGAAAAGTTATCGAGCCGTTTTCGAGCTCGAGCCAAAAATCGGTTTTGATACAAATGGCCCTGGAACTAACTAACTAACTAACTAACCCACTAACTAACTAACTAACCCACTAACTAACTAACTAACCCACTAACTAACTAACTAACTAACGTAGGATGTTTGCATTAAGTTTGGCTTCTATAAAACAGAACTTTTGTATAGGAAATGATCATTTTCTAAAAGTCGTATCTTCGGATCCACCGAACCGATTTTAATGAGTCAAAAGACACTTCGCCTTAGAATCCAGGAAAAATATTTTCCGGGGGGTACGTCGCAAGGGGGGGAAGTCAAAACTTAGCTGTATATATGGTTCCGAAGTCTACGAAAAAAAAATTTCTTAATTTTTTGTTCGTGTGTGGACTTGCGTCACGGGCGCATCGCTACCGCGCGCCCATGAACAAGTGCCAATGGTAAACATAAAGAAAGACCCGTACGTATCAGAATAGATGTGGCAAAGAGACTCGAACGTATCTAAATATACAATCCAACGTTTTCTGTTCTTTTATAACTGCAAGAATTTCAAAGATCCATGGAAATTATCCAAGGTAATGTCAAAGGGCCTACCGAAGTACGTCTCAGACCATTCAAATCTAGATAAGCTTATATCCAAGGTTGGGCCATTTTCCCCTAAAACCCTGAAACACGTGTTCTCTAAAATTTTATTCTCTACAACTTTGCCTTTGGAAGAAACTTTCTACCTGTTATAGTTCTAGAGATATGGGTCATCCCTCCTAATTCTAGAAGTGGTCATATCCCAGGAATATGGCACTTTTACCCAAAACCCTGAAACACGTGTTCGCTTAAATTTGATTCTCTACAACTTCGTCTTTGAAACCAACTTTCTAACTCTCATAGTTCTGGAGATTTAAGCCATACTGCCCAATTATGGAAGCGGCCATATTCCAGGATTGGACCATATTTCCCCAAAACCCTTTGACAGTAAATCTCCATATTGCATAGGTAAGGAAATATAGACAAAAAACTGTTTTCGTATATGGCCAAGAAACTCAATTTCGTCCATTCCATTGGTCCCAGTGCCCAGAGCTCTGACCCGATTCCCACAAAAATGTTTTCCCAGTTTTGTGAGATGAGATGCTTTCATTCGACACCAAAATGAGAAATTTCCGTGCTATACTTGCTGAGATATTTGCGGTTAAGTTTCACCGTCTCTCGAAAATTTCATATCTGACCTCCACTTCCTCGACCACATGTTCGGAACCACTTGATCGATTTTGCTCATCTTCGAACTTGAATCATGGGAGGCATGTACCTTTCAGTAAAAAAATAAGTTTAGGATGATCGGTTGAGCCGTTTCGAAAAAAAAGTGGAGACGGACAGACAGACAGACGGACATTTTTTTATTGCTGATTCGTCATCTCTAGACGATAATAGATGCATCCCCCCACTCCCACCTCGATCTACCCCATGTTACAATAAAATTGTTTGTATTAAACGTAACAGACGTTTGCACTTCGTACGGGTAAAAAAAAATTTCGTCGCTTGACTTGGAGCAAGTGAAAAGGCAATATTTTCATCCGCGATCCCCGCGACCCCACACCACCCCTAGACACGAATTTTCTATCTACAACTAAAATATCAGTCTGACCGCCGGGCTGCCTATTCCTCTACCTGTATTTACCCTTCGATTTTTAATCAAAATTCGAAAGTCATTCTATCCCTTGTTCACCTACTTTGCACGACCCCTACCTGTATGAGTGGCGTTCATGAGGTATGTCTCGCAAAAATCGACATTTTTTAACTCCCCAAGAGTTCATTCCTCGTTGGAAAAAAGTGTGATTAGACCCGTATGAAGAACGAAGTTCTTCGAAAAGGGGTCTTATGCGTTTACCACGAAGTTTGTAAACACTCCAATTTCGATCGAGGAGTAGGTGGGGAGCATCGATCATGGTCCTTAGATGACGAATCAGCAATAAAAAAAATCTCCGTCCGTCCGTCACTGCGATAACTTGAACAAAACTCAACCGATTTTCAAAAAATTTTTTTCCCTGAAAGGTAATCGAAAAATCTTTTATGGAATTGAATCTGGGCACTGTCGGCCCAAGGGCCGGCCGCCGAGCTAGGGCCGTTTAATTGGTTTTTGGTCTTTTGTACATAACTCGAGTAAATTTTTTCCGATTTTCATAATTTTTTTTTTTGTTTGAAAGATCTGGGCATGGCCGACAATTTGTAGGAAAAACTTTTTTATTTTGAGCCCTTGGACTTAGCTAGGGCACTAAAAACGAGTCTCCACTAGGGCCCTATATTTTTTTGTACATAACTCGAGTATAAATCTTTTCCGATTTTCAAAATAAAAAAGTTTAATCCGAAGGTCTAGGAATGTCTCACATTTTATGGAAGGAAGTTTTTTGATACGATGCCCTTGGACTTAGCCAGGACCCTGAAACTAGGCCCAACGTGTTTTTGTTTACATAAATCGGACAAATCCTAACCGATTTTGTTGATTCTGTTTCTATTTGAGAGGTAACCGTGTACCGAATTATATTCATAAACAAATTTGGGCCTGTGCTTGGGGCTCAAGTGGGTCTCTGGTCGGTCCTAAGGTCGGCCCTAACCAAAAAAACATTTTTTTGTCATATTGCAGAGCAGATTGAGGGAAAAAATTTTGTCTATAGAAGTATGTGTCAGCGGCATTTCCTTATGGCCCTAGGTCGGTCCTAAAGTCGGCCCTTAACAAAAAAATTGTTTTTGCTATGTTGTAGAGAAAATTAAGTAGAACATTTTTCTATATTTGGGGGCAATTTTGTGCTTTCGGAAAGGTTCTTTTACAGCGTTTCTTCGGACGGGTTTTTCAATATTGCTCTATCGGCAATTTCCAATACAACCTAATGTGCACGTAATTTCATACACTAAAGAGGTAAGGCAACATTGCCTTAAATACGTTCGAGTCTTTTCGTAACATCAACTCTGTTTGCCACATCTATTCTGATACGTACGGGTCCCTTCATATGTTTTTGTATTCATCTAGCAAACAGCTACATACGAGCTGTGAATGTCGGACACCCAACGGTTCAGCGGCTTTCAAAAATTTTTAAAACAAACGATTGTCAAGTAGCGATAGAATGAAGTCAAAGAATTTGATTCCCTAGGTGCAGCTGGTTGCAGTGAGGTACAGCTATAGGTGCAGTGCACAGACGGACGGACGGACAGTAAGGTTGAAAACATAAAGTAGCTGTCGCTACTTGTCATGGAAATAGTAAAGTAGCGATAGAGTGTGGTCAAAGAATTTAATTTTGGACCCAGATCATAGGTGATTTGTTGGTAAATCACCGATGATTTCCCAATAATTCACCGAGGAATCACCTGTGATTCACTGATCATTCGCCAGTAGCTAATTAATGAAGAAGCCATTCCTTGGAGTTTAGAGTTTAGAGTACTGAGTTATTTAAAAATCGATAAAAATTAATAAAAAATATTATCAGTCAAACGTTCCCCTTGGAGTGTGACATACTTTATGAACGGCCCCATACATCATTTATGAATGACACTTAATGACTTCGAAGTTTTTTAGAGCCTAATTACTTTCCAAGAATTCGATTCGATTTGATGCATTTGTTATTAATTGTTCTCGCTCTTTGCTTACCATTATTACAGCCATAAGGAAAATGACAACAGTCGACTTGGCTTGTGAGTACACCAATATCAAACAATTGAAATTTTGAATAAAATTCTCAAATAATTTCAGCTCTTCGTTTGAAATTTCGTAGCGAGAAAGACAAGTTCTTAGAAGCGAATATTGCGGTGAAACAACCATTCCATTTGTTCAAATCATGGCTGAACGAGGCTTGTGAGACTCCAGAAATCTTGGAGCCAAATGCATTTTGCTTGTCGACCGCTTCCAAGTGAGACATAAGTTTTCCCTTGTGTAAGCATTTGGTATTAAAATCACATACTTATAGAGATGGACTTCCTTCTGCTCGATTTGTTCTACTGAAGACTGTCGAAGATGACGGTTTTACCTTCTTTACGAATTACGGAAGTCGTAAGGCACAAGAAATTGTGAGAATTCCATCCGATGCTAGAAACACATAAACGAATTTCGTTTTTTCAGGCATCAAATCCGAACGTTGCGATGACATTCTATTGGGTTCCACTACATCGTCAAGTACGTATTGAAGGGGTTGCATCAAAAGTGTCACGTGAAACATCTGAAAAATATTTCCATGAACGACCCCGGGCTAGTCAAGTTAGTTTTGCCTTGTAGAGACAAAAAGTTGAACTTTATTTGGACTTTTCGTTCAGATTGGTGCCGCAGCGAGTCCACAAAGTCAGACAATACCGAGTCGAGAATACTTGGATGAAATTGAGTCTGGAATCAAGGAAAAACTAGGACCTGACGATGTTGTTCCTCTTCCGAATTGGTGAATTGTTGATGTGGGTTGAGTTAGCACAAAAGAACGTCATCATCACACTTGGTAACATCGAATGATGAATCCTTCGTTCCATGCTACGCTATCACTAATTACTAGTTCTGATTCTTAACTGTATTTGCAAACCCCAGGGGTGCGACCTCAGCTGATCGACACATAGAGCAATTTTCTTATTTCCTAACCAACCTGACAGCTCCCAAGATTTATTTAAGGCTCAGAATCGCTCGACCTTCAAGTCAGGTCAGATCACAGACTCACACATGGCCTGAAGTGACCTTGACCTGATTTGATTATATGAAAGAAAACAACGTAGATGTTGCAGATTAACGTGCGTGGAATCGGGATACGCCCAATCAGCGCGAGTGTGAAAACTGTACCCAAACGAGATCCTGTGTGCAAGTGCATTCCTTCACTCTGGGTCGGAGCCTAGACCTATCTTAATCTCTAATGCTTTGTTGGAATGGCGCAATCGCCGAATCAACACCACAGCAACAACGTTACAGCACTATTAGGCATCTCAACCGTGTTAGGGTCGAGCATCGATGTTGTTGATACTTGAAAGCCTCCGATATTAGACCCTTGGGTAGGGCTTATAGTCACGAATGACTACTCCAGCTGGGAACTTGCATTCCCGGCACTGCTAGACCTGCTCGGCTGCGTGGTGTCGTCACTTCCCAATGGTCTTATTGGGATTGCCCCAGATGTGTCCACCCTCCACCCTCGCATGTACCGCCATATTCTTACGCCTTTTAAAAACAGCCACTGTGCACTTGTTTAATTCCTTATACGTTTCACGTTTACCCAGGACATTCCCCAATTCGATGTTCCCTCTATCATCAACAGTTACAATACAGGCATTCAAATCTCGCAGGTCCCCGTAGAGGACACATTCACCTTTCAAATGATCGATATTTTCCACCGGTGCCCCGCAGAAATAAGCCATATCGTCGGCTAAGCGTCGTTTGAATAAGAATTCTTTCATACTGCCGTGTCCAGCGAGCATAAAGCCCAGACTCACCTGACGTTTGGAATGAGCCTGAACGTCGCTCGCCCCTTCTCTTCCATATGTGAAAGAAAACAGTCGGGTCGACTTGACTTGATTCCGAGCCTTAAGACTTACCGACAACCAACATGCATAACCTTAAGTTTATCCTCATCCAGTACTGCCATCATGACATGACGGCGTCATAAGGAAAAAAAACTTAGAGAAAATCAGCGAAGATTTTCAACGAATTTCGCCGAATAAATCAAATTAGCGACAAGAGTAAACAAAACAACAGCCGAGAATGTTTTGTTTCATTTTGTCGCTAATTTTATTTTTTTCGGCGAATCTCGTTGAAAATATTCGCTGATTTTCTCTAACTTTTTTTTTCATGTGGCAGCAGTTTTGTCAGATGGTTGGAGGGTTCGTTTTCGAATGGTCAGTAATGTGTACTCTGCCGTCATATCGTCCGTCTCATGACACTTTGTCGATGCAACTGCAACAAAATATATTCGCGTTTTTGCAGTTGCGTCACTATGTCATCAAATCAAAGAAATGTAGAAAAAACTTAGAGAAAATCAGCGACAAAATTAAACAGAACAATTGCCGAGAATCTTTTGTTTCATTTTGTCGGTAATTTGATTTTTCGTTGAATTTCGTTCAAAATCTTCGCTGATTTTCTCTAAATTTTTTTTCATGACGACGGCAGAGTATACACATCTGTCGTACAACACATAAAAAACTTAGCGACGAGAATTTGTGAGAGAAAATATATGAAAATCTCTCATCTGATAACGTCGCTAGGTTTTTATGCGTTGTAGGGCAGACATGCGACCCTTTTAGGCATTCAATACCACCTTTCGTTCTATACAATTAAAATTAGGTCATCCGCATGTGCCAGAATTTCCCACCTTTCCAACAGATTTGAATGCCTAATGCCTAAAAAACTAAGAATAGAAGTGGAGAGAGACAACTATGATGAAATCCCTTATAAATCCTGAAAGGCTCACTAATTTCGCCATGTTGTGATATTGTAACATTGGAAATACAGAGAAATAATAAGTTGGTACACATTTGTGAGAGAATTCTCTCCCATAATGGAGTTTCAGAGAGTAGATTATGAGTTTTATAATTTTAGCTTATCTCGGGGACAGCTGTCAAACATTTTTGAATGAAAATAATGGATCAAGTTTGTAACTTTATGTTGAGGGCGACGCCACCCTGTGTTTCGGTGACAAAATGCTGTCATGGCGGATTAAGTATGCAATAATTACGATTAAAGTACGAACTAAATCACTGCCATGACATCATTTTGTCACCGAAACTCAGGTGGCGCCACGATTTTTTCATCTAAAAACTAATTAGCCAAACTATTGCAGAGGACAGAATAGTTTGAATTTCTCTTTTCTCATTTCGGAATGACATTTTCATTTCTCTTTTCTTTTTCCCAATTTGTCCCCGAGACAAAAACCTGGTTTTCACTTGAAAAAAGTTCTCCGTTTTGCCTCCGTTTACATGACAGTTGTCGAATGGAACAAAAGAAAGTCACGTAAATGGAGAGAAAATTGAACACTTTTGTTTCACCGTCAAGTGAACGGAGTATTTTTTTAAGTGGAAACGAGGACTCTCTGAAACTTTCTTACAGAAGCCAACTGTCAATCACTGTCAATGTTTCTTGACTACAGACGTACCAACTTATAATTTCTCTGTGGAAATCTGAACAAGGTGGCGGTTCTCATGCCGTTCGTAACTTGCTAAGCGTAGTATATGCATCGACTAATATAAACATTGCAAGAGACCTGTAGGTATCAGAATAGATGTGGCAAATAGAGTCGAATGAGATGTTCGTTGTATTGAACTTTCATTTCGTATTAACGAAATCTTAACGAAAATAGATGGAAGCACGTTCTATTCACTTGACATTTGAAGCAAACTAACTTATTTGACATTATTTGCTGCATTCTATCTTTAGTTCATGATATCGCCGTTACGATTATAACAAATGTCGCACTTTTTCGTATTTCCTATACTTACATATTAATCTATAGATCTCTGGTCCGTTTCACATAACTTGTAGGTAACAACACGAAACCAACTTCAATTATGTTTGTATCAAATAGGCTTCTTCGCCAAAGCACGTGCACTTGTCAGAAAACAAAAGAAATGGCTAAGTACATGTGCTTTTGTTTACAGCCGAAAAAAAACAAATTTTGACAGGGTGTAAGTGTGCGACATTTGCTATGAAGATTGTTACTTTTGCTACATACAACGTACTAATCCTGTCTATACTGTCGTTAGGCCATTGTCCTCGCAACGTTGTTATCATGAGTAACTTATTTGAGAGTTCTGACATGTGGAGCAGACTATCTTTAGTTCATGATATCAACGTTAAGAGAATAATAGATGTCGCACCTTTCGTTGAGAATGGCCTTATACTCACCACTAAATGGTGTAATCACCAGAAATAAGTGCTTAATTCACCACAACTGTTTTGTGCTAACTCAACTCACACAATTTTTGTTTTTGGTTGAAATGTTGCAATTTTTATGGATTTTGAATTATTTGCAGGGGCGGATATTTGATAAAGCCGCATCTGTTCGAATTTTGGCAAGGTCAAACGAATCGTTTGCATGATCGAATCATATTTAGACAACCGAAGCCGGATGATAATAAAGAATTGGTACATGAGGGTGAAGGCGGTTGGGTTTATGAGAGACTGGCACCTTAAAATTCACTTTTAGGTGAAATATGTCGGGACTGAAGACAATAAATTTGTTCAAAAGATTGAAAATTTCATATCCTATTAAATTTAAAATGTTTCGAAAGTATACTTAGGAGTTTAGCTTATTCAAACTCCACGAGTATCAGCTTCAAACTAATGTTTACGAAAACCGCTTAAAAGGTAAAGTGTGACGCAGTCCGTAAGTCCGCTTCCAAAATTAATGATATCGTTTAAGGTGGCGCAAAAATTTGTTTGAATAGAATTTTTTCTTGTGTTCAAAGTTTTATTCATATGAAAAAAATTGCCCCACTTTCTCTTACGTTGAGTTCAAAAAATTGCGTCAAAACGCAAATTGCGTCGACCCAACAACGAAGTAATTTTTTTCTACTTTCAGTCCATACGCTGCAAAAATTTTTTTCGAAAAAAATTTTTCTCCGAAAAAATTTTGCACCAAAAAAAATTTCTCCACAAAATTTTTCTATAAAAACACTTTCTCCGAAAAGAATTTTCTCAAAAAATTTTTCTTCAAAAAAATTTTTCTGCAAAAAAATTTTTCCCTAAAAAGAATTTTCATCAAAAAAATTTTCTGATAATCTGAATATCTGATCTGCTGCTTTTTATCAGGGACTCATTTAGATTATTTTGAAGGGTTGATGCCCTATACGTTTCGACAATTTAAACATTCGGACCACTCTAATGGGCACAGTTAAAAAGTGTGAACCCACACCCGTCCGGCATTGAACAATTTACAATGGATATGTCCAGCTTTCCCAGCTGCGTCGTTTCCAACAACCGCTGCTCAGCGGACATTTTTGTGAAACGGAAATCTGCTATGCAAAAAGTTCCGAACAAATCCATTAACCTCGCCTTGAAAATTATTGATGTGCGGTGCGAGCGGTAATTGAGTCACTTTAATTCAAGGATGCAGTTAGTTTAGCACAGAAAGATTCAGTTTTCCTATTACTGTACTCATAGCGGGTCGTTCATAAAGTATGTCACACTCCGAGAGGAAGAGGGGTGAGGCATAGGGTAGGAATCTGGACCCGTGTTACGTCACGCGAGTTTTTTCAAACCGTTTGGCTGAAATTTACACGACAAAACTATTGTCCCGTGGTAGGCCCAACCTGCACCACTCATATGTGGCTGTTAGCTAGATGAATACAAAATCCTATTTTTCGCCAATGAGGATGGATCTGCCATCACAAAGAAAAAGCTTAGAGAAAATCAGCAAAGATTTTAAACGAAATTCACCGAAAAAACCAAGTTAGCTACAAAATTAAAGAAAACAATCGCCGAAAATCTTTTGCTTAATTTTATCGCTAATTTGATTTTTTGCAGCAAAATACGTTGAAAATCCAGAGAAAATCTTCGCTAATTTTCTCTAAGTTTTTTTTTCTTTTCTCAGGGATCTCTTCGCCAGTTACTGAAAGTATTGGCACCGGAATGCCTTCTTTTTTATGGCTCAAAGACTCAAAAAAAGTTGTCAAGTTGAAAAGTATTTTGCAACAAACTACTCCCTGCCGACTGCAACCTTCCACTCAAATAATTTTTTTGACACCAAACTGCGTTTCGGACTGAGCTGTAGTACAACTCTCACAAATAGGAAAATTTCTGACTTTCCGCTGTTTCTAAATGTTTTTTCCAGTTGCGTCACAAATAGAGGGTGGGAAGTTCGAAGCTTGTGTGACACAGGTGTAAAAGGCGGTGGGGTGGGGGAACAAAAACGTCGAAACGAAGCGAATTTACTTTATCTTGAGATTTGTTATCTGCGCGCCACGAGAGGTAAACGACTCCGTAATATCGTGGCACAGGCTCCCAAAAAATCCCAAATTGCTCCGGAAAATCTTTAAAATCTTAAGACAATCTTTTGAGATTAAAAAAATCGTTAAAATCGTTAAAATCCTTAGAAAATCTTTAATATCTTCGGAACGCAAAAAATTATTTTGAAATATTTTCACTTTTGATTAAAAAAAATGCCAAATTCGAGGCGTGCAAAACCTGAAAGCGCAGAAAATTATGACGTTGGGGGGGTCCGGCATTTGTGACGCATTGTTTTAACCAAAAGTGAAAATATTTCAAAAGAATTGTTTGCGTTCCGGAGCTGTAAGCGTAACCCAAATTTATATCAGTTGTTTTGAAAGAAAGGACGAGGACTTGCGTCACGCTCCCCTTTTAAAAAGGGTTTTTGTTGTGATATCAGTAGTTTTGGAAGAACAGAGAAAACAAATTTTGGAGAAAAAATTTCCGGCGAACAAAATTTCCGGCGAACAAAATTTCTTGCGAAAAAAAATTTCCTTTGACACGAAACATCTACCTCCAACAAAAAAAAAATTAATTTTTCCCCTAAGTCCGTCCCATACCACCGTCGGCCATTTTGTTGGCTCCATCCTCCATCCCAACACAGTCCAAAAATTTTGCTCATATTTGACCCATACTTTCATATCACTCACACAGACATACAAAACATTCTTTTACATGGCTTTATATGGCGCCTTCTAAGAGCCCTGGCGCCCAAACGAGGTCAGTACCCCCCTTTTTTAAAATCTCATATGACGTAGAATGCCCACCCGAAGGTTCCTGCAAAATTTCAAGAAAAGTTATCGAGCCGTTTTCGGGCACGAGCCAAAAAAGTCGGTTTTTATACAAATGGTTCGCTACTTGGACCCGGCAAAGGGACCGCCCTTCGACCCCGATTTTTTGTTTTTGGTTGTTTATGTCAGGCCTGCGGCGATAAGTACAATTCACATTGAATATTCTTAATTTTTGAGTCTGGATATTTTGTCTGAGGGGATATTTTTTCGATGATATTTTGTCCTTTTTTTAATGGAAAAATTGTGGTTATTATGTCTGGTTATTTTGACTGGGGATTTTTTGTCCACAGGGATATTTTAGTTGGGGATATTTTTTTTTTTGACATTCGGTCCTAACCCCCAATGGATCGATTTTAATAAGTAAAATGTCAGTTTCAATCAAAATTTTACTTAGAATCCGAAAAACTAGGTCTCAGGGAGGTACGATGCAAGGGAAAAAAGTCAAAACTTAGCTGTATTTAATTTATTAATTTTTTGTTCGTATGTGGACTTGCGTCACGGGCGCACTGCTACCGCACGCCCATGACTATTACTTTTTCTACCCGCATGAAGTGAAGGGGCGGGCACGGGCATGTGCGTTTACAACGACCTTTGTAACCAGTCGATTTGAGGGGGAAATTGATCATGGTCCTTAGATGCCTAGTATCTAGTTAGAGGCAAAAAGAGAGGGGACGACTAGTGCCGTATGTGTTTTTTACATATAAATCGGGTAAATTCTAGTCGAAATTCTTCCTTCGTTTTTTTATTTGAGAGGTAATTGAGTGACAAAGAGTATTCAAGTAAAAAAGTATGGCCGATGCTTATCCTTAAGGCTCTAGGTCGGTCTATATATATATTTCATAATCGCCCCTAAATCGATATGAACCTATCTGCGAGGATGTGAACTCAAAGTCAGCTTCTAGCAGTAAATTTTGAGACGTTTTAACGGAGCTCACATTGGAAGAAATACAAATTAACGATTTTATAGTCCATATATATTCCATGAAATAATTCAAATATGAGGCGAAGTTCCACATATTGATGGCGCACTTTGTTACAGTTTTACTGAGAATCTCCAATACATTCAGCAATTTTAGTTCTTTCATGCACTAGAATGATCCTTCCTCTAGTGCATGAAACTATTGCATCTTTGCATCTTGAATCGGAAGTACGCAGCCTTCAAAAAGTTGCAACAAGTGAAAGACTACATTTTCGGCTAGGAAGCCTAGGATGCCTGAAAATGATGTAAGGCAATGTTAAAGCCAATAGCAAGTAACTACTCCTCGGAAAATTAATTTTAAATTTGACACCAGGCTGCGTACTTTATCATGGTTTGGCGGCACAGATTAGGCAGCCTGGTGCCAAACATTTAAGCATATCACCATGACGGCATTGACAAACGATTCACAACGAATCAATTTTGGCACCAGGCTGCCTTCTTGAGCTATGCTCGTTTAAATGTAGAAGGCAGCGGCAGCCCGGTGCCAAGATGAAAGTTGGTGCGTTGTGAAGCATTCGCCAATGCCGTCATAGTGATATTCTTCAATTTTTAGCACAAGGCTGCCTTCCCCAATTTGGCAACTGCAACATCAGCAAATTCTTTAATTTGGAAGATTTTTCAGTGTAGGACTACACTAAACATTACACAAATGTATTCAAAAAGAAAAAAAAACATTTTAGTTAACAAGACTGCAAACTGCAAAAAATCTTCAAAATGTTGAGAAAATCTTTTGAGATTAAGAAAAATCCCGGATCCGAAAATCTTTAAAAATCACAAAAATCTTTCAAAAAATCACCCCTCCCGTTGCGCCATATGTTTAGAGACTGAAATTTTGTTGGTTCTTCTTCATAAACCTTTGATCTCTGCAAGCAAACGATTTCCCTTTTCCCAAGTATAATTCATTGAAATTTATGAACAATTGGAGCTAAAACAAAACGAAAAACGTGCACCAAATGCAATGCATCTGGAAATTCGTGTTCTGCCACTTAATGTGCATCTAACACACAAACCATCAATTTTACATTCAAAACAAATTTGACTCGCGAAGCGTGAAATTTGTAACTGTCGCATCACGCTCTGGAAGCGACAATAATTTTCGAATAACTCAAGATGCCAAACGACACGTTAAAAAAGACATTATTGTAACTTCAGTTGCACCGTGAACGCTAAACGAAATATTTGTTTGTGATTTTCGAACTTTTGTTTGTTTCTTTCCGACAAAGAAATGTTACCGATTTTATTGCTGATAAACGTCGTTCTCTGTGAAGCTGAATGGGTTAAAATCTCGCAAATTCCGACTAGTGATTTTCACGTCTACGCCACCGAATCGTCGATTGATAGTACGAAAAATGTGGACAACGACGTGCCTATAAGGTACGAAGATTTGGAGCACATAGTCGGGCCGGGATTTGAAGACGAATTGGAGAAATTTTATCAACGACACAAAGAGGAGGTGGATCGAAAACGGAAGGAAGAGAAACCGAAAGACGTAAAATCAAGTGAGACGAGCCACCTGCCATATGACGATCCGTGGAGTGTGTATGACAATCCGGCTCATATCGGTGCAATCAAAGAGCCCACCGATCTCAAAGACTCTGAAATGAGCGAAAGTGTAGTGGAAAATGATAAAAATAGATACGAGGAATACGACGACGCTGTTCATCTCAACGATTCGTTTCATCAAAATTATGGGAATGAAACCATGGAACCGTCGAACATTCCACAAATCGTTCAATTCAAATTGGTCAAAGTGAAACCGAAGGAAACTGAACCGTTTAGCTTCGCTGGTTTCATGAAGTTCTTAAGAGACATTCAATCCACTTTTGTTAGCAAGACTGCTAGAAGCATTCAGGATAAGATTCAGACGTTGGAACAGTTTCGAGATGATATTTTGCTGAACATCGGTATATCGAATGGGTTAATACTTGTGAGGAATTCTTTCAATTTTCCAATGTTTTAGAGGAACGAATTAGGAGTTTATGGCCGGCGACTCCAGTTGTGCGCAATAAACGTGGAATAACGGATGATCATCACAGTGGTGGCATGGACTTTCCGTCGTCAGAGGGAGCCTTGATGACAATTTCATTTTTAACTTTTGCTGTTTTTTTGATCAAACTCGTCTTGGTAAGTCAAAGGAAACTCTTTGTGTGTACAATCATAAAATCTCCGAACATTTCCTCGTTATTTTCCGTTGAAAATATTCTTAGTTTCTATGTAGTTCCTTTGATCTTAGAAAATCTAATTTCTTGATGGATTCTTCAATTCACATCTTTTTAGTGTTACTCCTGAAAGTTTTCTTCTTCATTTTTTACATTTTTGAGGGAAGGCCAAAGGGCCTTTTTACTCATTAAAATCGGTTCAGTCGATCCGAAGATACGAATTTCTGAAATTTCCATTTTCTCATACCAATGAGGGAAAATGGGATATTTTTTACTGACCGATTTTGCAAACCTTCTTACTTTGTTACTTTTTAGGATCTCGGAAACGTCTTCCACCGATTTTACCGAAATTTTGAGATCATAAAATTAGTTGACACGTATTTTTTGTTCCTCAAAAAACCTGACCGTTTCTGGGATTTCTGGGATTTAGTCGCTTCCAGACTCAGTTAGGATGACTCAATAACTCTAAAACTATAAGAGTTAGAAGGTTTGTTGAAACTGGCTCTACAGCTACCAGCTTAATAGAAAGTTTCCAGATGTGTGGACTTTGTTTGTGATGGCTTCGTTAGCCGTTGCATGACCTAGTTGGTCGTTTGAGAAATTAACGCGCCCTTTAGACTAGTTGTATGGTAAAGAGACGAATTTATTCTGATTCATTTCATACAATGTTCTCGTATTTATACTCGTAAAATTATACAAAAATCACTAGATTTGTACTTTTTCAAAGGACTACTTTTCTTTTCTTAATATTAAGAACTAGTAAATACCCCCGCCCCTAAGGGCTACGCGGACATTAAGCATTCTTGTCCGCTAGGTCGGAGATTTGCGACTTTAATACTAAAATGTATGCAAGGGTGTGCAATTTTCTCTTGACTACCGTTTCCCAGTACAACCGTTTCCACCGTACTACTGTTTCGCGTATAACCGCATCTCCCGTAATACCATTTTCTCCTCACTACTGTTTTCCCCGTACTACCATTTCTCCATACAACCGGTTACCCCCGTACTGCTTCTTCCCCCGAGCTGCCCCACCAATACTGGTGACTTTTACTAACAAAACTCTAAGACTTTGCCAAAGAAACCTATGGTCTACCACCCATACATTCCAAGATATTTTTAAAAACTGAGTTGGCCCAAATTTTTACAGTTTTGACCATTTTTCACTGATTCTACTAACAAAACTCTAAGACTTTGCAAAAGAAACCTACGCCCAACTCCCATACATTTCATATTTTGAAAAACATAAAAATTGACCCAATGTCCAACTGCCAGACATTTTCACCAATACTGGTGACTTTTATTAACGAAACTCTGATTCTTTGCCAAAGAAACCAATGGTCTGTCTCTCATACCTTTCCAGATACTTTCAAAAGCATAAAAATTGACCCAATGCCCAACTGCCCGACATTTTCACCATTTTCACTTCTACTCATAAAACTCTAAGACTTTGCCAAAGAATCCAATGATCTGTTTCCCATACCTTCCCAAATACTTTTAAAAGCAAAAAATCCAAGATGGCGTCACTTTGACAGGTGGCAGCCATTTTCTGAGGATTCATAAAGATTCTACGCATCAATGTCAACAACTTTCCCGAAGAAACCAACTGTCCAAAAAAACCCAAAAAAATGTTAAAATTACATCACGAAAAAATTTCAATTGAAATCTAGGTAGCATAATGGTTTTTTTGCTATAAAAGGCAATGCAAAACCGCGTTTTAATTCAGTCCCTTTGGACTCGTCAAGCAGGTCGGACGTATGTTGGTTCACGCTGGAAATTTGTGACCGACAATTTACAGACAGACAAACAGACAAACTTGGCTTTTATAATTATAAATTCTAAGTGAAAACACTCATTCGATTTTCAACAAGGTTGCTTGAAAAGGTAAATATGTCCTTATCCCTGGGATATGACCACTTCTAGAATTGGGAGGGCTTCTGTAGAACTTTTCAACTTTCATCAGGTCTTTTGATATTTTTCGGTTGTCATGCAATGGAGCTTCCTAGGTTTATGGGATTCTTGAAGATTTTTGTGGATTTCTCAACACTCTTCAACTTCTATTAGATTTTTCGATATTTTTTGATAATTCTCCACATGAGTGGAGGCTTCCGAGGGTTTTATGATGAAGGTGGCTTTTTCCAGCAATTTTCAACTTCAAAAATTTTATGTAGATTTGTAGAGAGATAAACTTCCAAAAGTACTGATATCCGCATTACCTCTTATAGAGGAGGTGTGACGCAAGTCTTGAAGTTCTGAATTCAGAAAAGGGTGACGCATTAGGCAAAACGAATATGTTCCAGTGACAAGAGTTCTGAAAAAATCGGAGAAAGGCTTCAAACGCAAAAAAAAAAAAAAACATATGCAAGGGACCCGTACGCATCCGTCCGAAGAAACGGTGTAAAAGTCTCTCCAAATATTCGAAAAACGTGGTAGTAAACGCATCAGACCTTCGTACTTCTTACGGGTCTAAAAATGTCCGTCTGTCTGTCTCCACTTTTTTCCTAAACGGCTCAACCGATCACCCTAAACTTTTTCCCTGAAGGGTACATGCCTCCCATGATTCAAGTTCGAAGATGAGCAAAATCGGCCAAGTAGTTCCGGGAGATATGGTCGAAGAATTGGAGGTCGGACATGAAATTTTCGAGGGTCGATGAAACTTTTTCGCAAATATCTCAGCAAGTATAACAGGGAAATTTCTGAAAGCATTTGATGTCACAAAACTGGGAAAAAATTTTTGTGGGAATCGAGATAGGGGTCCGGGCACTGGGACCAATGGAATGGACGAAATTGATTTTCTTGGCCATATACGAAAACGGTTTTTCGTCTATATTTTCTTAACTATGTAATATGGAGATTTACTGTCAAAGGCAAAGTTGTAGAGAATAAAATTTTTTGACCACTTGTTTCAGGGTTTTGGGTAAAAATCCCATAATCCTGGGATATGACCACTTCTAGAATTGGAAGGATGAGGCATATCTCTTGAACTATGAGAGGTAGAAAGTTGCAGCCAAAGAAACGAATTTTAGCGAACACATGTCTCAGGGTTTTGAGGAAATATGCTCCAATCCTTGGGATATGGCCTCTTCTTGAATTTTAGTGATGACTCATATCTCTAGAACTATGGCAGTTACAAAGTTGGTGGAAAATAAAGGTGTCAGATGTCACTTCAGTAGGGCCTTTGACATTATCCTGGATAATTTCTATGGATCTTTCAAATTCTTATAGTTCTAAAAGAACTTAAAACCTTGATTTGTTTGCTCATTTTTATTGTTTAGATACGTTCGAGTCTTTTTGCAGCATCTATTCCGTTTGCCACATCTATTCCAATACGTGCGGGTCTTTGGTTATGTTTTAGACATATTTTCAAAAAATGTTCTTTGTACTACGGCTGATCTTCCATACTTCCATACCCATACTTCCATAGACAAAAAAGTTTACCGTTGACACCGATCTTCTATCTCTTATCATTCTCAAGATGTTTTATTCGAAAATATATTGTCTAGATCGATCCACCCTAACATTAGCGGTCATCTTCGGCTCGGTCCGGGCCCAAATTTTTTCTTGGATGCTCTTAAAGCTTTGATTACCCATCGAATGGAAAAAGAATCACGAAAATCGGATGGAATTTACTCGATTTATGTATAAAAAACAAGTGGGGCCCTAGTCGGTAATCCTCTTTAGGGCTCCAGCTAGGTTCAGCGATCCAAAGTAAAAAAAAATTTTTTTCTTCCATAAATTGTTGGGCATTGGGAAAATTTTTTTTTGAAAATCGGAAAATATTTACTCGAGTTATGTACAAAAAACACTTTTGGCCCTAGCAGAGAATAATTTTTAGTGCCCTAGCTAAGTCTAAGGGCTCAAGATCGAAAATGTTTCTTCCATTTGTCGGCCATGCCCAGACAAACAAACAAACAAAAAAAGTTTTTGAAAATCGGAAATTTTTTACTCGAGTTATGTATGAAAAACCAAAAACCACTTAAAGGGCCCTAGCTCGGCGGCCCTTGAAATGAAATCAGACGTCATTATTTTGGGGGGTACAGAAAAACCGGAGAAATTCGGACGAGGAGGTCGGGGGAGTCGAAAAACTGTCAAAATAACCGGACGTCATTTATGAACGACCCCTAAGACTTGCGTCACGGTTCCTTACTACCGTGGGGCCTTTCATTTCTTCGAATACGAATTCGTCGAAGCTTCTATTCTTTTTTATTGGAATCAGTGCGCCACCACCTCTTGTCTGTGATATGTCACTATAACAGCTATCCTTTCTAATAACTTCATACTGGTTACACATGAATTCTGTACTTGAATACTCGTGGCCTCTTCCGAACGAAATCTCTTACAAAGGTCAGAATGATGATGATTCCAATTTATAAGCTGTATCCTGTTTTTACTGCTAAGTGCTGGTTGAACAGCCATCGGACCTATTCCAGCAGGGCCATTGGGCATTCGCGACGGACAAGTAAATAATATTTTCTTCTCTGGAACCGAGTCAAAATTTCCCGGCTACCAAAAATCAGCCAACGATTTCCCGGTGTCGTTTGTATGATTTCCCGGTGACAGAGGGGGGGGGGGAAGTTTCGAATTTCATATTTCATGAGGTAAGCACAGCAAAGCAATTAAACAAAACAAACGCAGAGAATCTTTTGCTTAAGTTTGTCGCTATATCGATTTTTTTGGCGAATTTTGTTGAAAATCTTCGCGGATTTTCTCTAAGTTTTTTTCCTTAGACGGCAGTTTTGTCAGACGCATGGATGGTTAATTTTCAAATGGTCGGCGATGTGTATTCTGCCGTCATAAGGAGAAAATATTTAGAGAAAATCGGCGAATTTCGCCGAAAAAGATCAAATTAGCGACAAAACTAAACAAAACATTCGCCGAGATTCTTTTGCCTAATTTTGTCGCTATATTGATTTTTCGCCAAATTTCGTTGAAAATCTTCGCTGGTTTTTTCTAATTTTTTCCTTATGACGTCAGTACTGTGACGCAATGTTCGATTTTTCAATTCAAGTTTTATTCGAAAAATTTGATATCGTACAAATTGAATTGAATTAAATAGACCGACAAATGCACTAATCCGCTTCAATTCTATAATATTCTTTCCCGACTGTCACGTGCGTCATACTAAGTTAATTGCTAGGCTCGTTGAAACTAAACGAAAGCTCCAGTTTATAGTTAAAACCTGAGATGGCGACAAATTATATAGAGAATCCGCACAAAAAAACCTCTTACAGGGGAGGTGTGAAGCAAGTCTTTATGTCTGCGTGCAAATGTTCTGAAATCAGAAAAGGGTGACGCATTAATCATAAATGACGCCCGGTAATTTTGACAGTTTTTCGATTCCCCCCTCCGAATTCGTCCGGTTTTCTTGTGCCAAACTCACTCGTGTTATTTCGAGCAACAAGCTTTTAAAACTGATATTTTGACTCGTGAAGTTGCATACCTCGGCTTCGGCTCGGATATGCAAGCTCTACCCTCGTCAAAATAACGTTTTCAAAGCCTGTTGCTCAAAAAACACTCATGAGTTTGGCTCTTATAACAAAATTAGTTGGATCCCGTAGCCCCCTAGGGGGAACCCCCTATTCACTTTTTCTTAATAACATTGGCTCGGTAGAGCAATAAGCGAGAACGTGCAAAAAGCTGTGATGTTATAAACAGACTCCCGCTAATTATTAACCTGCTGTGGTTTCCCTGATTGGGGCGCTTCCGTTCGAGACCACCGCCAACATCCTCATCCAAATCCCCGTCAAAATCTGTCCAAATCCCCATCAATCTAAGTTTTTGTGACGTTTCGTAAAAGATAAAAGTCCCTAGCTTCGTTATACACCTCCAATAACTCCCTCATTTGAGAACAATATCACACCTCCGAACTCGACATTTTAGACCATCCCTGACAACATATCAAAAATTAATTTTTCAGTTATTTTTCGACCCCACTGCACTGTAAGAACTCCTTTCGGAGGAACTCGGGTCTGTCATCTAAGGCCATTCTGTGGCTATGAGAGGCTGTCATCCGACCCATGATGAGTCACGGTTCACGTGGAGAAAGCAAGAAAGAGACTGAGTGACAAACAAAGGCTAGTGCGCATAAGCATCGCTGGAGCTATGAAGACCACGGCCACCGCGGCCTTGGAGACGCTGCTAGCGATACTGCCTTTGGGTTCAGTAATTAAGGCCAGAGCTTTCGCCACTGCGGATAGGATAAAGCAGTCAGGCTTATGGGCCCCGTACTTTCGTTTAGGGCATGGCAGAATTAGAGACGTTATTTCGGATCCGATTTTTGACATGCCAAGAGACCGGATGGCGCCAGTCACTGACTTCACTAGGCGTTTTGGAGCGATATTTCCGAGCAGGCAAGAATGGCTGGATGGGTGACCAACTTGTTTGCCTAGTGTTTTTCACTGATGGATGTAAGGCCGTGGAAAGAGCAGGGGCTGGAATATACGATCCAGACACTGCACATGGAAGTTGGTTCCATTTGGGCAAAACTTCCAGTGTCCTCCAGGCAGAGGTCTACGCAGCTCTCATGGGAGCTCAAGAATCACTGCCGGCGGGGACGCAGGGAAGAGAGATCTTTATCTGTTCGGACAGTAAAGAGATGATTAGGGCGCTCATGTCACCCACCTCGACCTCCAAGCTGATGAAAGAGGGAAAGGATTATTTAAACTACATGGGACTGAGTAATCAGATTACCTTGGTTTGGGTACCTGGACACTCTGGCGTGGAGGGAAACGAAAGGTCAGAAGACTTTTCATCGCCGACCAAACCTCTGCAACTGCTCCTTAAGTGACTTTTGGGCGATTTTCACTTTTGACCAGTTTTTGACCCGTAACTCCCTCATTTCAAACAATATACCACCCGCGAACGTGTTTTCTCGTCATTTTAGACCATCCCCGACTGCATATGAATTGTTAAATGCAGAAAAGGGACATGTTCATTCATCATGAATGGACATTGGACATGTCCCCTTTCTGCATTTAACTATTCATATCAAAAATTAATTTTTTAGTCATTTTCCGGCAGCGGAGCTAATTTTTGCTCCCTTTGAGCGACCCTAGACACCGAACTACCCAATCGATTTTCAAAAAATCGATTCTGTTGACTTCATGAAATCGTTGCCTTTCATTTGACACCTCACTGACCGCATTCTGGCCACTGCCGACCGAGATATAGTCGAAAAAGTGCTCCCGTTCTGGGTGGAAGGAAAAATCCAAGTTTCATGGACGAAGTGGGGGAGGGGACAAGAGGGGGTAGTTATTAGGCGGTAGTCACTCAAAGGGAAACACATTAGCAGCCTCCACGCGGCGTTCCCTGGGTGAATGTACACAACGTTTGTGTACGTTCAGCGAATGCTAAGGAAACCGTTCAACTTTCACTTTAAAGCGCACAAATTCTTTCCTTTGCGCTTTTTACAGCGTACAAACTTGGTTTTTTCAGCTATTTAAAGCGCCTAATACCCTCCACGTCCTCCCCCACCTTTCCTTGAACCTCATTGCACCTTCAATTGCCTTCTCCCCCTACTAATCGGTAGAAAAATGCAAAAAAAAAAATTCCAACTTTGAACTTACCCCCCCTCCCCCCCTTGAGGGACTGCCGCCTAATAACTACTGATTATTGATGTGGGGGTGGTCCCCTATCATTACCACCCCCCTTGTCCCCTCCCCCACTTCGTCCATGAAACTTGGATTTTTCCGGGTGGAATCGCCCAAAAATGCCATATATCTCGGGAGGATGGAATTTTTTCACCAAACATTGTTCACCAGTTTTGTTGACCCGAACCTCCACTAACGATTGGCACTGAAAAAATAACATTATTGCACATAACAGCAAAACTTCTCTAAGAACAAAGAGACCAACCACCGAAATTTCAGCAGTTTTCACCTCCTACCTTCTCTGAATGAAGTCACAATATCGAGAAATGACTTTGTAGACGTTCATTTTTCCATATTTTGCTTGTGTTACGAGATATGAATTTTTGAAAGAACTTTATGAATTCGGGACTGTAGTGCACTTGGTGAGTTAACACAGAGAGTTCCCTCTCTTCTTCCCTTAGTCCCGTATTTCTCGGCATTTGTCTCACTTGAGACGCTGTTAACGAATTAGTGCAAACACCGGTAGCAAAGAGCGTTTACATGAAATCAATCGCAAACATGATGTGCGAAATTCGAGGAAGATATTTCATTATTGATAGCACGTAGCGTTTTTGGCGCTATCATGAGTAGCGCAATGCTGAATATAATTTCCCAACAAAAGTCGTTGGCACCCGAATTCAACAAAAGCGAATCAGAAAATGTCTCGTTCATTGAACTGCAAAATAATCGTCACGTTGTTACTGTCCAATGAATTGCAAAGGCTCGACAACCTCTGCGATGTTACTTTCGTGTATACAATCGCTGAATGTTCGTCAACTGAAGGTAAAGTTTCTTCCATTGCATTTGAACATTTGAGGGATGACATTGACGGTGGGTGACACCGAATTTTATGTTCATTTTGCATCAACTGACCATTAACAGAGTTTTCAATTGAATTCCAGCAAGTCATCAACACCATCAAAAGCAAGCATTACAGTTACAATTCGTTCGACGCTATGAACAATGCCGCGTCAATGAACGCCGTAAATATCGTGAAACGGAATCGAAATGCCAGATCGATGTCCCTGACACCGGACGATTTGAATGGAATGACCAGCATTCTGAGTGCAATTGAAAACGTCGGAAAAATGTAAATTAATTTCCTATTTATTTTCACGCAATAAAAGTTATAAAATGTTCTCAACGAAATTTTCTCTTCTTCGGCAACGAAGCGGGTAGTTTCGATGGAATCTGTACGGCAATTCTGTTTGTGGGTTTTTTGTATCTTACCGAAAGGCTCGAACATATTTTGAGTACCTCGTCTTTCGGTGAATCCAACGCTTCGATTATGTCGTTCATAACTACTTCCTTTGCGTCGGATATGAAGTAGGACAGGACTATTATGTAGCTGGATATTTTGTGGATGATGTACTTAGACTTGGCACTGGAAAATAAGACACAAAATTAATAAAAAAATGGAAATTGACTCGATGAAAGTTTGTCTAACAGTTTGTGGTCATGTGGTGAAACAAATTTCGATCGGATGTCTTCCTCCACTTTAGTTGTCACAAACGAAAACTCTTCCCTTTTCATGTTTTTCTTCTTTTTCACACCGGACAGGAAGTTGATCAAAGCGTCCAGATAAATGCAAACCTTAACTTTGGTCAAATTGGCATCAGAATCGGGTTCTTTGGATAACTTTATTGCCTTGAGGGCGTTGACGATCATAGGAGTTTTGAATCTGTAAAATGTTGGAATTGTTCACACTTCTCCGTGGAATTTCATTGACTTACTCTGTCGAAAAGTCTTCAATGTTCAGCACAGCCAGCGCTTCTTCGTCCATCCGGTTGAATAGCGATTCGTCAACTAGGTTACTGAGTTCATAGACTTCATTAATCGTTGTGGCTGTTTTGTTCACTTTCGGTACCCTCGATTCCAAGTACATTTCACCCAACAATCTCCTCTTATCGAATTCATCTTCGACTTCCGGTTCTTTGTTCTGGTGTTCTATTTCGAAAATAAATCAGCCTTACGTTAGGCATTCTTCCCTCAGGAAAAAATCCCCAAATTTCCCGAATTTCTGTGGGATGTTAGGGAACTTCTTCCAAAGTATTCGACCCTCGGTAATTAAAAGATTCTGTTGTTACCTGCCAGCGTAGCTTCCAACTGATCTTTGACCAAATCTGCGTTGTAATCATTTTTGACTTTCTGACCCCACATCCGCTTCGCCCGCTTACTTCCGAATGCATCCAAACTCGTTTTTTGGATTTCCTGTAGATTTCCACGGACTATTTCACCGGTCGATGATGAATAGCTGTCGAAATGTTGACTTCGCAAAGAACATTGATCGACTTCGATTAGACGAATCTGCAGGAAGAAATGTTGAGTAATGACGTGAAGAAGATCGATTTTGAGGAATTGGAAGACAGTAACGTGGGTGTCAAATGGTGTGTTATGCGTAATTTTGTACTCCTTAGCCTCTGTCCACCTACTCCTACATCCTATCCTACCCGTGGTGACACCTGTTATAGTGAGTAACTCGCATGAACGATCAAGTAACCAACCCTGGTGTAGTAGTGTAGCATAAGGATAGGGGGGGTTGTCTTCGAGTAGTACCTTAACGTCACGTATAGGAAGGGCCGAAGGCAGCTAGACGCTATCAAGATGGGCTGGCGACTTTTTTAGGTTTATCATTTTGGGACGATCACATACGTGATCTTGAAACACAGATCTGTCGATCCTTTGTTTCCTTCCCGGTCATCATTTAAATCATGGCAGCCTTCCTGTGGCCGTTAGGAATCTGTCCAGGGTGACAGGTCCCAATGCAGCTACCTCTAAAGGTTGTACCATATAGTCCATACCATAACTCTGCGCCTCAGTTGAAGGAACCTACGGCAATCACATATCAAGTGCATGCCAGTCTCCTCCACCAATTCACAGTGACATCTGGGAGTCGCTGAGAGCCTCAACTTGTGTAGGTGTCGATTCAGCCCACAATGTCCGTTAATCGCTCCTACGACCCTCCTAATGCGATTCCGGTCCATCCCGAGCAAATCTTTGGCCCACTTCTCGTTGGGTTTCGGGAAAAAGCGCCCCCTTCATACGCCTTCCAGCGTTCTGTGTGTTTCCGTTCCACCCAGTCCTGTAGCGCTTTAATGCACAGTGATTGGGGTACCGGCAAGCGTGGTTCAAGTCCACTTGTCGGAGTTGTAGAGCCAGCTTTTGCTAGCTCATCTGCTCTCTCATTCCCTTCCACGCCCGAGTGTCCAGGCACCCAGACCAGACTGATCTGGTTGTTCAGACCCATTAGGTTCAGGTAATCTTTACACTCTTTCACAAGCCTGGAAGTCGTGATTGGTGACACAAGTGTCCTAACCGCTTCCTTACTGTCGAAACATATAAGGAATTCTTTCCCGCGCATTCCAGTAGGTAATACTTCATGAGTCCCCATTAGCGCTCCAAAGATTTCTGCCTGTGGAACGTTAGGAAATCCACCCAAATGGAAAGATTTGCCCTCTCCGGTCTCTGGAGCGTACACCTCGGCTCCAGCTCCTTTTAAAGTCTTAGATCCATCAGTGAATCTGACTATACCACTTCCGGTCAGATAAGTAGGCCAGCTCTCCAGCCAGTCTTCCCTGGCCGGATATTTGGCGTTAAATCGCCTCGTGAAGTCGATTACCGGTTTCATCCTATCCCTGGGCATGGTAAAAATCGGGTCTAAAAACGTTACGTTTTTTGCCATGTCCGGTTCGGAAATTCGGTGTCCACAAGCCGTTTTACGCCAACCTGTCAGCCGTGGCAAAAGCCTTAGCTTGGACTATCAGGTCTACAGGTGGCAAATTCAGCAGTGTCTCCATTGCTGCGGTGGTTTTCATTGCTCCAGTGATGCAAATGCATACTAGCCTTTGAATTTCACTCAAGTCTTTCCTCGCCCTCTCGACGTTGAGACTTGGCCACCACACATCCGAGCCGTGGCACATTATGGGCCTTACAATAGCCTCATACAACCACAGAATGGCTTTTGACGGCAGACCTCAATTTCTCCCAAAGGAGTTTTTGCAGGTTCAAAAAGCCTTTAGAGCCTTCTGTGTTTTGTCTGCGACATGAGCAATCCAATTGAGTTTGCTGTCCAGTATAACCCCAAGGTATTTGACTTGGGTTGAGAGTACCAAGTCCACGTTGAAAAGTCTTATTTTACCCACAAGACTTGATCCTGTTGGTCTTCTACTGAATAAAACTAGACCTGTCTTGTTCGGGTTCACCTTCAGACCTTTCTCATAGCACCAGTTTTCTACTATTTTCACTGCAACTCTAAGACAATCTCCTAGCGTGCTTTCAAACATTCCCCTAACTAGGATCGTCTGAATAGCCCTGCGCGTAGATCCCCTCTTCATTCAGTTTCCCTATAAGGGAATCTATCACCATACACCAGAGTATGGGTGAGAGAATTCCACCCTGTGGACATCCCTTTGCTACCCAGAGATTAGATTTGTAACCGCACACGTCGGCTTCGACCGTCCTATCTCTAAGCATGCTACTTATCCATCTCACAACCACTCTTCCCACTCCTCTTTCAACCAAAGCTTGGCGGATGGCATCAAAATTCGTGTTGTCGAAGGCTCCTTCGATGTCCATGAAACATCCGAGAGCCACCTCTCCAAAAGAAAAGGTTTTCTCTACCATCGCCACCAGCTTATGCAGAGCTGAGTCTGTGGACTTGCCTGCCTGGTAGGCGTGCTGGTTCATTTGCAGTGGGAACTTCGCTAAAATTTCATCCCTGATGTAAAAATCTATCATCCTTTCCAGCACCTTCAGAATGAAAGATGTTAGGCTGATCGGTCTGAAATCTTTAGCTGTGGAGTGCGATGGCTTTCCCACTTTCGGAATAAATGTTACCTTCACCTTTTCCCATTTGGTCGGAATCTAACCAAGAGCCAAGGAGCTACGTAACACTTCGCACAGCGGCTTCAACAGAATTTCTCCACTTTCCTTAAGCAGAGCAGGTAAAATTCCGTCCAGGGTGGCGACTTAGTATGGTGGTGACAGAGTATGGTGGCGGATGATTTCATCGGCAAGAGACAACGGCAGCATACACAGCCCTAGTCACTGGGCTACCATCACAAAACAAAATTGGTCCTCCGATGAATAGGGGGTTGGAGTCGAGGCTTGCGACATGACTGCAAGCGATTGTGGAAAACTTATTACAACGAAAGCAGGAGAAGAAAGAGACAATATACGGTCTCATTCGGATGCTGGGAGGCCTTCGGTAACGACTCGGAAACGGATAAAGGATATGAGAATAGGAACATGGAAAGTAAGATGTCAGACACACAGAATTGGAGGATTAACGAAACTGGCAAATGAACTGAAGAAGGCCAAAACCGAGTTTGCAGCTATTCAAGAGAGCGGCTATAATAAATACTCACAAATTTCCCGCTATAATGGCTACATCACTTTTTATAGCAGCAAAAGTCGAGACCATGTACTTGGTACTGCCTTCCTGGTAGCTAGAAAACTTGAACAGCTGGTTCTAAACTTCCGAAAGGTCAACTGGGTATCAAAAGGCTGTCCACAAGGAGGAATACTCTCTCCGCTGCTCTGGTGCATCGTTGTCGATTCTCTCATAAGGAAACTAAATGAAGAGGGATTTCATGCGCAGGGTTACTCTGATGACTTGACCGTTTTAATTAGGGGAAAGTTTGAGAGTACCCTAGGAGATCGCCTGAGAAGCTCACTGAAGATAGTGGAAAAGTGGTGCCAAGAGAAAGGTCTGAAGGTTTATCCCAAAAAGACAGATATCGTGCTCTTCAGCAGAAGAAACACGGGACACGTCCTTGTGGGGAACTTTAGGCTCTTTGGTAAAATCATTGATCTCAGCCCGAATGTAAAGTATTTGGGAGTTATTCTCGACCAAAAGCTCAAATGGATCGATCATGTCAGATAAAAAGCAGAAAAAGCGATGTCTGCTTTCTGGATCTGTCGGAGGGCTTTTGGAAGGGACTGGGGTATATTGTCTAGAGCCATTTTGTGGATTTATGAGACGGTCATCAAACCGATGTTGAGCCATGGATGTGTTGTGTGGTGGCCCAAGACATCGAGTGTACGAAGAAAGAGTTGAATGAAATTCAGAGACTTGTATGCATCTGCACTACAGGAGCTATGACGACCACGGCCACAGCGGCGATGGAAGCGCTTATTGCGTTACCCCCCATTGAGACGACCATAAAAGCGAAGGCCTTTGGCGCGGCAGATAGGCCGACGCAAAATGACCTCTGGATGAGGGCTTCGACTCGGACCACGGAAGAATCAGACAAATGGCAAACAGTCATGTCTTCCGAATGCCCAGAGATCGAATGGTACCTACAATCAGCTTCGAGAGGCAATACTAAACTGTCATATCGGACAGGACTGACTGGCTGAGAAACTGGCCGGTTAGCGTTCCCGATGGGGCACAGGTAGGCTTCACTGATGGATCGAAGACTGAGCAGTGAACGGGAGCCGGAGCTTATACGCAAGACCCGGAGAACGGTAGTAGCTTCCACATAGGAAACGTTTGCTGCGCTTATGGGAGCGATTGAGCTGGTTCCGGGAGGAACAACGGCTAATAGAGCACTAATATGCTCGGATAGCGAGTCGGTGATCAAAGCACTCGTGTCACCTGTCACAACGTCTAGATTGGTTGGTAAGCTAAAGGCGGCTCTAAATCGACTGGGAATGAGTAATCAGATTACAGTGGCTTGGGTCCCAGGGCACACCGGCATAGATAGCAATGAGAGGGCAGATGAGCTGGCCTAGAGCCCATCATCCCAATACCACACTCCCTGTGTGTTAGAGAGATGAGAAACTGGTTACGAACGGAATCCGCGAAACGTTGGAGCGCATACGATGGAGGAGCACATACAGCTGTTCTTTCCGGTGCCTGACGAAGGTGGGCCGAGTGGCTGGTTGGCATGGACCGTAATAGCATAAGGAGGACAGTAGGAGCTATTACGGGGCACTGTGGCTTGAACAAGTACTTGGCGAGGATGAAGATCGGAAACGATCCAAATTGCAGTTGTGGCTTAGAGAAAGAAACGGGCGTACACCTAATCAGTGAATGTGTGCTTCGGACTCTGAGAAGCAGAATACTGGGTGCTCGTGTGGTTTCACCTTCAGAGATCCAAAAACTAGAACCTGTTGCTTTAAACAGGTTCCTAGAGGAATTGGGAGGTTCAAATGATTTACATGATGAGCAGGATGAAACAAAGGATCAATAGATCTGTGTTTCGAGTCCGGAAACGGACGTCCTAACCTGATAAATCTACAAAATGTCGACGCTTGCCCGGTTTCATAATGGCCACCGAGAAACTGTGAGGCGTTTTGCAGTGGACAAACTAAGAGATACACAGATAGCGGCGACATATGCCGAAAACATTAGCACAAAACTTCAACAACTTCAAGATGATACTCCTCTCGACTGGCAATCGGTGAATGAAGTAATCAAACAAGAAGCGATCAACAGCTTAGGATATTAGAGCCCTAATGACTTCAATACCTGGTTTGATGCGGAGTGTGCTGATGTTACAGAACGTAAAAACGCTGCGCAATTAAGAAAGGAAACTGCAAGAACGAGAGAACAGAAAATATCGGCAGATTTGAGATACAAAGAACTGAGGAAGTAGGAAAAACGTTCGAACCGGCGCGGCACAAGAAGAGAGAGCTCGAAGATGGGACGCTACTTCAGCTAGAGAGATTGTGCAGCGCAAATGAGTCACGAAAGTTCTACAAACGTATAAATAATCAAAGGAAAGGATTCAGCCCCCGAACAATGTAAAGCAGTAAACGGAACGTTGCTTACTGCAAAACATGATGTCTTGGAGAGATTCAAAGAACATTTTGATGCATTGTACAACGGGGATGAAGATGTGACTGATGATAGCGATGTTTCCTTTCTTGACGACGACGGTCGTATCGTAGCAGCGCCAACAATGGAGAAGTCTCAGCAGCAATTACCTCACTTAAGAACAACAAAGCTTCCGGTCCCGATAATATTCCAGCGGAACTGCTGAAGATGGGTGGTGAGGAATTGTCAAAAGTGATGTATGATTTAGTAAAACGAATATGGAACACGGAAAAATTGCCTGACGAGTGGTTAGCGGGTGCCATTTTACCTCTAGACAAGAAAGGCGATAAAACCGAATGCGAAAACTACCGTGGAGTTGCCTTGCTGAACACGGCTTACGAAGTTTTTGCTCGAATACTATTCGCTGGCTGAGAGTGTCATTGGGGACTATCAAAGCGGATTCAGACGGGATCGCTCAACAACTGACCAAATAGTCACCCTTCGTCTGATTCTGCAAAAGGGCACTTCAAACAAGCTTACGACACGACCAAGCGTATGGAATTGTATGAGGCGATGAAGGAGATGGGCTTTGAAACAAAGTATATTCGTCTTGTAAAAGCGACATTGGATGGCACCAGATGTCGTGTCAAGGTGCAAAACGACATGCCGGATGTGTTTGTTGTTAAAGAAGGGTTGAAGCAGGGAGCCGCGCTATCCTACTTACTCTTTAACTTGGCTTTGGAAATCGCAATGAGACGTGCTGGTATCCAAACCAACAAAACGCCGGTGAATGGAGCAGTTCAAGTTCTGGGCTTTGCAGACGACTTGGACCTCGCCAGTCGTACACACGCAGCAGCAGTTGACACTTTCACAAATATGAAAATTCAAACTGAGAGGATGGGTTTGATGATACAGTTGCTCCTAACGTTTTAGCGCAAGGTGCTCCGCACCATATTTGGAGCGATGCGCGAGCGGGAGAGGTGGCGACGGCGATATAACTTTGAGTTGGAACGTGATTTTGGCGAGCCGGATATAGTGGCAGTGGTGAAAGTCCAAATGCTGAGGCACGCATGGATAAAAACAGAGCCCCCACAAAATTATTCCATAAAGATCCAGAAGGGCAAAGAGGAGTTGGTCGCCCAAAACTTCGCTGGAACAAGATCTTCGTACGCTCTGAATAAAAAACTAGCAATACGCGGTAAACGACAGGCAGCGTTGGATCGGAATTCTCCAGCAGGCCAAGGCCCACAAGTGGCTGTAGCGACGAAAAAGTAAAGTAAGTAACGATAATTGAAAGCATTCAGTACGCAGCTGCAATGAAAATAAGTTCTTGATAGCAGAAGCTCCTATTTTAATTGGACAGTATCAATGAACTCACTAAATTCAATGTCTGCATTGAACAACACAATGACAACTGAATTTCTTACAAAAATTTCAAATTTGAAGCGTTTGAAGTGAATAGTATAATAGTTTACCTCTCCATATTCGGTTCTGGCCCTGGAGAGAAAAGATGTTACTAGGGAACAAAGCTCTATCGGTTTTGTAAAGAATTGATGGCGAAATTTGTTGCATTATTTCTGAAAATCTGCGAAACATCCAACAATGCTACCGTGTTACGCCAAAGTAACTCATACACAGTCACTGACGAATGTAGTTATTTTGTCATTGACATGGCGCTTCAGACATTAACACATCTAGAACAGATGCGTTATGGAGATTGTTAGAAGAGATCAACATTTCGGCATATCGTGCTAATAATCAAGAAAGACATTCAACTTACTATGTTGATGGGCAGGTGAATGACGAAGCATTTAAACTTCTATATGTCTCATTAGAGGTAACACTACGACTTAGGAATCATAGCGAGAATGATAATTTAAACGCATCTGTTGGGAAACATCAGAAGCGCAGTTCTTTCTAACCCTGAACGGAATGACTACAAAGCTAATTCTCATACCAAAACTTTTCGCGTTTATATGTTTTGCACACGCCTTCTCGCCATTTCATCTGCCTGCAAGGCTAGTCGATGCTTGGGGAAGGCGCATCTCAGAAAGGCATACAAGTCTGTCAGGTGTTCTGAAGTATATACACCACAGAAACTTTTTATCTTTGGGCGACAGTCACAACGGGGAGAACAGCACAGACACGAATATGGAAAAGGAAAAATAACCAACGGTCCCGGACAGTCTTACATCAGGATATGCATTGAGTAAGACTGCTGAAATTGAAAACATTCAAACAAACAAGTTTCTCTTAAAAATTGTCAGACAAGAAATGAAATTGATGGAAGCTGGAGGTAGTCGTGGGCGGTATTTGACTAAATGTTACCATACCTTTTAGAAGTAAAATTCAAGAGTATATAGCTCGAACGCGCTTTCTCATCTTGTCTTTGTCTGTGTCCGAAGATTAGGTGCATTAAGTCTGACAACACACTTGATTTAACTTTCCTGCACTAATTTTTTCAAGAAATTAAGGCTTAGAAGCTGAAGCTTCTGAAACACTAAAATACATTTACATTTATTGGTTCAAATGCCAAGATCGTATTTTTTATACCAAAACACAGTGAATTAATCATATCGAAATTTACCGGTTTGTACCGGTATATTTTCTTCGAAAAGATGGTATTACCGTTTACCGGTTTTTAAAAAAGACGGTTTTTGCAATCCATATCTGAGACAGACGGACACTTGGTGTCGAAAATTTGTAAACGACAAAATTAAGCAAGTAGCGAGTACGGCGAGTACACTATATTGTATTAGTTTATAATTTAACATCTGGCTGCGTACTTGAGCCCTGCAATAAGTTTCAAATCGGCACAAGGCTGCGTCATTGAGTTATAACACTTTGAATGCAGAGAACAGCAGCATCCTGGCACCGAATTGAAACTCGTGTGACGTATAGAACTCACTCCTGACAACAGATGTTCAGCACCAGGCTGCCTTCTTTATTCGCAGCTTCAGGTCTCAAGTACGCAGCCTGGTGCCAACTTCGATGGAGTTACTAACTAATAGCGAGGGGCATGACAGTCTTTTGTTTTGATCTTTGCAAGTAATAATCAACGTGAAGTTGGCTGCAGTTACGACCGAAACTAACTTCATTGCAAAAAAAATCAGCTGATTTTTGAACTTTTCAATGAAGTCAGCTGGTTTTGGTAAATTTATGAATGAAATCAGCTGATTTTGTTTGCGATGAAGTTAGCTACGGTCGCAACTGTAATTCACGTTGAATATTGCTTGCAAAGATTAAAACAAAAGACTGTCGCGCCCCTGCTAATAACCTTACTTGTTATTCTACTTAGGCGTAATCAGAATTTCAGCACTAGGCTGCCTTGGTTTGCAAGGTTTTACCTTTCGTCAGACGCTCTCTTGTCGATACGTTGTTTTGGCTTAAGGGGCCATCCACAAATGACGTCCAGTTTTTTCAGTGCTGCCAGCACATTTAAACCGTTAATAACTCGATAAATATGCTTTCTGGTGATTCAAATGTGTGTTGTACCCCTCTAAATACCCCCTAATTGGGGGGTAGAACACACGTTTGACTCGCCAGAATGCACATTTATCGAGTTATTAACGATTTAAATGTGCTGGCAGCACTGAAAAAACTGGACGTCATTTATGGATGGCCCCTAATACGGCAGAATGATAGTTCGTTCATGCGCTAGATTGATCCTTCCTCTAGTGCAAGAAACTTCTGGATCATAAATCTGAAGTACGCAGCCTTCAGAAACTTGCAACAAATGGAAGAGTGTTATTTCGGATAGAAAGTCGGTTGTCAAAAAGTGATTTTAGGAAATATTATTGACAATAAATTGACACACTGCGTAATTTGTCATGAAACTACCATCCCATAACATGTCGATGAATTATGAGTTCTAGTTAAATGTGATTTGTATGTGTAATTTTAATAAGTTAGCTTTAAGAGCACAATGCAAAAATGTGAGCTGTCTAATTTGCGATGTTTTTCTAGAACACAATCCTGCGTAAATAACAAATTACTCAAAGTTATAGCTCATGTACTGTAAGAGTATGAGTTTTACACGAATAATAGATGAATAAGAATTCAAAAACTTTATGTATGAAGGTACAAACATCGCATGATTTTTCAGAATTTTGAATAATTTTCATTATTTACTCAGGATCTTGTTCTAAAAATACATCGCAAATTTGTCAGTTGACATTTTTGTAACGTTCTCTTTAGTAGCTATTGATAAATAAACAAATAATTAAATGATTCGACCGCACAAAGTAGGCAGCCAGGTGTCAAAATTGAAGAATATCACTGTGAGGGCATTAACGAATGCTTTACAACGCATCAATTTTCATCTTGACACCAGACAGCATTCTTGAGCTATGTTCGTTTCAATGTATATGACAGCGGCAGCCTGGTGTCAATGTAAAAAGTACAGAGTCGTAAAGTACCGTAAATTAATTTCCATATTTCATTTTGTGACACCAGTCTGCCTTCCCGGACTTGGCTATTACAGCACCACCATATCCTATGGTACGTAATGTTTACAAATTTGATGCTGTTTTTAGTAATTTTGCGTTTTCCCCATCTCTCGATTTTTGATCGTTTCCCTAAATTTTTCTCTCCTAATTTCCCGGTATCCAGGATACCGCATTTTTTCAGCGAGCGATCATAGTGAGCACTTCACACAGCGAATATCCCGAAATGTAAAACGTTGTGATAGCCTAATATTAATTGCTTGTTGAACTGCCAGTGCGATGCAACTGTTAGATATGGATTAGCTCCCTCATATCGCAAGAAATCTTCGAAAAAGGGCGGACAAATAGCGGAACAAGCCGCTTCGAACAAAAGAAATGTCTACCAGAAAGCCGTTCATGAGAATTATATTTTAGGTGCCTTTTGCTTGTGAAACCTTAGCGCCCTGGTGTGAAGAGACTCACATTTTCGTCAACAAACGAACCAATTTGTTAAGATTAATCAACATAAGAGTTACGTTGTCAATAGTACGTCATGCAGAGAAACAGTACTGCCATTCAACGAGCAATCGCTACAAGCGTCATGGAAACGTTTGAGAAGAGATCACAAGTACCTACAGAAGAACTTCCGTTTCTACCACACCATAACGCAAATAAAATGACAGAAACAATAACATGTAGGGTCCAACTCTAAGGCATAATTGGTGGAACTATGAGGGAACTGAAACTTTAAATCCATTCCAGTTCTTGTTATCCAGTCACTGCCTGCCTCTGGGGACAGATGCCTAACGGATCATCAAACGATGCTAGTCAATAACCTTATTCGTTGTCTTGTTCCTCAGTGCGACAAACGTCCTCTGTAAGTCACTTGCAAAGCCTTCATTTATTTTTCCATAGTAAACATTATCTCTCGATGACACCACTGCCATTTTGGAACCATCGTTTGTATTTTGAGCGTAGCGGCAACTAAGGGTTTTTGCAACAGCAGGGAGAATGTCACCGCATTCCAAATACGCTGGAAGTTAGTATTGCCAAATGTTGAAACATCGATTGTCACAAAACAAAACCATTGACACTTACCGATTGTTGAATTAAATCCACTCTCATTTAATGGAATGACTTCCTTGATTTTGCACTTTGCCATTTTAATTTGACATAAACTTTGGCCAACAATTAGTCAAATTTACCAAAAAAAAATAATTTCGCGACGTTCACCAAATAGACTTGCTTTTTTTTAGGCTAAAAAATGTCAAATATGACAGGCGGCGACCGTCAGAACATGACAGTTCAATACACCGCACCACGTGCTTAGAAAAGTCTGTTCACTTTGTGTTGCATGCAAAGGCCGTTTTATACTGAAGAACGTTTCCGCTTCGATTTTGAAAAATGTGTGTTAAGCTGAGAGGGTTTTAACGATTTTAACTAGAGATGAGCGGGTCGACCATTTTTCGAAACCCGACCCGGACCGAACCCGACCCGATAAAATTTTTCGAAACCCGAAACCCGAACTGTTTCGAAACCCGAAACCCATTAACCCGAAAAAAAAAAGAATTCGGGTTCGGGTTCGGGTCGGGTTTTTCGAAGTTTCGGGCAACCCGCTCATCTCTATTTTTAACCCAATTATTGAAACTTGCAGAGATGAAAAAAATTTTGTCTTATGGAGAAATTTTTCCTTATATATTTGGTGTAGAAATGTCAAGTGGTGATGACATTTGCTCACAATTTTTTAGCCTATCTGGGGAGCCCAGCCCGCCCAGCCGCCATATCAAGTCTCCGGAAACTTGTCTTACCGACTAATTTTTGTATAAGGAAGTATCAGAGAACAATGTCGTAAACTTTAACTAAACTTGTCTCGGAAATTGCTGTCAAATTTAGTGAAAGATGATATGCGAGGGACCCGTACGCATCAGAGAAGATGTGGCAAATATAGTAGATGTTACGAAAAGACTCGAACGTATTTAAGTAAATATTGCCTTAACTCTTGAGTGTATGAAATTACGTCCACATTAAATGTATTCAATATCGAAAAACCCGTCCAAAGCAACGGTGTAAAAAAACCCTCCCGAAAGCCCAAACTCGATCCCAAAATAGACAAAAATGTTCGGCTCAATATTTTAGGGCCCTCAGGAGAAGCCTCGGACAAATATTTACATGGACAAAAATATTTCTCTCAACACACCAAAAAACCATTTTTTTTTGTCTAGGACCGACCTAGGGCCATAAGGAAATGCCTCGGACACATAATTCCATAGACAAAAATGGACTTGAGCCCCACTTGAGTCCTAAGCACAGGGACCGGGCCCAAATTTGTTTTTGAATATAATTCGGTACTCGGTTACCGCGGTTACCTCTCTAATAGCAAAAGAATCAACAAAATTGGCCTGATTTATGTGAACAAACACGTTGGGCCCAAGTAAAAACTCAGTTTCAGGGTTCAGGCTGAGTCCAAGGGCTTCTAATAAAAAAATGTTCGTCCATAAAATGTGAGACATTCCTGGACTTTTCGATTAAACTTTTTTTTGATAATTTATCTCGCTTTTATCAAAAAAGTTTCTTTCAAAAATTGTCAGCCATGCCAAGGCCTTTCAAACAAATTAAAATAGGAAAATCGGAAATGAAAAATCTTTTATGGGATTGAATCTGCGCCGCCGAATAAAGGCCGTTTAAGTGGTTTTTGGTCTTTTGCACATAACTCAAGTAAATCTTTTCCGATTTTCATAATTTTTTTTTGTTTGAAAGGTCTGGACATGGCCGACAATTTATAAAACAAAATTTGTTGATTTTACGTGTTTTTTGTATGGCCCGGTATAACTCGAGTAAATCTCTTTTGATTTTCAAAAAAAAATTAATTGAAAGGTCTAGGAATGTGCCATATTTTATGGAAGAAAATTATTTGATTAGAATATCTTGGACTCAGCCAGGACCTTAAAACTGAGAACTGAGTTTCTACTATGGCTCAACGTGTTTGCTTACATAAGATGGATAAATCCTCACTGATTTCGTTGATGCTTTTTCTATTTGAGAGGTAACCGAGTAGAGAGTTATCATCATCATCATCATCACACTTTATAGACCGTTTGTACCTTTCGGTGTGAGGTCTTTACTACTGATCATGGACCACCCTTCTCCATAC
>CM055406.1:112963660-112990819 GCA_029228625.1 Pseudolycoriella hygida | reverse complement strand
ATACAGTGGGACGGCCTGGTAAGCCGAACCGCACTGGAAGTTAAAGCCTCAATGGGGACATCACACACGTGCCTGAGATGCTAAGCGCAAGCTCATTTATTTTTGCCAAAAAAGAATTGCTATATGAATAGCGAAGAAGTTAACCGTAACCGTAGACAAACACCTACTTGAAATTCTATACCAAAATCACAAACACAAACCGCCGATTGTTTTGCATGAAGAAAACAAAACAAACACCCGAAAAACGCTGTAACTTTGAGGTTATGTGAGCACTACGTTGCTTGAAAAGAAAATGCAGATTTTAATTGATATCTAAAAAAGTTACAAAAACCCACACTAATTTAACTTAACTTATTTACGAGAAACTGTGATTTAAAACGCGAAGAGGGCAAAAAATAAACGAAACTTACTCAGAGCAAAACAAACACGTCCATATCTGCCGCCATCTTGACTTGAACTAGAGAGTTATATTATAACAAATTTGGGCGCGGTGTCTGTGTTAGGGCTCAAGTGGGCCTCAGGTCCTAAGGTCGGCCCTAACCAAAAAAAATGTTTTTTTTTGCTATGTTGGAGAGTAAGTTGAGGGAAACATTTTTGCCTATTTGGGATCAATTTTGAGGTTTTGGAAGGGTTTTTTACTCCAGAGCTTCGGACGGGTTTCTCAATATTGCCCTTTCGGCAAATTCCAATACAATATGTTGTGGACGTAATTTTATAAGGCAATGTTTATTTAGATTTAGTGCGAGTCTGTTTGAAGCATTTGTTCTCTTTGCCACATCTATTCTGATGCCTAAGAGAATCTTTTCTGTTTTTGAAAATCGAAACAGATCAAACAGATTTACTTGAGCTATTACGAAAGACCTAACTCGGCGGCCCGACCATGCCCAGGTTCAATCCTATAAAGACTTTTCGTTTAGCAGGGAGAAAACGTTTTTGAAAATCTGTGAAGTTTTACTCGAATTATCGTGTTGACAGACAGACTGACTGACTAAATATTTTTGGCAATTCAACTGGTTATAATCGTCCTGGTAAACATAATAGACCCTTTTTCGTGGCACTTCGTTCTTCGTGCGGATCTAAAACTATGACTTGCTTGTTGAGAAATGTCAAAATGGTCAAAACTTGGTTGCAATTTAAGTTTTCATTCATAACATCGTTTACGATTGCTTTACATGAATGAAATTGTACGATTGCAACCAACTTCACAGCAAACGTAAACGAAAGCTCGTCATCCATTAAGCAACCAGATGCTATTGTGGTTTAGGTCCTATCTCATGAACCGATGCCAATACGTGAAAGTAAGTCACTCGGAATTGAGAATAATATTGGTAATGTCTGGAGTTGGACAAGGATCGGTGAATGGTCCAATTTTGTTCCTCGTATTCTTTGACGACTCCGAGCCACTTATGGACGAGATCACAGCGTTGTGCTACCTCCGTACACAGACAGAAACACTAGTGAGACGACGAGACGTATCAATGTAATAGTCATGTTCGTACGTTCAAACAAGCCACGCCGAAGGCTAGTTGACATTGAACGACCTTACATCAGATTCAAACGAACTCTCTGTTTAGCAACAACCTTCATTGTAGTGTTTTCCTTTTTCAACATAATCCAATTCAGAATCAATCGACTTGGGAAAAAATTCTGATTGCAGCAGAAATATCACCGAGAAATGGCATTCAGATTAGTGAAATTAGCGACAAATTTGCGGTCGCTGTCAAAGGGAAGCAATGTGATCCAAGTAAGTTGCAAATTGTAAACGAAAATGTTATTTTATGAATGAGATATCTCGTGTTTTGTGGAAGATGTCAATCGAAATTACGTAATTTAAAGTCAAAATTTTGTTCAATTTCCAAAGAGTTTTTGTTCGTCCGGCACGAAATTCATGTAGTAATTGTGGACATTCTTTTGCAGCGCTTTAAATCTACCCACAGTTCTGATTTCAAAGCTGCTCTAGTCAATATTCCCGCAACTGAATGCACTTCTTTGGACAATGGTTTACGAGTTTGTTCAGAAGATTCGGGCGCAAAGACCGCTACCGTCGGTGTGTGGATTGATGCTGGGTCCCGATACGAGGACAGCTCAAACAATGGTGTTGCTCACTTCCTCGAGCATATGGCCTTTAAAGGAACAGCTAAACGTTCACAGACCGACTTGGAATTGGAAATCGAGAACCTTGGAGCACACCTGAACGCTTACACATCTCGGGAACAGACGGTGTATTATGCCAAGTGCTTGTCCAAAGACGTTCCCAAAGCTGTCGAAATTCTCGCCGATATCATTCAGAATTCCAAACTTGGAGAATCGGAAATCGAACGCGAACGCAGTGTCATTCTGCGAGAAATGCAGGAAGTCGAAAGCAATTTGCAAGAAGTCATTTTCGATCATTTACATGCGACCGCCTACCAAGGTACACCACTAGGTCAGACCATTCTTGGACCTACAAAGAACATCAATTCGATCGGCAAGGCTGATCTTCAAAATTACGTTGCCACGCATTACAAAGCCGCACGAATCGTCCTGGCTGCCGCTGGTGGTGTCAATCACAACGAATTGGTTCAATTGGCCCAAAAGGAATTCGGTAAATTGGACAACACATTTGACGGTCAAGTTCCAACATTGGATCCATGCCGCTTCACTGGTAGTGAAATTCGTGTTCGTGATGATTCATTGCCATTGGCACATGTTGCCATCGCAGTCGAAGGATGCGGTTGGACCAATCAAGACAATGTTCCACTGCTGGTCGCAAACGTCTTGATCGGAAGTTGGGATCGGGCACAGGGAAATGGTGTCAACAACGCATCAAACTTGGCCCGTGCTAGTGCTGAAAGCGGTATATTCAATTTGTTACGTACGTCACAGTCACTTTTGTTGCAATGAAAATTTTCTATTCGCAGAACTATGCCACAGCTTCCAATCCTTCAACACATGCTACAAAGACACCGCCTTGTGGGGCATTTACTTCGTATGCGATCCAATGAAATGTGACCAGATGCTTTACAACGTTCAGAGCGAATGGATGAGACTGTGCACAATGGCTACAGAAAGTGAAGTGGAACGAGCAAAGAATTCGTTGAAAACTAACCTCCTGCTAATGTTGGATGGTAAATCTTTGTGTACATACTTAGGGATGGAAACGGAAATATTTCACCCGATGCTAATGGGAGGGGAGACTTTCATTTGTTTGCGGGCGAATGAAAGTCTTCACTCCTTGGATTTCTTTTCACTCAATGCCATTTTTCTTTTATCCCAGGAACGACCCCAATCTGCGAAGACATTGGTCGTCAACTATTATGCTACAACCGACGAATTCCATTGCACGAAATGGAAAGACGCATCAACAGTGTGACCGCAAGCAATGTCCGTGATGTTTTGATGAAATACATCTACGATCGTTGTCCAGCTGTAGCCGCTGTCGGTCCAGTTGAAAATCTACCGGAATACAACAGAATTCGTTCGTCAATGTACTGGTTACGCTATTAAATTTCTTTGTTCTTTAGCAGAGAAAGTTTCTGCGTTGAACACAAAATTACCATCCTTGTCTATTGAAATACTTGAGGTGAATAATTCATGAATGTCGTTGACGTTAGATAATTATTTAATAAACAAAATAAAACCAAACGTTCAACTGGATCTTGATTTTTGTTCATTTCCTTCATGTCAAAAAAATATCACCAAATTGTTTCTCGACTTCCCTTCCTTATGACGCGACGTAGCCATCGAAAATATTTTTCATAGCCATTACATCACCTTCCATCGGGTTTTAGGTCTTTTTTCTATAGAAAAAATACCTTATTGTGGACACTTCATCCGTCCGTCTGTCTGTCTGTCCGTCCCTCCGACTGTTCCACTTATGAGACATCGACCAGTTACCGATTGTTGTTAAGGAACTAGAGCCCAAAGTGTGCTTTACATTCAAAGGAGTATAACTCTCTGCGGCAAAAATGTTCTGGGAAAGTAAGAGTGTACGAAATATCTGTGGCCTAGCCACTACAAAAGTGGCCATTCGAAACCCAGAAATGTTTTGCCGCATCAAATTCAAAATCGTTTTGTTAATTTTAATTTTTTCTTAGTTCTGAATCTTGGACTTTTTTCCAACGAAACAGCCATCCAAGTGAAGGAGGATCTCAGACATGAAAGACTATGGGTCTCTGAATGTTTCCTATTCATTTACTCATTCGTTCGGTATTAGTCAGCTGATAAAATGTCGAAAGTATCGCTGTTGTTGAGTAAACCCAACTATGAAAAGTCATTCAACACTTTTCAAATCTCTATGGATTAAAGCCCGCAAACTTGGAATCAATCTTAGGATACAACTCACTACTTTTACTATGAACGTATAAGCTCTTATTGGACCCGTACGACAAACAATTTTATTGACACATGGGGTAGATCGAGGTGGGAGTTGGGGGGATGCATCTATTATCGTCTAGAGATGACGAATCAGCAATAAAAAAAAGGTAGATGCTATGCGCCGGCGCCGGCGAATAGCCAAAAGATATGAAAATGGCTATTTTTGTGGGATTCGGATCAGTAGTCTGGGCACTGGGACCAATGGAATGGACGAAATTGAGATTCTTGGCCATATAGGAAAACAGTTTTTCGACTATATTTCCTTAACTATGCAATATGGAGATTTACTGTCAAAGGGGCAAAGTTGTAGAGAATTAAATTTAAGCGAACAAGTGTTTCAGGGTTTAGGGGAAATATGGCCGTACGTGGGTAGGATGTCCCGAATCTCCATACCAACGTGTTAGGCATCACCATCAAGCATTTACCTGTCATTCAAAGTGACTTTCGGCATTTTTCTACTCTTATAGTCTCAGTCCTTCCTAAAATAGCCAAATAATGACGAAACACATGGACGGCCACTTAGGCAGGCTCATGGAAGTTCATGAAATTTCACGGAGGTTCTCGAAAAATAAATTTTTGTTCAGACTTACTGAATTTTATGCTTCCAAGACAAACTGTTTAGGCGTTATTTTGAAGTCCTATCTAGACTCAAAATTTCATAGAAGACCGTTTTCCAAAAACTGTGAAACTCACCGAGGCCTAGAGCAAAGAAGTTGTGAACTAAGAAAGCCACTTGACGGACTCTTTTGACATCGAAACACTTCGGATGCGCCCACCACATGAAAAAGTATTTTCTCGGGACTATTTTGAACGGAATAAACCAAAGTTGCCCTAACACCGCTCCTCATCTTTGACAAGTTCCATGCACTTTTCCTAAAACCCACGTTTTACACGGTTTCCACGCTTTTTTGACTATTTTGCTTCGGGGAACCCTCAGGACGGCTTTGGATTCAGATGGCTCCATATACACTTTTTATCAGGGACACATTTAGAAACTTTATAGGGGTGGGGCACCAGACTTTTTAATAACTTAGTTTTTTGGACCACCCTATTGTACAGAACAAAATTTTAGATAACACGTGTTTCAGGGTCTTAGGGGAAAATGGCCCAGTCCTTGGGTATAAGCTTTTATAGATTTGAATGGTCTGAGACGTACTTCGGTAGGGCCTTTGACATTGCCTTGGGTAATTTCTATGGATCTTTGAAATTCTTACAGTTATAAAAGAACAGAAAACGTTGGATTATTTGCTTATTTGTATATTTAGATACCTTCGAGTTTCTTTGCCACATCTATTCTAATACGTACGGGTCTTTGGTTATGTTTTGAATTATTTTGTCATTGACATGACGCTCAGACATTAACACATCAATGCCAATATTCAGTCAAGTCTCAAAAAAACATTTCTCCAAAAAAAAGTTTTTCGAAAAACAATTTTCTACTAAAAAAAATTTTTCTCTGAAAAAAATTTTTCGGATCAATCTCTATAACAGAGCTGTGTGCGCTAGTCAATTTTACTAGCGCCGCTAGAGCTAGTGCTACCACCGTTTGAAAGCTAGCGCTGCTACCGCTAACAGCGCTGTTTTTAGGGCTTGCGCTAGTAAATCGCGTTGGCGCTAGCGCTGGTCCCTGTTTATAATAAGATAATTGATTATTTCTTTTAAATTTCAACTTTGTTCATCCTAAAACCTTGAGTAGACAGCGAGGCTTTCTCAGGCATTATATCTATTTACTCCTCAGCTGGAGGAATTCAGATTCATTGACCTGAAACTTCTGAATTATTTTCATCGCAACTTTTTTTGAAAACCAATAACAATAATGATTTCTTATTAATCCTGAAATTCCCGAACAAACTAACTTACCGAAATGTATTGGTATAACTAATCAGACAAAGTGCATGTTTGTCGATCCCGTTTGTACCTCTCATTTCAACGCTTTGGTGTACTTTTCGGTACAACAACCAGGCTAATTCGTTAATCTCTCACAGTCACGTGAAAACCATTAACAACATATCCTAGATTTTGTATAAATAAAGATCACAACAAAAACCTTTTTAAAGGTAGAGTGTGACGCAGTCCGTAAGTCCGCTTCCAAAATTAATGATATCGCTTGAGGTGACGCTATTGCAGATAATACGCAGAAGTTCGTTTGAATGGAACCTTGTGTTAAAAGTTTTGATTTCCTGAAAAAATTAGAGCGCTTTCTTTGAAACAAAATTACGTTTTGTTAAAAAAAATTTGCGTCACAAATGCCGGACCCACCAGTGGAATAATTTTTCAATACTTTCAGTTTTTACACGCAAAAATTTAAATTTACTCAAAAAAATCTACGCAATAAGAAACAAAAGTCAAATTTTTGCAGCGCAAAAACTGAAAGTACAGAAAAATTATTTCGTCGTTGGGTCCGGCATTTGTGACGCAATTTTTTTTAACAAAACGTAATTTTGTTTCAAAGAAAGCGCTCTAATTTTTTCAGGAAATCAAAACTTTGAACACAAGGTTCCATTCAAACGAACTTCTGCGTATTATCTGCGATAGCGTCACCTCAAGCGATATCATTAATTTTGGAAGCGGACTTACGGACTGCGTCACACTCTACCTTTAAAGAGGTTTTTGTTGTGATATCAGTCGTTTTGGAAGTTTTCAGTTGTTGAAAAAATTTCTATTTTTTGAAAAAAATTTTCTCAAAAAAAAATTTCTCCGAAAAAAATTTTTCTCCAAAAAAAATTTTCTCCGAAAAAATTTGTTCTCCAACACCTTCGGCTACCATCGAAACACTTCGTATCAGCTTCGGAATACTTTGTGTCACCTTCGCCTTCCTTCGGAACATTCGGTGTCACCTTCGGCTACCTTCGGAACATTTCATGTCACCTTCGGCTACCTTCGAAACACTTCGTGTCACGAATTCTTCCCACTGATTCATATAACTTTCCTGAAGAAACCAACTGTCTAGGTATTCTTATACAGAATTTAGCAAAAAATCCAAGATGGCGTCACTTTGACAGTTGGCAGCCATTTTCTAATGATACCAAAAAATTCTCCTGATGAAAGTCTAACTTTGTAGAAGAAACCGTCTCTCTGAGTAGCGTCATTCCGGAGTTAAAATTCAAAAACCGTAGAAGCATAAACGAAAATCCAAGATGGCGCCGCTATAACAGATGGCAGCCATTTTCTTATGATCCCAAAAAATTCTCCTGATGAAACTCTATAACTTTATAGAAGAAACCGTCTCTCTAAGTAGCGTCCTTCCGGAGCTAAAATTCGAAAACCGTAGAAGCATAAACGAAAATCCAAGATGGCGCCGCTATGACAGCTGGCAACCATTTTCTAATGATACAAAAAAATTCTCCTGATGAAACTCTATAACTTTCTAGAAGAAACCAACTCCCTAAGTGTTATCATTCCGGAGCTAAAAATCGAAAACCCAAAGAAGCATAATTTATACTTTACAAAAATCCAAGATGGCGTCACTTTAGCAGATTTCTGAAAATCCCAAAAAAATCTCCTGATCAAACTTTATAACTTTCCCGAAGAAACCAACTCTCTAAGTATTGTCATTCCGAAGCTAAAATTCGAAAATCAAAAAAAACTTAATTTATTGCATGGGAAAATTCAAGATGGCACCAGTTTGACCGCTGGCAGCCATTTTCTTAAGATCCCAAAAAATTCTCCTAATCAAACTCTATAACTTTCCCGAAGAAACCAACTCTCTAGCTATCGTCACTTCGAAAACTCAGTGCATTACCACTTTGAACACTTTTCCACATGCCACGGCTTTTCCAGAATTTTCCCGGAAAAGCGGCATATGAAATTTTTCATTTGGGGCCGAGACTGACGTTCCCTGAAAATTTTAAGGAGATCGCTCGAGCGGTTCTCGAGAAAAAAAAGTAGATAGATAGATACATAGAAAGATAGATACATAGATAGATACATAGATACATAGATCGTTGACACACCACACAGGAATGAAATTGTTATTAATTACAAAGCAGATTTGACCACTTTTCCATAGGAATTGATCATCTTTGATTGGCGATATCTCAGCCAATTTTCAACCGATTTTGATGAGTGAGGGCTTGTTAGAAAGCTGCTGCGACGTAGTTTATATAATTTGGAGGGGAAGGGGGGCGAGGGGAAAAAACTCAAAACTTCGCCTATACATCGTGTCTTGTCCCAAAGTTTTTGTATGGAGGTTTTTGGGTTTGTGGACGTTTTTTTTTGGGTGTGGGGACTGCGTCACGCTCTCCGCTACCGCTCCGAGCATGATTTTTCTCTCAGGACAATTATAGTTTCAGCTGGGAATACCCAAAGCAAGAATTTTCTATTGAATTTTCACATCTGTGAAAATTTTTCTTGTCGGCGAAAGTTCATTCGTCACATTTACTTACGAACTACTTTATTTTCTTTTTTTTGCACATCTCGGCACATTTTCACTTAAATTTTTGCAGTTTCAGTAAATGTGTCACTCAAAAATCTCGAAATCTCAGATTTTCACAGATGTGATTCAAAGATGTGACTACATATAGGTGATTTTTAGGGATCGCATTGTGTGTTCTACATTTTCCGACATTCACTCATGTGTTGAACTAAGCAAGTTGTGCGGGTTCTTAGGCGAAACCAAACGGCTACGCAGGCTCCGAAGTAATGAGTTCGACATGTACCATATGTTAAAATTTCAAATTACAACGGAGTTCATTGGAAATTTTTGATGGAAAACATTCATTGAAGTTAGTGGTATGTGCTCAAAACTCAAATTTCCCGTAACTCCCTATTTTCAATATTTGGCGAGTAGTTTAAAATGAACAAAATAATACTCACCGGCGAGGAGTGTATGTACACGAAATTCTGCTTAACAACATTTACACACCTAAGCAATTAAACACATGCATGTAATTGCAGATTAACTGGTGTTTAATTTGTATGCATAAGTTGAAACTTCTCGCTGGCCGGCGAGAGTTTTTCCGTAAATTCTCGCATGTTGAAAATAGAGGTGCATGACTGCCCTACAACACATGAAAAACTTACAAACCGGTTCTAACAAAAGAATCCGTTTGTTAAAACCGGTTTGTAAGTTATTTATGCGTTGTAGGGCAGATGACGTCTTCTAGTGACTCTTCACCCTTACACCTTGTTCCACCTGAAGTGAGTGTGTTATCTATATGAGTCTCTGTTTCTTGCTAGTACTTATGAATCAGAAGGTAAATAATCCTGATGATAGATTAGATTGGAATGGGTGGACCGAAGTCCCTCACCTAAGCCTCCAGTGAGCCTGTTGTGCATACCCACATTGATTACCTAAATCGTATTAGTGCGTATAAGGTAATCCATTATGAACTTTGGCTGAATACTCCATATAATGTTGTGTGCTAATATAAATGCTCCAATGGTTTTGGCTCTGGCGGATATATATGCCGAGCATTTGCAGAGGAAATGTTCTGCTGATTCTATTTCACCGCATTTGGCATAGAGAGGGCTGGTGACGACTCCGATTGTGTGGAGAGGTTTGTTAAGGCAGTGTCCAGTGAGGATTCCTGTCATTCTTCTGAGGTTCCTTCTGCTAAGTGAGAGAAAGAATCTAGAGTGACGCTCATTGATGCTTATGCAGTTTTTGGACTGCCTTGCGTGGTTAATAGATTTCCAGTGATTTTTGAACGTATATCGTGTTTCCATTTTTAGCTGCATTAAAATTGACGATCGATGGAGGAGTTTTGATGAACGGTTCAGGGCCAACGAATCCTTTCCTCGCTCCCGATTTAGCTAAGTCATCCGCGATTTCATTGCCCTCTATGTTGCTGTGGCCTGGAACCCAGGTTAGAGTAAGCGAACTCACAATTGGGCCAATAATTGAGCTTTCTCTCTGCAATCACGGACTAATGACGAGTGAATTTTGTATGATTTAATGCTGTTTAGTGCACTTTGACTGTCTGAACAGATGAAAATGTTGGAATTTGTTATGTTATCATTTAGCATCATTTTGCAGCATTGTGCGACGCTAAAGTTCTCGGCTAGAAGAATAGACGTATACGAGCCTAAGTTGAAGGACATGGAAATTCCAGTGTTTGGATTGTAAATGCCAGCACTAGCTGCTATATCGATTTTTGATCCATCAGAAAACCACGTGTGATCGGCGCGAGCCGGTATGACTGAATTGTTATGCCAGTCTTCCCTAGTGGGAAAAGATACGTTAAATTTATTATCGAAACGATACGTAGGGGTTATGAAATCGCAGGGCATTCCAATGGAAGGCGCCTCTTTGACCATTGTGTTCCATAGTCTAGCATGACCGTAGTTTGCTTTAGCCAGAAGGTTGGAACGTTGTAGTCTCGCGCAAGTGGCTCTGGCAATCGATTCGGTATATATGTGTAGTGGTTCGATATTCAGCAGAGCTTCTATAGCAGATGCCGGTGTCGTTTTCATTGCACCTGTTATGCTTATTAGAGCTAGTCTTTGGATTTTCGCTAATTGTTTTTGAACAGAGCCTATGTGGCAACGAGGCCACCAGATAAATGCGGCGTAAGAAATTTGCGGTCTGACTATTGCTGTATATATCCAAGTAGGAACCTTAGGGCTTAGGCCCCAGTTTTTGCCAAACGACCTGCGGCACATCCATAGCGTCGATATGGCTTTTCGGCAACGATTTGTGAGGTGACTGTTGAAATTTAATTTCATGTCTAGGTACGCCTAACACTCTGGCAGAAACTGATAGTGAAATATCTTTGCCATATCTTTTCCGTATTTACTTCCTGCTCGTGCACAAGCCACCAGTTTTCAATTATTTTAAATGATGCTTGCATTAAATCACAGATGGTGCTCACGAATAGACCGGTTATGAGCACTGCAAGATCATCAGCAAAGCTTATGGAAAAGTATCCAGAGTTGTTCAGCTTTTCCAGCAGGCTATCTTTAACAAGAATATATAGAAGAGGCGGGAGCACTCCACCCTGAGGGCATCCTTTACGTATCGTAACTGTCACTGTTATTGAGTTTAATTTAGCAGAGACTATTCTACTGCTCAACATAGCGTAGATCCAGCTGGAAGTGGTGTTATCTACGTGGTGCTCTGAACATGCAGTTGGGCCATTCCACGAAAACTCCGTTCCCACGCTCGAAATGCTCAGTTGTTACGAAATATTATTCATAGAAAATGGTGCATCAGACGTATTGATCCCTTAACTAGAGATTAGTAACTTTTCTATTGCTTTCATTTTGTAACTACTGAGAATTTCAAGCGTGGGAACGAAGCGGACCGTGGAATTGCCCAGTTGTTATGGATCTGAATGACATATTACTAAATGCGTTTGATAGATCGATGAATCCTCCAAGAGCAAAGTTGCCATATTCAAAGGCTTTTTCAATATCGTTGACGAGATGGTGTAGCGCGCTATCCGCTGATTTGCTCTGCTGGTACGCGTGCTGCATACGGTGAATTGGAAATTCTTGGAGTATTCCGTCCCTTAAGTACCTATCGACTAGCTTTTCCAATGTTTTTAGTATGAAGGACGTGAGACTAATTGGCCGAAGCGATTTCGCTAGCGTGTAGACTATTTGGCCTAGTTTAGGAATAAATACTACTCTACGAAACCATTATTGTGTCATTTTCACATAGAAAATTCAGTAAATGTGGTCCATTTTATTCAACATACTAGCATTAGTGCTAAAATTTAAAGCGCGCTAACGCTAGCGCTAGTCTTTTTTCTAAAAGTAGTGGCGCTGGCGCTAGCGCTAGTAGCGGCGCTCGAAATAGCGGCACTGGTTACAGCTCTGCTCTATAACTTTCCCGAAGAAATCAACTGTCTAGCTATTCTAATTTAAAAGATAGCAAAAAATCCAAGATGGCGTCACTTTGACAGCTGGCCGCTATTTTCTTGGGATCCCAACAAATTCTCCTAAGCGGCCATTCATAAATGACGTCCGGTCGGTAGGGGGAGGGGAGGTGGTTTATGAAAACCGGACGAATTTGGACGTGGGGGGAAGGGGGAGGTGTGAAAAGCGTGACGTCCGATGGGGAATTTGTAGTTGTGTCAAACTGTAACGAATTTAAAACTGACAGTATGCTCGAAGTTGTTTGTCGAATCACAGAAACACCGACTTAGCCAAAAGTTTTCCTGTTGTTTCTTTGACAAATCACTTTGACAGTGTGTTACAAGAAAAATGTACATAAAAATCACAAAAGTTACAGTAAACTCTTATAACAAACTCTGTTTTTTAGACGACTCTTTAGATATCTCCGGCACCAGATAAGCTAGAACAATAGTATTATGTGATCCAGGAAGAGAACATCTAAAGCTTTTCAAATCATATAATACTATTGTTCTAGCTTATCAGGTGCCGGAGATATTCAATGAGGCGTCTAAAAAAACAGAGTTTGTTGTAGAGAGAGTTATTTCTATTTATGCTAAAATAAGAAAATATGTTTTTTTTTTTGTGAAACTCACATTTTTTTATTTGTGTCATGATATCAGACGTCATAATTTTGGGGGGGGGTGTAGGAAAACCGGACAAATCCGGACGAGAAGGTAGGGGGAGTCAAAAGACTGTCAAAATAATCGGACGTCATTTATGAACGGCCCCTAACCAATCTCTATAACACTGCCGAATAAACCAACTGTGTAGGTATTCTAATTCATAAGGTAGCAAAAAATCCAAGATGGCGTCACTTTCACATCTGGCACCATTTTTTCCTGAGAAAAATTTTTTTCGGAGAAAATTTTTTTCTGAAAAATTTTTTTCGGAGAAAATTTTTTTCTGAAAAATTTTTTTCGGAGAGAAAATTTTTTTCTGAAAAATTTTTTCGGAGGAAAATTTTTTCGTAGTAACTTTTTCGGAGAAATTTAGAAATTTGTTTCGTAGAAATCTTTTTTTGAGAAATATTTTTTCATCGAAATTTTTCTGAATAACTTTTTCGGAGAAGAAGGAAACTTTTTTTTGGGAAAAATTTGCAGAAAACTTTTTTGGAGAAAATTTTGCAGAAAAATTTTTTTCGAAGAAAATTTTTTTTCAAGAAAATTTTTTTTTAAAGTAAAATTTTATTCGGAGAAAATTGTTTTTGGGAAACATTTTTTCGGAGAAAATAGACCATTGCGCCGGCCGTCCGATGGGTACTTGAAAAAAGGAGCAATAATATCTCAAAATTCTGTTTACCTAACTATCGAGGTTAGTCATTTGTCTTGCTGTGGATCCTCTTACTGGAATGAAACAATATCCTAAATCAAAACTTTATCTCGTTTTCAATTCAATTCGCCATTGACTAAAGAGTAGATGAATGAATTGCCCACAATTGACGAAGCAGAGTCTTTTTGTTAAACTTAAATCCTGTACGAATTTCCTTGATAAGCTCTAAAGAAAAGAAAGCTGGACGCTTGAAAAGAGCTACCACCGAATTGTGGACTATTGCTACTTTGTATAGATACGGTAAAAGCACTTAATTGCAAGATGACTTGGATGTTATCCTGATGGAAAACATACTTAAGGGAATTCCTTATGCTAAGGAGTATCCTCCAAGCTCTTCGCCTTACGTATCCACATGGTTCTTGGTAGGGACCGAGAGGTTTTGTGAGATTTATGTGATATAGGAGGAAGGAGACAAAGGATCAAAAGATCTGTATTTCGTAGTGGAAAAACCTCTCTGACCTGATAAATCTAAAAAATCCTCCATGACCACATGAACGGTGACGTTCGTTGTGTGAGCAACGTTATATAACGTTATATTACATCAATGAACAATGAGAAATAGGAATCTCTTCCAATTTAAATTAGTTTCAACGCAAATGCCTAAAATCAAGCATACCACATAGCCACAACCTTGGAAGCTAGTGGAAAAATCGCAAACAAGATTCTTCTCATTGTTTGTATAATTTTTTGAAGCCATCGGCCGCTGCCGATTTTTTCCTCGGCTAAGGCGGCTGAGAGGGGTATCGGCGGCGGCTTCGGCTAACCCCTTTTTTCGGCGGCGGCTTCGGCGTGGCCGGACGGCGCAGTGGCCTAGGAGAAAACTTTTTTTGTAGTAAAATTTTTTCGGAGAAAACTTTTTTGTAGAAAAATTTTTTTTCGGAGAAATTTTTTTTTGGGAAACATTTTTTGAAGAAAAAGTTTGCAGAAAATTTTTTCGGAGAAGATTTTTTCCAAGCTAATTTTTTTGAAGAAAATTTTTCGGAGAAAACTTTTTTTGGAGAAAAATTTTTTCGGAGAAATCTTTTTTTGTAATAAAATTTTCGGAGAAAACTTTTTTTTGGAGAAAAATTTTTTCGGAAAAAGTTCTTTTTTCAAATAATTCTTTTTTTCGAGAGAAAATTTTTTTCCAAGACTGTTCTTTTTTTCGAAGAAAATTTATTTCGGAGAAAAGTTTTTTACGGAAAAATTTTTTGGATAAAAGAAAGTAAAAAAATTTTGTTCATAGAAACTTTGTTTCTGAGAAAAATTTTTTCGGAGATAACTTTTTTAGGAGAAAAATTTTGCAGAAAAATTTTTTCGTAGAAATTTTTTTTCTAAGCAAATTTTCTTTTCTGAGAAAATTCTTTTCGTGACATTTAGTTTAAGTCCGCTTCCAAAATTAATGATATCGCTTGGGGTGACGCTACTGATAATACGCAAAAATTTGTTCGAATGAAATCTTGCGTTCAAAGTTTTATTTTCTGAAAAAACTACAGCTCTTTGTTTAAAACAAAATTACGTTTTGTTTGTGGACTTTTTTTGTGGTATGGGGACTTGCGTCACACCCTCCGCTACTGCTGCAGACATGATTATGATACGTAATACGCCTCGAATTTAAGTAAATCAATAGGAATCACATTCTGTCTTCTTTATTTGAAGTACCTAATGCGAAGAGGCTTCTTTATTTACAAATTAGATTAACACTGAACGGGAAACAATTCATTCCAGAAAGCATATCTGTCGGCGAACAGTTTGTATCTCAGTTCTGGATATTCGTTGATATTCAAATATGCGGATGCTTCCGGTGACAACGGGTTCCAAACAACAGGACTCGTATACGCACCTACATTCGGGTCTCTGAAATGTGGACAATTGTTGAATGCAATTGAGAGTGATGCAAAGTAAATTATAACTCACCCGCTGCTTGCAAAGTTAGTCCACCATCCAGTCATTTTTTCAATCATTTGATTTTCAGGATCAGTTTTGTTGAACAACGGCGTTCTGGATTTAACATGGAACAAGTACAGCAATTCATCATGATGTACAGCGCCTTAAATGATAGTTCAAGATCTTAGTAGCTGATAGAAATTAGAACTCGGTTATGGACAGTACCATAAGGCTTATCTTCTGGATAATTGGTATAACTGTAGCGGCCAGTATAAGCGAATTTATAGTGGAAAGTTTTCGTATGACGTCTGACTAGTTCAGCAAATCGTTGATGTCTGAACCCTGTCACACCTTCAGCGAATAACTATGCAGTCAATAAAAAATCAAAAAATTAAATTCACCGTGATGAAGTAGTCACCAAAAAAACTTTTGTGAATGAATTTGGATGTCGTGCAATAATCACGTCCTCAAGTAGGGGTGGGAATTAGAAACATGATACACATACGAGGCATAAGGGGGGCGGAGGAGAAATCAGAGATCTATTCTCATAAAAATTTACATTTTTCAATTTTGCGTGCGCAGCGATGGTAATAGCTACATATCAAAGGCGCAATCTAGCAATGTACCTGTTACGGAAGTCTCCATATGATAAAAACATAACCAAAGACCGGTACGTATCAGAATAGATGTGGCAAAGAGGCTCGAACGTATCTAAATATACAAATAAGCAAACAATCCAACGTTTTCTGTTCTTTTCATCCATAGAAATTACCCAAGGTAATGTCAAAGGCCCTACCGAAGTACGTCTCAGACCATTCAAAACTATAAAAGCTTATACCCAAGGACTGGGCCATTTTCCCCTAAGACCCTGAAACACGTGTTCTCTAAAATTTTATTCTCTACAACTTTGCCTTTGAAAGAAACTTTCTACCTGTTATAGTTCTAGAGATATGGGTCATCCCTCCTAATTCTAGAAGTGGTCATATCCCAGGATTGATGTATTTTTACCCAAAACCCTGAGAAACGTGTTCTCTAAAATTTTATTCTCTACAACTTTGCCTTTGACAGTAAATCTTCATATTGCATAGTTAAAGAAATAGAAACGAAAAACGGTTTTCGGCCAGGAAACTCAATTTCGTCCATTCCATTGGTCCCAGTGTTCAGACCCCTCACCTGATTCCCAGTGTTGTGACATCAAGTGCTTTCATTTGACATCAAAATGAGGAATTTCCGTGCTACACTTGCTGAGATATTTCCGAAAAAGTTTCACCGCTCCATGTTTTTGCTCACTTTTTCGACCATATCTCGGGAATCACTCAACCGATTTTGCTCATCTTTGAATTTGAATGATGGGACATATGTACCTTTCAGCATGATCGGTGCAACCGTTTAGAAAAAAGACGGGACGAACAGACGGACATTTTTTCCGCTGATTCGTCATCTTTAGACGATACTAAATGCATCCCCCTCACTCCCGGTCTCAATCTACTCCATGCTGCAATAAAATGTCTTGTAGTAAACGTATAGGACCTTTGTAATTCGTATAGCTTCAATAAGAGGGAGTTCGTTTCAAAGTCCTGTTCTAACCGGTAGAGGGCTTATCCGACATCAATTATTTCAAGAGATGGAAGCACTTCCTTTGTTGAAATTGCAATTTGCTAGTTAATATTTTCCACATTATCTCGTTCATGACTCCACTGAATCCGTCCTCTGCGAAAATTTAAAAATAATGACCTGCTGGATCATTTTCTTTTGACATTCCAACTTTTTTAACTTACGGTTCCAGAATATCAATGAGGGCAAAACTGCCGTCATGTCATAAGGAAAAAAAAGCTTGGAGAAAATCAGCGAAGGTTTTCAACGAATTAGCGGCAAAATGAACGAAACAGTCGCCGAGAATCTTTTGTTTAGTTTATTCGTTAATTTGAATTTTGTCGGCGAATATCGTTGAAAATTTTTGCTGATTTTCTCTTAATTTTTTTCATTATGACGTTAAAAATAGCTTCCATACTAAGCCGAAACCGTCAGTTGAAGAAATTATAAGCTTTCTACCGCGTACGATAGAGGTTAGAATTTGCACACACTTTTGCTAGAGAAAAGGGGTAACGAGCTTGCGTTACAATTGCGCGACAGGGTGACGAGGGGTGTCAGAATCGCTTTTGCAATTTTTCAAGTTTGCATTTGCATTTGTAAATGATATGCAATTTATCTAATGCGTTAAGGTAGTCTACACAATGCCGACTTTAATTTGTCTGGAAACCTGGGAAAGTCCAGAGAAAATTTTGGCTTCAGTCCATCAGTGGCTATTTTTACTAATTTAATTCCTAAAAATTCCATAAAATTCCTAAAAAATTCTTAAATTCTCAAATTTAAGATTTTAGGAATTTTTAATAATTTTTAGGAATTTTTTAAGAATTCTATGGAATTTTTAGGAAATTATTCTCAAAAATAGGCCCTGCAGTCTATTGAGTGCGAGTAGCACTTACCTATCTTCAGTCCCGATTCGATAGAGGGGAGGTCTACTATTTTCGAGAAATTATTTTTCCAAATTTTTCTAAATTTACATCCATTTTTTTAATTTTTTCAGATTTTTTCTCAATTATTTTGCAAAAAATTAAAAAAATTGAAAAAATATGAGGTAAGGAAAAAAAATTTCTCAAAAATAGTACTGTGTGGTGGCGAACGAGAGAAAATATAAAAGAAATATGCAAAAAAAATAATAAAAATTAAAAAAAAACTTTAAAAAATCAAAAAAAATTAAAAAAAATTTTAAAAAAAGTTCCAAAAAAATTAAAAAAAAATTTCGATGGTCTGGTATTCATTTAAGGAACGATTTTCATGAACAAAAAGTTTTCTTTTATTCGGTTCCTTAGTCTACGAAAAAATTTCTTGTGGATTTTTTGGCGAGTAAGACTTGCGTCACGACCCCTTAGTATCGTGGGGCCATGATTTCGGAAATTTTGTGGAATTTCTGGAGTTTCGATGCAATTTCTGGAATTTTTTTATGGAATTGGAATTTTCGGTACAAATTTTTAACTGGAAGTTATTCCATTACCAAAGCTATTACTAATTATAAACGTCTAATGTCCGTCTGTTTATCTATTTATTTGTCTATTTATGTGTCTATTTATTTGTCTATTTATAAGTCTGTCTGTAACGATTCCGTTATTTTTGCGTTTAATGTCGTTTACACTGGCGAAGAAAAAAAAATACTTTTTGATATGTTGTCGGGTATGGTGCAAAACGTCGAGAAAACATGTTCCGGGGTGGAATATTGTTCTGAAATAAGGGAGTTATGGGTAAAAAACGGGTCATAATTGAAAATCGGTCAAAAGTCAGTCAAGGTGTCGTCTTAGAGATTTGGTCGGGGAAGTGTCAGAGTAGAATACGTAGTAAGTGCAACGCTGAATACGGGAAACTTGAAATACGGGGAACGTTGAATACGGGGTAAGTGGAATACGGTGAACGTTGCATACGGTGAACGTCCGTATTCCAGGTTCACCGTATGCAACTTGGAATACGGTGAACGTTGAATACGGGGGAAGTGGAATACGGGGGAAGTGGAATACGGGGGAAGTGGAATACGGGGGAAGTGGAATACGGGGAACGTGGAATACGGGGAAAGTTGAATACGGTGAATTTTGCATACGGTGAACGTGGAATACGGTGGAAGTGGAATACGGTGGAAGTGGAAAACGGTGAACGTTGAATACGGGGGAAGTGGAATACGGGGGAAGTGGAATACGGGGGAAGTGGAATATGGGGGAAGTGGAATACGCGGGAAGTGGAATACGGGGGAAGTCGAATACGGGGGAAGTCGAATAGGGGGGAAGTCGAATACGGGGGAGTGGAATACGGGGAAATAGAATGCGGGAAATAATATCAACGAAGTGATTTAATGACATGAAACACTGCGCATCATTATTTAAAACGAAAAAAAATATGCTTTGGCTCTCTGAATATACATCAAGCGAAAATGATAAAGCCTGCGTAGCCCCTAGGGGCGGGGGTTCGACTAGCCGTATAAACTGTTTACTCTGGTAACACCAACAAAATGCCATCACGAATACCACAATATTCATCGAAATCATTCACAATAAACAGTTTTTCCGGTGACTACTTGAAGACTGTTGCAAATTTATGTAATTTTACATCTTTAAGTCCATCGAAGGTTAACCAATCGTCTGAACTAGAATCATTGAAGTAATACGATCGAAGTTTAGCACTAATCTCCTCTGATCGTAGCGTATCCCTTTCATATGAGAAGCAGATTGGCGCCAATTTCGAAAAATTATTTTCCATTTCCTTACGCAGTGTTGCATTTTTCGTAATAACTTCAATAAATTACTTTATGATCTTCTCCATTCAAATGCAAATTCTATTCAAACTTACAAACAGCTGGCCCAAGAAATTCGTATTCCGTCAATCCAGTCAAAATTTCTACTTTTGGAAATTTTCCAGCTTGTAGCAAACATGTTGGGTTATCAGTTAGAAATCGTTCTTGTCCAAAGTCTGGCTCCACAACCGGATAGTATAAGAGTATTGGATTAAAATTGAGGAATTCAAACATTTTAGACAATGTATTTGCATAGTCTTCTTTAGTTGCCTATGGAATAAGAAATATTAAAATCGACCCAACTAACATTTGCCACTTTACATACTTTCCTAAAACATTCCATCATCACGTCAATCGATTCGTCCGAACAGTTGAATAAACGAGCTTGTTTCCTAGCTAAGTTCAATTGATCGGATGGTACGACGAATTGTCCAACGGCTGATGAACTCATGACTATCACTCTATGAAAAAGACCTTAAACGATAAAAAAGCAGTTCGACGAAATCTTTGTGCTTCGATTAAACACCTTGAGACATTGGCGATACCAGATGCAATGAACAACTGGAAGCCCCCGCACTGTAACCCAAAAGAGTCACCGAATCCGGATTGCCACCAAACACGGCAATGTTTTCTTGAACCCATTTCATTGCTACAGTTTGATCCTTCAATCCCATATTTCCTGGTGCATCCTTTGTTCCTGTTGCCAGAAAGCCTGAACGATTTCAAATCGAAATAAAAAAAACATTTTGACTTTAATGGCAAAATACCGCGACGCACCTAATGTTCCTAGTCTGTAATTAATCGTCACTAACACAATATCATGTTCCATTAAATGTTCAGGTCCAAAAACACTACTTCGTCCAGAGGACACGTAAAAGCCACCCGGATGTAAGTAAATGATTACATCGCGTTTTTTTTCGGTATCTACACTTCGAGTGTAAACATTAAGTCGAAGACAATCTTCTGATATTAATGAAGCAGCTTCTCGACTTGGCTGAACGCACATTGGCCCGTCTTCAGTAGCATCGAATAGTTTATTCCATGACTTTACCGGAACAGGTGGCTGTAAATTCACTTTAACATTTATTTTTTTTGTCAGCAAATTTATTCTTTTTGCCTGCAATATTTCTCGAAGTTTTATTACTTTTCTGGATGCAATTTTATTGCTTTCTATCAGCAAAATTTGATGCCAAAATGAGGAAATTTTCAGAAACAAATTTATTTTTTAGCAGATTTTTTGCTTTTCGATCAGCAAAATCTGCAAAAATAATTTTGGCGTCTACCAAATCGACGTACAATTTTATGCGTTTTTTAATTTTCTTATGATTTTTCGAAAAAATTTATTTGATGAAGAATTAAAATGTTTGAAGCTAAAATTTTCTTTGGATTCCAAAAAATATTTTGAGCATAAAATCTTAACGCGTTCGAAAATGCGCTAGATACATCTAGGTTTTGTGAAAGGGAAAATCCTCTAGTTTTGCTATCCACTTAGGTTTTCGTGACATAAAACGATGATATTCTTTAGAATATTTGCTGAAAAACAGATTTTTGGTAATAAAAGCATGATTTTGAAGATAGAAATGAAAAATCTGCTGTTAAGTAAACAACAAATTTGCAGAAAAAAAGCAATTCTTTTACTAATGAAGATGAATAAATTTGCTGCTGAAAATATTTAATTTTACTGCTCAAACATATGAAGGGACCCGTAAGTATCAGAATAGATGCGGCAAACAGAGTTGATGTTACAAAAAAACTAGAACGTATTTAAGTAAATATTGCCTTAACACTTAAGTGTATGAAATAACGTCCGCATTAAATTGTACTGGAAATTGCTGAGAGGGCAATATTGAAAATTCCGTCCGAAGAAACGGTGTAAAAAACCCTTCTGAAAGCACAAAATTCATCCCCAAATAGACAAAAATATTTCTCTCAATTTTCTCCACAACATAGCAAAAAACAATTTTTAGACCCGTACGAAGAACGTAGTGCTTCGAAAAGGGGTCTATTGAGTTTACCACGACGTTTGCAACCAATCGAATTTCAACCCGGGAGTAGGGAGGGGGGATCATCGATCATGGTCTTTAGATGACGAATCAACAATATAAAAATGCCCGTCCGTGCGTCCATCACCGCGATAACTTGAATAAAACTCAACCGATTTTCAAAAACTTTTTAAGTTAAGGTAATTAAAAAACCTTTTAAAACTGTCGGCCCAAGGGCCAATAAGCCAGGGCTGTTTAAGTGGTTTTTGGTCTTTTGTACATAACTCGAGTAAATCTTTTCCGATTTTTATACATTTTTTTTGTTTGAAAGGCCTGGCATGCCGGACATTATATGGAAGAAACTTTTCTGAATTTTGAGCTTTTGGTCTCAGCTAGGGCCCTATAACTGAATCTCTAGGGCCCAATGTGTTTTTTCTACATAAATCGGCATCAATAAATCAGCAAGTTGATCACGGGATTGAATTTGGGCAAGTTCGGTCGGAAACTTTCGAAGTTACAGTCGAAAAAGTGGTCAAAAACGAGCTTTCTTGAAGGTTCGTGGAGCCTTTTCACTTATATCTCTGCGAAATTGAACGGAAATCGCTCTTCAAAGTTTTGAATGAAAGATGTGGACATGAAAAAATAAAGAAAATTAAATTAGTGAAAATCTGTTGAGTGGTTCGAGCTGAAGAGTCTTCAGTGTGGGCCCAACTCACGCTACGCGACCACAAACGATATTTGGTGTTTTTCGTGAATATTTTTTTAATTATGAGGTTTTTTATGCGGTTTTGCAGAGAAAATAGATCCTAAGTGCTCTAGGTCGATTCTAAGATTGGTCATAGTGGATTTTTTTTTTTAAATTTTGAGATTTTTTAAGGTTTTAGAGAGGTTTTTACACTGTTTCTTCGGACTTTAATGTGGACTCTGTTTGCCACATCTATTTTGATACGTACGGGTCCCTTGCATATGTTTTTATTGTTGATTCGTCATCTAAGGACCATGACCGATGCTCTCCTCCCACCTACTCCCGGGTCGAAATTCGACTGGCTACAAATGTCGAGGTAAATGCAGTAGACCCATTTCGAAGCACTGCGTTCTTCGTACGCGTCTAAAAAGCTATAGATTTGCTGAGAGGCGCGGGAAAGCATCGATTTTCGACTACGTTCTTTGGCTTGCAATTTTATTGTGTTCATTTACATATTTTGCTTAGCTTTGACGAAGCCCTTCTATCAAGGCCTGATATCTAATATCTTATGTACCCTTAGTGAAATATTGAAATATTTGTGAAAATATCGAAGATGCAAATAGATGGATCAAAGATAGAAATAGATGCATTAAAGATAGACTGGAAATAGATGAATCGATGATGGAAATAGATGGATCGAGGATGGAAATAGATGTAAAACAGATGGAAATAACATTTAAAAGCCACTCACAATTCTTCATCCTACTTCCAATTGTTCAACAAAAATCGAAAAACTAAAAGTGCTGATTTCGTCGTTCACGACTCATCAGTACACCTTGTCTTAAGACCATGTGTATATCAGCAACGATGGCCACAGAATGATACCCAGACTATGCCAACTCGCCTTTTATACAATCCAGATCCTACGATTGGATGCATGTCATTTCGTTTGAACAATTTGGAAGTAAAAGAATTGTGAGTTTGTTTCGGTTATTTTTTAATTTGGATTATTCTGCTAAGCAGATTACCACAAATCAACGACTATCGAAGATAGTATTTACGTTGAATATTTCGGCTCCAAGGGGCTAACCATACCCTCTGTGTAAAGAAGTACACAAACTTGCAATCAGGGTAAAAGTTGAGAAAATTCTCGTTTTGGTACAATTGCACCCATAGAAGTAATATTTTACTATGGCTGCTGTACCTTCGGCACAATTCTTTTACTTCCAAATTGTTCAAACGAAATGACATGCATCCAATCGTAGGATCTGGATTGTATAAAAGGCGAGTTGGCATAGTCTGGGTATCATTCTATGGCCATCGTTGCTGATATACACATGGTCTTAAGACAAGGTGTACTGATGAGTCGTAAACGACGAAATCAGCACTTTTAGTTTTTCGATTTTTGTTGAACAATTGGAAGTAGGATGAAGAATTGTGAGTGGCTTTTAAATGTTGATTCAAGCGGGTGGACTTTAATCTGCCGAAGGTACAGCAGCCATAGTAAAATATTACTTCTATGGGTGCAATTGTACCAAAACGAGAATTTTCTCAATTTTTTACCTAGATGGAAATACGCAATGAAAAATTTAGCAGAATGAAATACACTCATTATGAGACTTTTCCAACTGCACATTTGTTAAATCAGAGTATTTTTAGATGAAGTTCGAGGAAATTTTTGTTTAATTTTAACATTTTTGTCGAGACTAGTCGAAAGACCAATAGAAATAGACAAAAATGTTCACCTCATTTTTCTGCACAGCATAGCAAAAAACCTTTGTTGGGCTATTGTCGACCTTAGTACGTCCTAGGGCGCTCAGGAGAGGCCTCGCACAAATACTTCCATAGACAAAAATATTTCTTTCATCTTCTCCGCAACATAGCAAAAAGCAATTTTTTTGTCTAGGGCCGACCTTAGGAACTAAGTTGAGGCCTCAGACAAACATGTCCATGGACAAAAATGTTTCCATCAATTTGCTCTGCAACATAGCAAAAAAAAAATTTTTTTGCTAGGGCCTGCCTTAGGACCGACATGAGACCCACTTGAGCCCTAATCACAGGCAAAAGCTTCTTTTATAAATTGTCGGCAATGCCTAGATCATTCAAACAAAAAACATTTTCGACAATCGGAAAAGATTTACTCGAGCTAAGTACAAAAAATACGTAGGGCCCTAGCAGAGACTCGTTTATAGTGCCCTAGCTAAAACCAAGGACTCAAATCCAAAGAATTTTCTTACATAAATTGTCGCCTATTAGCAGATCTTAATAAAAAAAAAATATGAAAATCGGAAGAGATTTACTCGAATTATGTAAAAAAGGCCAAAAACCACTTAAACGGCCCTAACTCAGCGGCCCTTAGGCCGACAAAGCCCAGATTCAATCCCATAAAAGATTTTTCGATTACCTTTCAGGGAAAAAAAGTTTTTGAAAATCGGTTGGGTTTTACTCAAGTTATCGTGTTGACGGACGGATGGAAGGACATTTTTTTATTGCTGATTCGTCATCTCTAGACGATAATGAGTGCATCCCCCGTACTTCCACTTCGATCTACCCCATGTAACAATAAAATGTCTTTGTAGTAAACGTATAGAACCTTTGTACTTCGAACAGGTCCAAAAACTAAAAAAAAACCGGGTTCGAATGAAATCAACGTTTATCCGCTCCTCGTCTAAAACGATAATCCCAAACTTAGGGTAATTTTATACTTATCTCGATACATCTGTTCTCGATGGATAATATAAGATTACCGATTAGGGTGGGTCGAATTTGAACTTTTATTTTTTTTTTCGAAAGGCCTGACCCTACTACTGCTGTGTGATAGTCCCACAAATGTTTTGTAGAAGAACTTTTTTTTTTTAAATGCGATCTTCCTCTGCCTCTCCTGGAAAAACTCATTTTAGGCGTTGTTTCATGAATTATGGCATAAACATCAATGTCTTCTTGAACGTATACATCTTGAAGGGAAACTTTTTAGGGCTAATTATTAGTATTCGGATAGTACTTCAAAATGCCGGTAAACAGGAGGTCACAAATATTTTAATGTGGTAAGCAGAGTCAATCTCCGTTCCCGACTTTTTGTCTCTTCTTTTCTTCTTCTTCTCTGGAGTATTCTGAAGAGGAATCAATAAGTCGAACAATACTTATCATTTATTTATCGATCACCGCAAAAAATTACAGTAAGAACACAAACATGGCCATTAACATATTTCTTCCGATTTCCATCGACAAAGGAGTCGGAATTTCTTTAGAAAAGGGTCCGAAGGTACAAAAGAAAATCCGATTGCTTTGCGGAAGGAATTTCGATCTTTTAAATCGGAAGATTTCTGTACATATTTCACTAGTTTGACGTCATTTATCGCCCTACTGAGAATAAAGACAATAAATTTTCATTTACCATCTCAAAAATTGGCGATATAACGTCACATATGCACCTCTTGCCGGATTGTTATTTTGACGACATTATAACCAACCCCTTCATCTAGGGCCACAATGCCCCACACGTCTATCAAATAATTTGTACTAACAAGTGGTGCATAACACCACTTCACGGACACTTTATATTGTAGCTGGTAACAACTACAATGAAATTGCAAAAAGACACAAAGAACGTACTCGAACATCAATCATTTCCCCGAGGGGTTATCCAGCTCCACAAAAAAATTCCACAAAAATTCCGAAAATTCCAGGAAATTCCATCGAAATCCCAAAAATTCCATCGAAATTCCACAAAATTTCCGAAATTCAGACGTTCCGAAAATTCCAGAAATTTCTTAAAATTCCACAGAAATTTCAAAAATTCCAAAAATTTCATAGAAATTCCATCGAAATTTCAAAAATTTCATCGAAATTCCACAAAATTTCCGAAATTCAAATGCTCCGAAAACTCCAGAAATTTCAAAAATTCACACGTTCCGAAAATTCCACAGAATTTCCAAAAATTCCACAGAATTTCCAAAAATTTCACAGAATTTCCAAAAATTCCACAGAATTTCCAAAAATTCTACAGAAATTCTAAAAACTCCAAAAATTTCACAGAAATTACATCGAAATTCCAAAAATTTCATCGAAATTCCGGAGTTCAGAAATTCGAAAAACTCCAAAAATTCCATCGAAATTCCATAAATTCCAATAAAATTCCATTTTAATTCCGAAAATTCCATCAGCCTGTACCAAAAAAAAAAAACATAGAAGGGACCCGTATGTATCAGAATAGATGCGGCAAACAGAGTTGATGTTACGAAAAGACTGGAACGTATTTAAGTGAATATTGCGTTCACATTAGACTGTATTGGAAATTGCCCGTAGGCACGGTGTAAAAAAATTCTCCGAACGCACGAAATTGACGTCCAAATAGAGAAAAATGTTCTCCTCAATTTTGTCTACAACATAGCAAAAAACTATTTTTTTGGGCTAGGGCCGACCTTAGTACTGACCTAGGATCTTAAATAGAGGCCTCGGATACATACTTCCATAGACAAAAATGTTTCCTTCAATTTGCTCTGCAACATAGCAAAAAACATTTTTTTATGTTAGGGCCGACCTTAGGACCGACATGAGGCCCTCTTGAGCCCTAAGCACAGGCAAAAATTCTTCTATCAATTGTCGGCCGTGCCGAGATCTTTCAAACAAAAAAAAGTTTTTGAAAATCGGAAGAGATTTACTCGAGTTATGTAGAAAAAACACGTAGGGCCCTAACAAAGACTCTTTTTTAGTGCCCTAGCTAAGTCCGAGGACTTAAATTAAAAAAAGTTTCTTCCATAAATTGT